>JAUYWG010000060.1:7456944-7468327 GCA_034779775.1 Enteromius afrohamiltoni | reverse complement strand
TTCTCTAACGACCCCCTGTAAAACTAGTCCCGTCCGAACAGGGCTTTACTTTTAGTCATTATTTAGGTAGCACACATATTCTGAACGCCTTTGGCAGAGTTCAAGTGAGCCATTTTAATCTAGATTAATCGAATGCCCACCCCTAATAATTACGCTATTACATGTTTGTCATCAGTCATCGTGGTAATGGTTAAAGGTATGTTTTGTGCGTGTAGGAGTTTAAGGAGATTTGCTGCAGCTTGCATAATAATGTGTAGAGTTCAGGAGCTCACACATCTATACGAGTTCACACTTCTCTTGTTGCTGCTTGGGATGCAGTGAATTAAATTTTTTTCATTTATTTAACAAGGCTGACAGAGTTGCGAGTCAGGAAAGTGCTGTAAATGATTGCTGTGCTTTCAGCTCTGTGTGTGTGACGGCTGCTGTAATTTGGCTCACGACGACAAGCCTGAGCGGCGTTTGTTTGCTGGCTTCTCAGGTGTGCTTCTGCAACACCTGTGTCCCTGCAGCAGGAGCTGGACGCTGCTCGGGATTACAGTAGGCCCCTGAGGGCCACAAAGCACTTGTCTTGAGTGGTCAAGTGCAGCTCTTTAAAAGATTGCGCATTTGTCGTTTGGTCACTGTAGAAAAACTCGTTTGACTGAAGTGAGACTCATCTACCATCATCTCTAACCAGCTGGAAAAGCTGTTTCTGTAGGAGATGCGTTTCGCATTGAATTGAGGGAGTTTAAGATTACCTCATTTAATCATGTTAGTAAAATCATATTTTGTGCGTGTATTTTGACTTGTTTAGATTTGTTTATTAGTGTGTGTGTGTGTTTTATTTTTTATATATATATATAATATTTATTTGTATGTATTTTTATATATATATTTATTTATTTTAATAGATAAAATTAAATATCTATATTTTAATTTTTTCAGATTGTTTTTTTTTTTTTTTTTTTTTTTTTTTTTTCAAATTTAATGTATACAGTGTTTAGATATACAATGTTTTTTGGGGGGGGATTTATTTTCAGATTGATTTTAGATGTTATGTAATTAGATTAAGTTAATTCTTATCTTTATTTTTTACATTTTTATGTATTTTAGTTTATTTAATATTTTTGTTATCAATTTTGTTTGTTTTTTAGATTTATATATTAAATGTTTGCAATCTAAAAATGTTATGATTTTTATTAGATTTTTTTTCATTTATGTATTTTAGTATTTAGTGTTTTGATTGTGTATGTTTTAGTTTTATTCATTCGTTTTGATCATTCATTGATATAGTCACCGATTTTTATTTAGATGTATATATTTTGATTTATTAACACTTGTTTTAGATTATGTATATTTATGCTTCATATATCTCTTCATGCTAAAAAATACAGGCAAGTCTGTACTAAGCAGCTGCTTTTAACAGGCGGTCCTCTCTTGTCTGTCTCGGTGCTTATTTTGGCCGTTCTTCTGTTCTGTGTCAACAGAAAATCTCAATACCGCAGTCAGAGAATCCAAATGAGCTGCGAACGTTTACGTTCTACCTGTCCAATGTGGGGAAGGACAATCCCCAGGGCAGCTTCGACTGCATTCAGCAGTATATTACAAGGTAAGGAGGAGCATTAAAGCACACGATTTATTTCGACAGATTCACGACTTCTGTACGAGAGTGTTTGTATTTGCAAAGGAATTGTTGCAATGAAAACAGTTGATCTGATGTTGGAGTGTTAAAAACTCTTTGTGATTGTGTCCGTGGCATGATTACAAGCGCCATCTGTTCCCTTCTCCGTTCCCGCTACTGGACGAACACCAGAACAGAGAGAATAGATTAAATTTGGCCAATTGTCCAACCAAATGAGGAAAAGGTAAGAAATCCAAACGCAGACGCGCTGTTAATGTCTTCAAACGTTCATAAGAAGACCGAAGGGTCAGCAGAAGTTCAACGTTTCCTCCTGAACTCAAAACACTGTTTTATCTCCAGCCACAATCTTTATTCAACATGTCTTATGATGTCGAAGCTTGAAGATATTTTGGCCTTTAGTTGTAGATCTGTGTTAATGTTTCACTGGCTTTCTCATATAATTAGTCCAGCTTTTCACTCCCTTCAGTCTGTTCCGCCTCGTAATTTGCCAATTTGTCATTTAGCTGACGCTTGCACCTAATGAAAGTGCACTTATTACAAAAGGGACAGTCTGGGGTTAAGTGCTCGGGTTGAAGATGATTGTAGGAGGATGAGGAGGATGAAGATGGTGGATTACACTTTAGGGGTTTGATCTTGTATGTCTTGATTACACAGATCCAGTGTATTGTGGGATCAGGGCAATATGAGCAACATCTCATCACCATACAAGTCATTTTATTTCAAAGTAATGATATATGTCACAATAGAGTCATTTTTGCTTGCAATAAGGTCTTTATGATATCATATATTATGAGTTTGTTTGCATTTTTTGGATTATTTGATGAATCGAGAGCTTAAATATTTATTTTAAGTAGAAATATTTTTAAAGATTGTAAACGTCTTTAGCTTTTGGTCAGTTTAATGCATCCTTAAGTATTTATTTCCTAACAATATGTTTGTTTTTATATTTTAAAAGTTAGTTTTGAACTTACAGTGGATAAATAGAGCTAGAATTCAATAAGATTATCGATAACGAATTGCTTCAAATGGAGAAAATAAAAATGGGGTTTACTTATACAAAAGCACAAATGGGTCAAAGACGTTAAACTAAATTCAAAAAGGTGATTTTTGTGTTTCCACAGAAAGCACGTTAAATGCAAGTCAAGTATCTACTTTTAAGGTTTCAAATAAGTCTTTGGAGGATAAAACGTCAAGGTTTGTTTGAAATAATATTCCACTGTCATTCAGTATAACATGATATTTATGTAAGAAAGTCAAACAATGCTTAATCTGACTTGTACAAAAATGCATTAAAACAATAAGATTAAATATGCTTCCTTCAAAAACTAGGATAGTGGCACATTTAAAACATTTAAAATTAGTAATTAGTATTTGTGGTGAAAGTAGTTTTCTTTTAATGTGTCATAAATAGATTTTTGTTGTAAATTTGCCTGAAAAGATTATTACACTGAATTACTAAACATTTTAGTGATTAAAGTTTAGTAAATCAGGGAAAAATGTGTATTTATTTTTGGCTTTTTTGCAATTTAATTTAAACTTTGTGGAAAAACAACAACCATTTAAAGCAGTTTTACACATTGTTTTTATGGTTACACAAATAAACAAGCATGCATTTATATATGTGTGTGTATGTTTATTACTGATGATCCATTTGTGGTTTTTGTGTAATTAAAAAAAAAACTAAAAACATTGGATCTTATTCACTAAACATGCGTACGCACCAATTTTTGTGTGAAACGTGCGTATGGATGTTTTCACAAATAAATTGTGATTTACTATTAACTTTCATGCTAAAATTTATTCTAAATGTACAAAATATTAATTCAAGAACAGCTTATACCACATGTACGCAATAATCGTGTACGCCCGGCGCCTTATAAGCATGTATGAAGAACACTACATATAATAAGGGTGGGTGAAAAGTAACTAGACATTAAAAATAGAAAATACAGTATAATTAGAGGTCTAAAGAGGGAGCGCGTCAGATATGTTTTCTGAGACGAACATAAATAACTCTTTCTACCTTCAACCTCTGACATCAAAACCTATCGTTCATTATTGTTAAAGTTCTGTTTCGGTGCCATAATTGTCTTTCTCTGGACGAGCGCCGCTTTGTGGAAAGCCCTTATATGGAGCTGGATTGGGTTTGTTTTATGTAAATGACTAACTTCGTGCACGCGGGTGCTCAATTAGAACAGAAGAACGAGTTTGAGAACAAACTCCTGTGCGTACGCACGTTTTGTGATTTTAGGCGGTAAGTTTCCGTGAGTTCACTACAAAAAATATACGCAATTATTAGTGAATGAGACAATTTTTTATTTATTTTTTTTTTTCCTTGAAGAAAAAGATTTTTACTGATCTACGTACCCTAAATATTGGTTGAGTGTAATAATTTCAGGGTTTTCTGTGTTTGTTAGACTAAAATAAATTGCACGTCATCCCAACACAATTTTCATTCAGCGCCGCCACGATAAACAGAATTCAGATTGTCTGCAGACAACAGGCCCACATGATCCTAAACCAGCTGAACTATAAAAGGCTTCCTTCCGACCAGATCAGGAAGCAGCCGACTCGCCTATATTACAGATTGTAGTTGTTTAGCAGGGGCATGGTGGGAAAACACTATGTGCCTCGCCTGTGATCAGATGTTTTGACTCCCAGTCGCTCAGATGAGGTGTCTGTAAGAACCTCTCTACAGGTGCTGAACACTTAGAGGATCCCCGTCCCACCACCTGGGCTGTAAATGAACTACGGCGACTCTGGTGAGTGGGCTGCATTGGGGAGTGTCTGACAAAGCTTGGTCTCTCTCCAGTGAAGGAAGCATACAGCTGGACTGCCTGGGAGGGATCCAGGATAAAATCACGGTATGCGCCACAGACGACTCCTACCAGAAAGCCAGGCAAAGCATGGCTCAGGCCGAGGAGGAAACCCGCAGCCGTGGAGCCATCGTCATCAAGCCCGGCGGGAGATACGTGGGTAGGTTTGAACGGAGGAGCCTCGCTTTGGGCGTCAGCTGGTCAAAATCTGATCTGTTTACACCGTCGTGTTCATAGACAGGTGGAAGGGGGCGATTAGAGCACATGTCTGGAGCTGCAGCGGGATACATAATTTATGAAGCTGTCTGTTCCGGTGCTCGCTGATGAGACGCCAAAATATTATTATACAGAGGACTCTGCTAACTCGCACTAAACTGTTGTTACTAAACACTAGCATTTCTACAAAGACATTTAATGAGCTAAATCAATCAGCTGAATACATTCCCACTGATCCGCAGTGCTAAGTCACCTCGTGGGCTGGGGGGAAAAAGTGGACCAATTAAGTGTCGTTTCCCCCCCCTCTAATCTAATTAATATATTTTATGAATAATAGTATTTAGATTATATAATACTTAATATTTAAGTGTATAATAAATATATATTTATTTATTTATTATTTATATATATATATATATATATATGTTTTTTTTATGTAAAAAGTAATATTATAGTGTATGCATACATTTAATAGCATATTTGTCTTTGCTATGTTTGTATTGGCTAGTTATTACTATTTTGTATCTATAAGATTAAAAGTTCTTGCAAACAGAGTCTGAAATTTTAAGGTTTTTTTTTTTTGCTTTTGTCATGCTTTCCCATTAAAATTTAAGCTGATATTATATATATATGTTATCTAAAATGTCTATAAAAAAAAACTCTCTCTATCTATCGATATCTATCTATCTATCTATCTATATCTATCGATAGCTATCTATCGATATCTATCTATCTATCGATATCGATATAGTGGGTTTATTTTTTTTTATTTTATTTTTTTATAGACATTTTAGATCCAGTGTATAAATGTGATTGACACAATGTGAGGTTGTTTATTTTCCAACATGTGAAAATTAAATATTTCTGACTAAATTTAAAAAGTGACATCTGTGCAGTGATTACTGGTCTTGTCTTAATCAAACGTCTTCATTTGGCTCTTTTAGGTAAGCGTGTACAAATCCGAAAGCCGATAATGGCTGTGTCTGATGTGGCGCCATCACGTCGGACTTCACGGCCGGTCATCATCTCCAGCAGTCAGAAGAAGAGCCCGCCTCGGCCGCTGAGGGAACGGCTGGTGCATTTACTGGCCCTCAAACCCTACCGCAAAGCCGAACTCCTGGTGCGGCTCACCAAGGACGGCCTGTCTCCTCAGGACAAGGAGACGCTGGACAGCCTCCTGCAACAGGTTCAGAAGCAGCACTAATAATACTGTGATAACTCTCTTCAGTTACATACAGATGCACACATGATGCACCGCATACTGTACATATAGAGCAAGTATCCTATTCATAGCCAGAGAAGCCTGGAAGATAAGTTATGGTTTTGGTTTAGGGCTCATTTAGTTTGTTTGAACCATTCAAAGTCATGTTTTTGAATTCTACTTCGACATAATGGCTCAGCCTAGACACATTTGTCATTACATAGACAAACAAGCCTAGCACTGAGTAAAGCCGGCGCGTGTAACACAGGCTGTCAGCACGTAGTTGTAGTGTTGTTTGTTTTTCTGCACTGGTGTTGAAAGGCAACGCTTGTTCTCTTATTTTTAGAAAGACATAAGCCTCTTGTTTTATTTTACTGTGTTTTCTGGCGGGGGTGTAGGTGGCTAACCTGAATAGTAAGGACAACACCTTCACATTGAAGGACTGTTTGTTTAAGGAAGTTCAGAAGGACTGGCCTGGTTATACTGAGGTGGACCAGCAGATTCTGAAGAGAATCCTTGTAAGGTAAGCTTCACATTTACTATTATTATTATTTTTATATTTTTTCTTTGGAATGTATTTAATTATTTAGTTTTATTATTATTTTAAGTTATATAATTGTTATAATAATTTATAATTTTATAGTTATTATTTTAAATGAATTACAACCAACATAATTGTATTTATGATAAAAAAAATGATGAAAAATATATATTTTTAGTTTCAGTGATATAGCCTAGATCATTTGCATATAATTTATGACTGCCACTACTTTTGTATTACAAAAAAATAAATGTGTGTGTGTATATATTTATTATTATTATTATTATTATTATTATTTATATATAACTAGGTGTTTTTAAGTTTGTATTTAATTATTTTTAGACTACATGTTTTATGGAACTAGGTGATGTGATTTGTTTAAATATTTATTTTAAATACTTACAAATAAATATTTAATAATAATTATTATTATTATTAAATATTTATTTGTATTTATTTTTTCGATTCCTACCCCCTAGTATATTTTTTTTTCCTTGGAATTTATGAAACTAAGGGGTATTTTTGTAAGTATTTTAAATTTTTGTTAATATTAAGTCTCTTGCTTGATTTTATTTTAAGTGTTTTATTTTGGCTCCATCTCCAAATTTTTGTAAGTATATTATGTATTACGTTTAATGACTCTTCAGCCTCTTACAGTGAAATGTTGAATTACATTATATGATATTTGAATTAAATTATAGGTCATTAAAATCATTCTTCACATTTAAATGTTACATCAAATAAAGGTGGTACTTCAAGCTTGCAACTTATACAACTACATACACTTTCAAAATTATATGCATTTTCAAAAAATGTGAAGTGATTTTACTATTCATTACTCTGCCATTCAGTAGTGTTTGGCTTCATACAATGTATGCAGATTAATGCTGATATATTGTGCACCAGTCGTCACTTCCAGAAACCTTTATTTGCCCAAGGTGATAGCTGTACAGCTGCATTCATCTATTTCTTCATTGGCTCTACATGGAGATGTCTGGGTTCCCATGAACTCTGGCGGTGGAAGACTGTCCCCTGCACGCTAAATTTAGAGAGGCCGTGCTGTGAGCTAGACTGGCGAGAACATGGTGTTGTGATATCCGTTCAAAACAAAATGGCAATATTTGCCAGAAACGAACCCAACACCAAGGTGGAACACACTCCACACGCTTGCACTTTGAAACCCGCTTATCAGCTGACGGGCCCTTTTACGTCCACGCAGCACCCCCCTCTGCTCACACCCACCCACTTTCCCATCTGGTAGCGGACGCCAGGCTGTCACGTAAGAGCCGCGGTGTGCGTTCGGGACGGTAGTGATGCAACCTTATTCCAGCACATACTGATCCATGTGTGTGGGTGGCATGGGGCCAAGGTCCAGCCGTGGTGGGACCTGCTATTGGGATGCATTGGCCCATATCATACTGCCCCCTGTTGACACATACAAACCTCAAGCAGCATTAAAAGCTTATGTTCGATGGCTTTAAATGCTTTAAACTTGGTCGTTCTGCAAAAAACAATTTCGGTCATCACCCACATTGATCCAAACCTGTACGAGTTTATTTTCTCTTCTAAAGTCAGAAAAGATAACATTTTGAAGAACTAGACGCCTGATTGGTAGCCATTGACTCTTTAGGATTCTTCTATACTAATAAAAGGGGTTTCACGTAACGGTGAAAAACGCCACAATTTATACCACTTGACATATTTTGGTATTAGTGTATTGTTTTAACTGATACAAGTTTTTATAATGCCCGTGTATTTAGTTTGTTTCTCTTTATTTAAGGCAATTAATGCAAATTACAAAGTTATTTAAACTGCTTCTTCTGGTTTTGTCTTTCTCAAAAAGACGCTCTTGGCAAGTTCAGATATTCAAATATTGTCTATTATCCATCAGAATTCATTAATTCACCTTCACGTTGTTCCAAACCCGTAAGACATGTAAGAGCTCTTACCCTGCATAGACAGCAATGCAACTACCATATCCAAGGCCCAGAAAGGTAGTAAGGACTTTATTCAACAGTTCTTTTTCAGGTGTCACTTGGACTATTTTAATAAAGTCATTATTTCTGTTTTCTTTGCACACAAAAAGTATTCTCGCTGCTTCATAACATTATGATTGAAGCATGTCACACGTCATTTTAACAACGTTCTTACTTTCTGGATTTCATCAAAATATCTTCATTTGTGCTCTGAAGTTGTTCATATGTTACGGATTTGAAATGACATGATGCCGAGTAATTTTTGTTTTTGGGAACTATCAAACCTGTTTTTATGTTTCCGATTCATTTGGAAACCAATTAATGGTCCTACATTTGCAGCACAATGTGCAGCAATTCTCTGGATTAGTTGTTTTTTGGATCTCACTGAAGCAGTTCCTTGGCTCTTTAAAAACTAATGATTGTCTGTCTTTCGTTCTCTGCAGAAAACTGTGTAAGCCTCAGAGCAGTGGCCCCGTGTCTGGGGAGAGTCCGGTCAGCCCGCACAAAGAGCCAGCCAGCAGCTCGCCCTCTCAGGTCAGCCTTTTGCCCCCTTTTAGTCCAAACAAAGGCGGTTATGATGGATCTGCTAAGATTGAGGAAATGTTTAGGAGTTAATCCTTTCCTGCTCCCACATTTCTTCATCAAAATGCTCCGCCTCTGACTTTTCTTTTTAGCGGATGTGACTAAGCCCACTATTGTGTACTGATGACGAATCATTTTAGTGTGCATGTTTTTTGTTTTTTTTGTACATGTTATGCGGAAGTTTCACATTAACATGAGCACTATTATATTTTTGTCAAAGATTAATTTTCCACTTTCCTTGCTTTTAAAATGACAATGTAATCACGATTTAATATGTAACTGTTTAAATGTCCCAGTTTT
This sequence comes from Enteromius afrohamiltoni, assembly GCA_034779775.1. Lineage (NCBI taxonomy): Eukaryota > Metazoa > Chordata > Actinopteri > Cypriniformes > Cyprinidae > Enteromius > Enteromius afrohamiltoni. The sequence goes on along the minus strand of JAUYWG010000060.1, from coordinate 7,459,074 downwards.
ATGAACAATCATTGCTCGCATCCAACAGAAACGACCTGCTGAGTTCATCGATCCCCTGGCCAATAAGAAACCCAGGATTTCACATCTAGCCAGCAAGTCTGCAGGGCTCATCAATGGCAAAGTGAGCTCGTCCAATGGGAAAGACTCCTCTAGTTCTCAATCAGCAGAGACCTCGTCGAGCTCCCTCTTCCCTCCGTTGGAGATCCCCCGACCCTTCGACCCTCTTTCGGACGTCAGTAATGACTCCAATGGTCGAGACTGTGAAAGTCAGGAGGCGGCGCTGGCGGAGAGACTGAGTCAGCCCCCGTCGTTCGCCCCTCGCTCCACAACGCAAGAGGAAGGCCTGAGCTCCATGTCCCCGGCCCACAGCAGCCTGGACAGCTCTCAGACCCAGAGCGCTCAACCCTCCCTGCATGGCAAGTCTAAGAAAAAGTCCAAAAAACACAAGGACAAAGACAAGTCCAAAGAGAAAAATCGAGACCGAGAACGGGACATGAAGAAGGAGAGGAGGGTTGATGAAGAGTGTGGCTTGGATCAGAGGAAACCCTGTGACATCACAACGAGCGATAGGAGCCCAGGTACAGATCGGTTTCTCTGAATCATTTAGGATGTCAAGGGTTACGAGGTCAGGATGTACCTCAGCATTGAACGGACCAACTTTTGTCCCACTTGAATCTAGTCTCTGATAGAAAAGTCTTTTAATAGTGTTTTAGTAAACAGTGCAAGTAAATAACCAATTTAGTTCCAAAATGAAGTTTAGTTAAATGGTTATTTAAGCAGCCCTCCAATCAGATATCTAGTTACATTAGGTTGGGGAAGTTACAACTAGTTGAACAGTCCAACAACCAACCTAGTGATTAGTGAGGACAGATACATGTATAGTAGTTTTGACAGCCCAGCCCACCAATTAGTAGTCCAAAAACTAGCAATTGGTTAGTTAGCTAAATAATTGCACAGACAAAGCACTAACTAGTTGATTTATTCTTGTTCGTGACTCAATGGTTGGTTGTTAGACTAATACTGGAATAGCTATTCAGAGAGCCCAACACACTGCCGACAAACTGAGTAGTCCAACAACCAGACTAGTCAGTTGGTAAGGTTAGTTAGGAATGGTTAATCTGAACAACTATACAACTAAGTACAGCCCACCTCAACCACTAACCGATATGTAGTACAACAACAAGACTACACTATTAGTAAGGTCAGTTAGTTGTAGTTTTTCAGACAACCCATCAACTGTTTGATTAGTATTCCAAGGAATGCATTTTATTAAGTTAAAAAGCTTTTGTTTACAGTCACAAGTTAGCATGGCAGCAATTTCCTTTGACAGCAACATGACAGAAGAGGAATTATGCATTTTACATTACTGTGTGAACGTCCCCTTACGACAGACTCTGTTAGTGAGGTCAATTAGTTGAATAGGTATTAAAAAATGTTTTAAATCCGTAAACATTTGAGCTCTCTTGAGCTGATTGTTAAACAGTGCTGATTGGCCATAGTGTTCACACGCTCAATAGATGTTACTGTGATTGGCTGCAACGATCATCACTTAACATTCTTCAATAAGTGCTTACACGGGAGTACTGGTACTTCTGATGACACTAGTACGGTCAGTCCATCGACAAGTAGTGTTAGTGAGGTGGAATCATTGAATAGCCATTCAGACAACCTTACAAATTTGACTAGTAACCCAGCAGTTTACACACTTGGTCTGTGAGATCAATTACATAAATATTGCCTTGTTGGTGATCCGCCTAAATGACCAAGTAGTTCAACAGCTGGCCTAGATGTTTGGATAGCCCCCCCCAACTAGTTAACTAGTAGTTTAATCTAACTGCTGATAGTAATTTAGACAGCCAACCAACCATTCAAATATTAGTTTAGCAACTGAACTAAAATCAACCACACTGGCCGACTAGGTCAAACAGCCCACCAACTAGTTGACTAGTAGTCCAACCTTGGGCAGACTTGGCGAGATAATGAAGTTGAATAGTAATTTAGACATCCTGCATGATTAGTTGATTTAGTTAAAACAACCCACCAACTAGTTGACTAGTAGTCCAACCTTGGGCAGACTTGGCGAGATAATGAAGTTGAATAGTAATTTAGACATCCTGCATGATTAGTTGA
>JAUYWG010000060.1:7443263-7456844 GCA_034779775.1 Enteromius afrohamiltoni | reverse complement strand
CCAACCTTGGGCAGACTTGGCGAGATAATGAAGTTGAATAGTAATTTAGACATCCTGCATGATTAGTTGATTTAGTTCAAACAACCCACCAACTAGTCAAGTTTAAAATGGTGTATTTTTGAAACCCCTCTTCAGCTTGTTTCTAGCAGGGTTTTTTTTTTCTCTTTTTTTTCTAACATCACTGTCCTTGTCCCTCAGTCTGCAGGATAAAACGCTGTCCTTGAATTTGACCTTTTATATTTTCTTTCAGGTCTGAACGGAACGTGCAACAGCTCCAGTATTCCTGCGTCTTCGTCGGAGACTGCAGACTATTTATTGTAAGCACCTTTTTGTGCACAGGTCTGTTAGGAATAAGTGCGTTATGCACGCAAAAAAAAAAAAAATGACATGAAACTTTTATGACGGTGATGTTATTTTTGCTTGTTTTCCTCAACAGAAAGTACACAGTGATAAGCTCGCAAGAGCAACGTCAGACTTACAAAAACGATTTCAACGCAGAGTACAGCGAGTACCGGGGCCTCCACTCGCGGATAGAGGGCATCACCCGACAGTTCACTATACTCGACTCTGAGCTCAAACAGCTCCAGCAAGGCACAGACAAGTATAAGGTATCTTCATGCTGAAAATGCAGTGCATTCATCCACGTGTATGATTACAACTTCCTTATTTTTTTATTAATATGCCGTTGGCCCCTGCCTGGTCCCAGTAGTTGCGTCTTCCTCCATAAAATGAGAAATTAAAGTGTTGTTGACTCATCCAGAGTCCTAGTGTCGCTTTTTTCATCTTGATGAATTGGAAAACATTACTAAGCGAGAGGTAAGAGAAGAAAAACAATCTGGTCTTGAAGCGTAATGAAATAAACAACACAATCAACCGAACGATTAGAGACAATAATGTTAAATAACCAGAGCAGAATGCCGTAAGGATCATTTATTTCTCCTACACACAGTCATAATCGTTTATAGGGCTCAATTATAAGGATGGCCCTCTGGCGTGGGGCCAGTGGGAGAGTTTAGGGTCAGCTGACAGAGCTGACACTTGTATAATAGCTGTAAAACCATGTTGCCAGATCTTGCTAGAAAAAATTTACTCCTAAAACTTACAAAACCACTTAGGAGGGAGGAAATGTATGAGCATTGTAAACAGAGCGGGGTGGATCATGGAGATATCATAGTCTGTTACTGATTCAAAATTACATGGCAATATTTCTGATTAGTAACATAATCAGTTACATTATATAAGCTGATTACTTTTGACCTTAATCTTTTATCATATTGATTTTAAACAGGATAATCTTGATATAAAAAGAAAAGATTTCCCAAACTGGGGTTCATATAGGAACTGCAGGGGGGTTGTGATTTTTAACGAAAAGCTTACAAAAGAAATTAATACAAGATGTAAAAAATAATGCAAATCTGTGCATTTGAGTGTGTTTGAAAGGTGTTTGTGTGAATTTCCACAAAACTGGAAGACTTTCAGAGTGCATAAATGCGGCAGACTATTTTAAAGAGGAACATTTAAAAAAAGAAATGGGAATTATGCATTATTGTTTTTATTATTATGGGGATTGGGGCAAGTGGACATCTTGGAAAAAATACTGGCTTAACTGAAGCCAGCAAAAATAAAATCACTTGTATAACACAATCATATTCATTAATAAGGAACACAAAATATATGTATTATTTATTTAAGATTTCAGTTCATTTTATTGTGCTTTCAACTACCAATGAACGGTGTTTATTTAAAGGCATTTTTAAAGGTAACTATTATATGACGCTACTCGAGAAGGTAAAATTATCCTAAAGCTTTCCTTAAACCCGTAAGAAGAGACTCAACACAATTTGAAAAGTTAATGGAAAAGTATCTAGCTGTATTCGATCTGATCACACATTTAAAACTACCGCATTCAAACAGGAACCTCATTGTAACAATCTGCTTGTTCTTTTCACAGACAATCCACAATCAGATACTTGAAGAGTATCGCAAAATAAAAAAGGTAAGCTGATCGTCTCTTCCACTTGTTTTGTTGTTGTTACTTAACATTTAAAGTACACTTAAAGTACATCAGGTTTGAAATACTGATCACATTTTTCCCCTTGCAGACTAATCCAAACTATACCCAAGAGAAGAACCGCTGTGAATACCTACACAACAAACTGGCACATATAAAAAAACTGATAGCAGAATATGATCAACAGCATCTGCAAAACTGGCACTAATAAGATTTTTTTTCTCCTTTATCTGTCTGTCTCTTTTGAGAGAGAGAATCTCTGGATTATTTTTTATTTTTGTTTGTTTTTTTTTTTTGGCTTGCTCTAAAAACAAGTTGCTCTAATGTAAAATGCCACGAAACTGAAATTTTTTTTTTTTTTTTTTTTTTCCCTCCCCGTAGTGGGCCAAGTGCTTTAGTGAGGACAATGCAGACCCCTTTTTTTTTTTTTTTTCGGGACATGGGCGTACTCAGCCATGCTTACCTGTGTACCCTCGTGCATTATGGGATTGGTTGCCAGACTCCTTTCTTTCTCAAAGTGTGAAAGGAAAAACTGTTCTGTTTCGAAAATGTATTGGATATTTTTTCTGTACGTACTAAAATGGAAGGTCTTATATATTTTATTTCCTTTTTATATTTATTTTCGTCTTCCATAGGGATACATCAGTCCGATTATGATTTCACACTCCTCAAGAGTGCTAAACACCTCGTCCCGTCCCTGTAGTCTTTCTTTCTTTAATCAGTCAGTATTTTATGCAAAAGCTGCCTTGAATTTTCGAGAGATCCCTAATGCAGGACACCTTTTCGCCCACCCCCCGAAATAGCACTATTTGGCTCCTTATTTTGTGCAATGCGCTAGACCATGTGCAATGGACATGAATCGGATGCCTATGGGAAGGACAGGCTTTGACGGTATCAGTATTAATGGTAGAGCTCCATACGGATGAACTTGCCATTCCAGAAGTGAGTGAGCGCTTCGGTGTTGGCACATTTTTACAATATTTTACGCTTTTAACCGAGAAAAAAAAAAAAGACTTTATCACAATCCGAATCAGGTCTGGTTGTATAAAACGCGGCAAATCTTGTAAAATTGTGCCAGAGGTATCTAAAGTAACCCAGCATTGCTAGTTAAGAGTGGGATGGTAACGTCACATTTGTGGCCAAACTTTCTTGGTATTCTTCCAGAAAACAGCGATTGTATCCCTTTAATGCAGCCTTGAGGGGCTGGTTGGTGAAGACGACGCAAAAATGGTAGAAACGCAACCTTGGCTCACTATCTGAACCCTTTAGCAATTCGATGCTTGCTTGAATACTGAGTATTTGTGTGGGGGGGTCGACCATTTCTGACAGTATTTTCATTACGAGATGACTGTTAAATTCCATTGAGGCATCTCTCATCAAGGAGGATCCATTACGAACCTCTGACGTGCTTCTCATGTTACCTGTGGAGGCACGACCACAAGTTGCTCATCTGTCGGGTCCTGTTGAAGCATCAGTTGTACTTCTGATATCTGAACGCTTTTGTTTAAATATTAAAATTCAGCACTTTGCTCCTCTTCTTGCTGTTACTCTTACCTGGGTTTTGTTGCAAGGAGACACTTGCCTTGTCTGTCTGTGTATGCATGCTCTCTGACTGTTGAAGACACAAAAAAGGGTTAATGCCAGTGTTTACAGCGGATTTACACTGCTGTTTAATATTCAAAAGACAAATATTCATCAAATTTGCCCTGAATTTACCTGGCCAGCATCGGTTCAGCGTTTCAATTTTAGGAGCAAAATTACTAAAATTTTAATAAAGTCGAATTTGACTCTATCGATGAATTCTCAATCACAAATTTGCCACGTAAAACACAATGATTATTATTTGTAATTTTATTTTATTTATTTTTTTTAACACTGATCATGATCTGCTTTTTGGTCTTTTGTGTTACCTGCAGAAACGGTCTGAAAACGATGCACAAATTCAACAACAAATACGAATGACGTTTGTTTGGATTTGAAACCGCTACGATACTTTGAAATAATGACGAGATAACTGGGGGGGTGAAATGTGCCAAATGACCTGTTGTATAGGTTTGCATCGGATGAAATATGTTGCTGTTTTAGCAAAAAAAGAAAAATAAAGGGAGTGGGAGGAGCTTTGGGATGAAGGCTTGATGTCAATGCTAAAACCCAAAGCGCGCTTTTTGAAACAAGGGACTGGGATTGAAATTTATCTTGATATTTCAATAAAATTCTTGGAAAAACTTGCGTTTTATTCAAATTTTTTGTTTTGTGTGTCATGTTTCTTTACCTCATTTGCTCAGTCTTTACACAGTCTGTTTAATGCGGCTTAAAAGTGGCATAAATGCATTTACACGGCATTGGCAGCTTTTCTACAGTAGTTTGCTGTTTGGGGCTGAGGTGGCTTAGAGCAGGCATAGTTTAGTCTGGCTTCTAGGCAGCATTTTGTAGTTGCATAAAATTTTCAGCAGGCACTGAGAAGGTTTAATGAATGCATTTACGCACTGATATTAACTGGGTCTGAGCAGGCATATTTTAATGTGGCATTGTGTCTGAATTTTAAGCAGGTGTAGCCCGCGGCTGTGTAAAGAAGCCTCTACCTAATCAACTGTCAAAGCTACACTTTGAAAAGACACTGAAGTGCTGCTGTGTCTTCACACTTAGAGCTGGCATACATGCATTTACATAGCAGTTGCATACTGTGAAACCTGGGGCTGAGGTGTGGTCTAGGTTTTTTGCACCATTGTGTCTTTAAACTCAATTTTGACAGAGCAGCCTTGACTCATCTGTGTAAAGATCCCTTGATTTAGTCCAGCTTTCAAGCTAAACAGCAGCCCAAAGACGCCTCGGTTAAACCGATGAGCACTAGATGGCACCATAGGTTTTGTTTTTAACCAAGCTGTCACACTTCGCTTATTTACTTCGTTTATCTGGGTAAATGGGACTCTATATCCGTTCCTAAATATCATAACCTGTACCCTACTTACCCCAGTGGCTTATTGTGCCTTATTTGGTCCTCGACACACAAACCCCCCCCCCCAACAAACCCTAAACTCTTGAGTGGAAGACTCATTTGGATGTACACTCTGGGAAATGTCATGTGTGAAATCCTCAGCTGGCTTCACGGCACTTAGTTTGGCTTTACGCCGCTACGTTGGCCTCAATTTTTAGGGGAGCTCGAGGAGAGTCAGCGAGTTCAGTCTGGCACCGCGCCTGCCTCATTTACGTCTATCCCTGTCCTCGTTCATCCCGTTACGACACACCGAGCCCCCTGACAGTTGGAAGACGCCCTCAAGATTTAAGGCTTTCCTTCCTGTTTGCTTAGGCCCGCAAATTGCTCTCTTAATGTCCGCGTTTACGCTTCCCTCAAGTTTGTGGGATTGTAGTTTTAATAGAGTCCGTATGGGTTTGCTGTTCATGTACAAGCTGTTTGGCGTTAGTTGGATGTAGAACAAGGAATTTTATTTGGAGAGTTATGCTGGTATCCACATGTTTTTTTGGGGTATCATGATATGCCGCAATCGTGTTGATAAATAAGCCGCAGTCTGAATTTGAAATTTAAATTTAATATCCTATAATATTAACAACAGGTCACATTATAGTGCTGTCAAATAATTAATCGCATCCAAAATAAGGTTTTTTTTTTTTTTTTTACATATATGTTTATGCTGTGTTTATTTATTATGTTTATATTAATACACACGTTTATTTCCTTAAATTTGATGATATATCTAAATATACTTAGTATATAAACATAACATATTTTCATGAAATATATACATGCATGTGTTTGTATTTATATATACTTAATAAATATACACAGTACATACAAATATATTATGTAAAGAAAAACTTTTATGTATGCGATTTATATTTATTTATTCAAAATAATAATAATTATTTCCAGATATATTGTTATTTTTGTATTATATACTACAAAAGCATTTATGTTGTGATTTTTTTTTTTAAATTATTATTATTAAAAATATTTATTTTTAGAATTTATTTTGGTTTCAGTAGTTCTATTCTCTGCCTTACTTTTTTTTTTTTTATTATTATTAATTTATTTATTTTAATATAGAGAGTGGCTGAGTCAAACCGCAACACACAAATCTGCTTTAAAATACAAAAACCAATCACCATTTCCAGTGTTTTCATTAATAACTTGAATTATTAAAAGTGGTTGTTTTGTTTACTGAAATAAAATATCAATATTAGATGGAAGAACTAATGATAGCTAACCGAAACAATAAATTTCAACTAAATACACTGACTATAAAAGTACTACGACTTTTTATTTACATGTATTATTTATATCATCCTTTCATGTTTCTTTAGACTCCAGCAAGGAGGTAGTGGCAAAAAAGTTAGTCTTGATGATATCATCTAAACACTGGTTTAGTGCTCTTTTAGATGAAACAGCTGCTTATTGTTATGATCAGTGCTTTTTCATATCTTAACCTAAAACACATGCCACGACTGTACAGCCCACAGATACAGATTTGTTCCTGAGGGTTTAGTGTTGTGTAAATACATTTAGGCTTTACATCGCTTTGTTTTACAAGCTGAGACACAAGAAATAACAAACTATTATCAGTAGAAACCCAAGACATGCTTGTTTAACGCTCATCGCATAGCATGAAATCATTTTAAAACATTATTTCACTCATAACAAAATGTGCAATAGTGGTACCACAATAAAACTATAGTTAAATATAGTTATCAGTTATGCTAATTGTCTCCCTGCATCTTAAGTTGAAAGTAACGGTCCAGCAAACTGATCCTGATAGTAAACATGGGCTCTTCAAATTCTGCACATGTGCTGGGGGGAAAAAATGGTACATCCCGCCCATTCAACGGTTATTGGCACCGGCGTCCCGATTCAAACAGCCCGGTTAATTGTCGATCCGTGTCATCGTTACCCAGCCAATGTGAGAGAGTTGTCGAGGAGAAATCCCCGCCGTGTGTGTGTCAGAGAACAGACGCCTCGCCCCTCTCGTTTTGTACATACCGATTTCAACTCTCCCTTTCGTTTCGGTTTTGATGGTACGACCCGCGGACTACACACGAACGAGTCATACATGTGAGTCGGATCTTTTCAATGAATTGGTTGAAAGCGATTCGTTAGGGACAGTTCGCTAACAAACGACAACCGTCCTCTTACACTCGCCTTTGATTATTTGTAGAAATACAACCCTTTAATTTTTGAGTGAATTATCTTAGTTTGTACGTATAACACACCCAAATATACATGGTATGTTAAATAGCAATAATGGAAATTTATGGAATAATTTTTTAATGGAAATTAAAATAAAGTACTAATGGTGATATGTTTGAAGCTGGACACATACATTACAATACACGCTTATTTTCTTTTTTACATGAGCAGTAATCGAGTCTTGAACGATTTAGAATTGGGAAGACTTGACACGAATCGTTCGAAAGAACCGATTCGCAGAAATGAATCGGATCTCCCATCACCTACACACACTCGGGCGCATTTTTTTTTTCATCGTGAGCCGGTCAAGATGGCGGCGGCACTGCCGAGACGGAGCAGCCGCTCGGCTTAATCGATCATTTTCACTAAATCACCGGGGCAGATCGGATTCAAACCGACCGAATCGAGCGGCGGAACCGCGTGAAATCATCCGCGGCCCGCGATATCCAGCGTGAGATCCTATCGCGTCAAACCCGGTGTTTTTTTCACGGAAATGCTCTTACTCTAGTTTGTGTCTCGTCCATTAGCTGTATTGGGGAGAATGGGAGAAAAGCTGGAGTTAAAACTGAAGTCGCCGGTGGGAGCCGAAGCTGCAGGCTATCCGTGGCCCTTACCTGTATATGTAAGTACTATCGGTATTATTGTTTTAATACAAACCGAAACCAGCACCGGGGTCGCTTGTGATAAAGCGAAGTGGGTCACGTAAGGCTGAGAACAACGCGTATCTGAACGAGTACATGGTGAGCATAGTGTGTGAACGTCTTGTGTTTGATGTGCTTGTTTCAATATAACCGCTTAAAATTGGTACACGACAGTGTCAGCACACCCTAAGTGTTGAATATAGCCTACACGCGTTCATAAAGGTGATCGGACTAGACTATAAGTGACATAGTTTAAAAAATAATAATAATTCTGTTCTGACCTCAGCGAATATTAATATTCGAATCGCAGGAAATACACACCGTGTGTAGCCTCCTGACCCATTTGGCCATCTCGTCCAGTGGTGGCGTTTCAAATCCTAGTAAGCCGTCTGCCTAGGCGACATGTTCATACTCGCTAAGCAGTTCTAACGCGGCCAAACGCGTAAATAAAAACAAAAACCCTCTCAGCTGTGACTCGACTCTTTTCACTTTGAATTATTTTCATCAATGACCCCTTTTGGAGGTCGTATTTATCACGCTAGTTAGTTGTCAAGTGAGTTTGTTTTTGGTTGTTAAGAGAAAGTCACTCTTTATTTCTTTATTCAAGTGCCTAAACAAGTCTTACGCAATTTATGTATATATAAAATACGCATTAATGTATATCAATTAACTCGAACGCGAGTGAAATGTGTCGCTCACTAGGTAGGGAACTCACGAGAGTTTGAGCACCGCCCCGAAATAAACCTTCTATAACGCTTGTAAATTTACCTCAGGGACGCTAGGTTATTGACGGACAAACTGTTTAAACGACTATCAACGCACATGCCTGAAACGATAGTTTGTGTGACTCTGCATTTAACGAGTGTTTCTGGAGGCTTAGCCGTCGTGCTAACAGTCGGATAGCAGGGCTAGCTAACTTTATCGCTTTTTACCCCACACTAGCCGTCGTCAAACTCTAGATAACTTATACGTTGCAAATATCTGGGATACGTGCAGTGTGCAGAACTGTAGTGGATATAAGAGGGTGAAATAAGCTTCGTGCCGGCTCAATATCACACGGAGGGTGTTAAACAAAAGGCGAGAGGATGGTATCTCCATATTGTTAGTGTGTTTGTTGACAGGCAGCTTTTATTTGTGTCCCGTAACGGGCACCGTTTTGATGTTTCCTCTACACTGTTTGCGTTTGTATCTTTCTTTGTGTGGTCCGCATATAAGGTTTTAAATCTTTTAAAGTGTTGTGTGCTGTTCTGGAGGTGTCACATTTGTCACTTGTGTCTGAAAACGGGTTTGCTCGTTTGGCAGCCATCGCGTTGAGATAGCGCTGTGATGATTTTGGACGCATCCTGAAAGGGACAGTGTCATAATGTGACCCGTATGGTTGATATTTCTTGAAAAACTAGCTAGTGTGCAGGATTCTCTAGGAAGTTTGGCAATAACAGTGTTACTAGGGGACTGTAAAGCCTGCTGGACTTGAATATTGGCTTTTTCCAGCTTGCAAATTATCCGAGTTGACTCCTAAAGTATTAAATATGTAGTGTTTTATTTATCCCGTGCTGTTGTACTAAAAACAAGAATGAAAGCTTCCTTTTTTTACGCATTCGTTCATCCTGGTATGGTTGTAGTCATTTAATGCTTTTAAAGCAAGCAGTATTCAATGCCACCATGTTGAATAGCTAATTAGGGCAAAAAAATCAGTATGTGAAGCCCGAAATATTGCTAAGTGCTCACTGCAGAGATTAATGGGTGGAGCTTGAACTAGTGTAGCCCCGCCTCAGTGGACCTGATTGGTGTAGATTGACCTAGTTCTTAAAGGTCCAATTACACTGTAATATCAAGCCTTTATGTCCAGGAGGTGTCAAAGCCTCAGTGACTGGCTTCCTTGTGAGCACCTTCTGAAATATTGCATGCTATCCTTATAGTAGCGAATTTACGGTACATGTGATAAGCTTTTATGTACCTTTTACTTGAAGATAAAACTATATTTGCGTTGAATAACAGATGCAAAAATGTCGAGTTGCGAATATCATGGAGACTTGATGGTGGGGGTTCTTAAATACTGTAGCAGTGCCCTGGCAGCCACCCAAAACGCCCTAGCAACAAGCTGTTTTCCATTTACGTCTTCTGCGTTTCTACAATTATAGTGGCCTGAATGGTGTCTAAAGGGCTTGTTTGGAGTCGTGTCGTCCGTTCTGTGTCAGACACTTCCTCTGTGCGTGTTGCTTCTGAAAGCATCGACATGTACAGTAATCATAACACACAGATTCCACGCTGTGATTAACTCAATGCTGCCGAACCGGTTGACAGTGGGACGAGACCCCCCCTCATGAAACGCACATATGCACTGCTATTTACCCAGTTTGAGTAATATTTGGGACCTAAGAGATGAATAAATGTCTTCATGTTTGGTGTAGCTAAAGAAAATGCAAGACAGGGTTATTTATTTAAGCATTTCTTTACGAGAACGTGTGCGGAAGGTCATACCAGAGTTTGCGTTTCTCACGCCACCAAAGTTGCCAACGCTGTTTCGGTCGTAGATCAAAGCCTGTGGTTTCCACAGACTCGTCTGTCTCATTTGTCCCTCCCGATGTTCAATACGCTATGATTCATGCTCTTTTTACACAAACTGAGAATGTGGGTTTCTTAGAAGCGTAGGTTATTTTCAGAGCTGCTGCATCACTGAAAACTCCGGTCTGTTTCGTTTATGTCATTCAGCTGGTAGTGTAGTAGTCGTGACCTCAGCCGTTTTACTGTCTCGCTTGGCTTTAGATGACTTCCGTCTTTGACTTCGGCTGATAAGGCATGGATGCCCCACCTACCGAGAGCCATATTTCTGACCTGCTGTTGGGTATAAACAGTTACAGAGCGCCTGCATTTGGCGAGCTTTGCAAATTTTTGTTTAGGGAGGGGCGGATTCTGTTAATTAGGGAGTCTGGGCGGTGGTTATCCACATGCACTGGTGGTTTATACTTCCTTTTAAAGGAAAAAGTTCATTTGGTCACTTACCAAGCACACAGAAGACACTTTCTTCTGAGGATCACAAAAAGAGATGTTTCGCAGAATGTTCAAGATGCATGTTTTCTGTACAGTGAAAGTGAATGGAGATGCACTGCTTTTTCTTTCACTCTTACGAGCCAGTCATTTTTTGTTGAATCAAAAATCAGTGTATACATCCTGATTCCCAATCAAATCATTCTTATGAGTTAACTCTTTTTAGTGAATCATAAATATACGGACTGAACAGTGTATCCTGATTCCTAAACAAATGACTCTTTTGATCTGAATCTGATTTTAGTGAATCAAAGACACAGAATGATCAGTGTATCCTGATTCCCAAGCAGATGATTGTTATGAGTTGATTCTTTGTAGTGAATCATAAACAGTGTATCCTGATTCCTAAACAAATTTTCAGAGCTGATTCTTTTTGCCGAATCATAATCAGTGTAGCCTGATAAAAAAATAATTCTTATGAGCTGTTTTTACTAATTCAAACATATTCAGCACGAGCAGTGTAGTTTGATGCCTAAAACAATTGCCTCTTATGAGACGATTCTTATTAGTGAATCTAAAATATACCGCAAAACTATTACAGCTCGACGAATACAAATGCCTTTCTAATGTTACTAGTGAATCAAAAACAATCAGATCCCTAACCGAATACATGAAACGCATTACTTTTTATTAGCCAGCTCTCAGATCAGAAAGTCATCGCAAGACCACTGTTATCTGAAGTAGGGTTGGGCGATGTTGACCAATTTGGCAATGTGAAACATCATGATGGACGATGATATCGTCGTCGATAGCTTTTCATGGGCGTTTTAGCTGAACTATACCAAACTGAATCAAGGTCTTGTGAATAGTCTCCATTCACATTGGTTGTATGGAGAAGAGCAGCGTGCACGTTCTACGAAGACACTCCTTCAGTGCTGCCCAGAACAAATCAAGTCACACTGGTTAGAGACGCTGCGCAAGGGAGTAAATGATCACGAAACACTCATCCTTGGGCAAATTAACCCTTTGAACACCCCAGATGTGGAAAAATATACGAGGAGAGGTGAGAAACAAAGCGCTGCGTTTTCCTCTCCCTGCTTTAAAATATTTCTTGCTTTTATTCAAGGTTACGGTGTGTTTTACAAAGGACCAAAAGCCCTCCATTCATTCGAGTCATCTTGTTTTTCAGAGACTCAACCTAGTGATTTTTTTCCTCTCCCGCTGTTGCATTGGCGGTTGCCGACTCCTCGTCCACTAGCGTGCCATTTTGCCTCACGGCTTCACATTGTGCTCCGAACAAAAGCATCCCACTCACCTGGGGTGGGAGGAAGGAGAGGGTTTTTACACAGAGCTTCACTGTTTTCTGTCTCCCCTACGTATCCGGACACATTTACATCCCATATCTTTAAACTGCCCTGTAATTGCTTCCGTATGAAAGCGTCGATTCCTTAAACTTGGCCGCAAAATGGTTCACTCGGAGTGTGAGGAATTACAATCGAACACGCCTCACAGTTTGAACGTTACGGCCTGGTTAAACCCATTAACACACAAAGGTGTGGCGTCTTGCCACCCCGGCCAAAACGAACAGTTGTTCAGTAAACATGAGGTTTTTTTTCTTCTTCCACCTCCCTCCGTGAGTCACGTCCAGGGTGCGTGAGGTGAACGAAGAGTCCGTTTTTGTGCTTGTGAGTCAAGCTCGCTCGTGACCGAGGGCTGTCGAGCTTTATTTTTTGCTCTCTGTCATCCTCCCTTCCTTTCCTCAGGATATTTTTAGCTGTGGCACTGGTGTTGCTGTGCGCCGGAGCACCCCCCACCCTCCTCACGAGCGGCACGATGCGCTGAAGTGTCTGCTTGGGCACGTATACACTCTGCCATCTGTTTTGGCGCTCGCGTTGAATGCAGTATTAAAGTAGTGCTGCATCCCTGCTTTAAATAAGTGCCCTTCTTTGGCCTCAGACTATGGCTGCATTATTTTCCCCATCCTGCTCTGCCTCGGAGCTGCAGTGGCGGGAAGACGAGCGCAAGACCTGCCGGACGTGCAGCTGAGCGGGAAAATGGCTAGGAGGAGCTTAGCGAGGCTGAGGAGCCCAGCAGCGGCACACTCAGGCAGGCAGAGGGCTTCTCAGGACTCTGTTGACGGAAAAGTGGGTCACTGGGTCAGGCAGCGGCAGAGCTCCAGCGGCAGGCTGGAGCGAGTTCGGCGGGGTCACATCCACATGTTAGATGCCATCCAGGGTTAATTAGCCTTTATAATTATTCATATTAACCTCGGAGCTCTTAAAGGTCCTTGTTTATATGTAAAGCAACAGTTTTGATTGTTGAAATGATATATATTAGACAGAAATGAGAAATGGTGCTGATGGCCTCAAGGCTCACACCTTCTCCCTCTCACTTCCTTTCTATCCAACTACTGTCCTATCTAAATAAAGGCATAATAAATGCCCAAAATAATGAAATGTTACTAGAACTGAAATAGAAAATACTATTTATTCATGAAGGAAAATACACGTTGCAACTAAATGCAGTAGGTTTGTTAGCAAACTAAAATTGTATATAAAAAGGTATTATTAATACTAAACTGCACATTTTAAGTACTAAAATAAACACTACTATTAAAATGAACTAAAACTAAATAAATTAATAATAATAAACAATGTATATACTGGTCCTTTTCAAAAAATTAGCATATTGTGATAAAGTTCATTATTTTCTGTAATGTACTGATAAACATTAGACTTTCA
>JAUYWG010000060.1:7373243-7437995 GCA_034779775.1 Enteromius afrohamiltoni | reverse complement strand
ATAAATGTTTTTTTCCCCAAAATGTATCTTTACATACATGCATTTTAAATATATCTGTCTATTTATGAATGTATTTGTAAAAGTATTTATAATTTTTACATGTACATAATTTTGCATTTATTAAAATTATTATTTCATAAGAAATTATTATTATTATTTTATTATTTAGGATTATTTTGTTTATTTGTTTTAATTATATATAATTATTTTTTAGCATTTTAAATTGTATTTAATAATTTAGTTTTTAATAAATTTTTCAAATATATTTATTTATACCTTTATGAATTTAGTTTACATTTGTTTGACATTTATTTTAAATTATTTTTACATTTATTAAAAATTTTGTTTTATTTTAAAATTATGTTTTTTGTGTATTTTTTAATGTATTTATTTAAACGTTTATATATTTTAAGGTATTTTCAATAAATTACAGAACAATGTAGACCTACAGCAACCACATTTATTTTAAAGTGATCTATTTGCACGCTCATTTAAAATCTATTTATACATTTGTTTTAAATTTCTATATTAATAAATGTTTATTTAAAATTATTATGAATATTTGTAATTACATTTCTGCTCAAGGAGCACACTACATGAATCACTTTTGTTTATGTATTCGTCTGTCTGTTTTACGTTTATACATCTAAAATGTATTTATATAAATGAAATGTACTTGTATTACCCTGTATACAGCATGACTCTAATGGTGAGGATGAGCGCTCAAACTCGCTTATGCCAGTGAAACCGTCGCCCAAACCCCGCCGGGCCAAACTGCTGCCCAGGGGCCGTAAGATTGGTAACAGGAAGCGTGGACGGCCTAAGAAGGCTGCTGCTGCCACCGCAGCCGAGCGCAAGAACAAGAAGAGCCAGAGCGCCCTTGATCTGCTGCATGCCAAGACCCTCTCAGCAGCCCCACCTCAGGGTGAGACACTTATTTAAATCTGATGGCTATTTGTCAGCATCAGTTCCTTTGACATTAAATTTTGTGGCTCTGTTCGATCCGCAGATGCATACAGGTCACCTCAGAGTCCGTTCTATCAGCTACCTCCCAAAGTGCAGCATTATACATCGAGCCAGCTTCTCATGGGCCCCACTCCTCCAGGCCTGCATGCTCTGCTCGGTAGGTTCTGCTCCGCTTTATATTTAACATGAGGAGATCCATTTCAGTCCCACAGACGCACTCGTGTATCTGCTCTAGTTACATAGTCAATCACCCAGTTAAAATATACACCCTCTTGCTCTAGATAACGTGAAGGTCCAGTACCTGCAGTTCATGGCCTACATGAAGACACCACAGTACAGGACCAACCTGCAGCAAGCCCTCGAGCAGGAAAAGGTGTGTGTCTGTGTGTATATATGGAAATAAACATTTATCAAGGAATATTATGTAATTTTATATATAAGCACACACACTAACATACATATATTATAAAAACACACACACACACACACATATATATATATATATATATATATATATATATATATATAATTTGTTATTGGAAAATATTTTTGATATTTAATATTTATATAATGTTTTGTAAAATGTGTATTTTTTTTTTTTTTTAAATGCCATGCATTTTTTTTAACAGTACTACAAGTAGAAGTATAAAAATAAAAATACATTAATGAGAAAACAAAATGTTTATATATTTAAATAATTAATTATTTTTGCTATGTATATTAATATAATTATGTAAGTATGTATTTTATTTATTTTGCTTTGTAATCCTTAATAAAAATAACTTAAAATAAAACATTTAAATTATTTTATGATTTTTATTTTGGGAATTTGAATTTTCTAAATAGAAATGTCAAAAATATTATAATTTTTTTTTTCACCCGTTTTAATTTTTGTGAGCGTTTGTGAGTTGGTTTGCAAAAAGATAGCTCTATTTTTAATCAATCTTTTAATTGTGGATTCCAATTAATCTCCAATAAACTGCAGATGGGTTATTTTGATTAACTAATTAACGCAATATAATCATGATCACATGATTTTTAAAAATAAACCCTTCATATAGATTTAATGGTTTGTATTGTCATAACACTATTGTTTAACTTCTCCCTCTCCATGTCCTGTCACAGCTGAGACACACAGAACTGTCCGGTCAAGCCCAGCAGCTGCTCAACGCTTGTCAAGCTCACAAGGATAGGATCAGAGAACTTTTCCAGTCCAAACTGGAGGAGGTAAGACTTGTTGTCCTCACTGCCTACCTAGTCAAGACTTTCAGGTCTTTAAAATGTCTGCATCTGTGCTGAATGTGACCCCTCTAACAGCTGGGCGTGAAGGCGGTGACTGTGGAGGACCTGGTACAAGCTCAGAAGGAGATCACGGCCCACAACATGCAGCTGAGAGAGCAGACCAAACAGCTGGAGAAGGACATGATGGAGCTCCGCGATCAAAGCCTGGTGCTGGTGAGCCTCATAGGAGCAGATGGATGCTTATGATTCAGAAATTAATGTTTGTGGCCGCAGTGGGACTGTATGTTTGTGTGTTTGTCAGCTGAAGGCTCGCTGCGAGGAGCTCAAGCTGGACTGGGGATCTCTGTGTTTGGAGACTCTTTTGAAAGAGAAAGCGGCGCTGAGAAGACAAATCTCAGAGAAACAGCGCCACTGTCTGGAGCTCCAGGTACACGCACACACATATTCGGCTCAGAGCTAATAGGCCATACCATTAATACATGCGATTTAAACTAATTAGTCTTTTATTATGTCATAAATTGATTTCTGTTGTAATTATGTCAGAGCTTTTACACTGAAGGACATTTTAGTGGATGCTTTCTGTAAATCAGATTTATTTTTTGCTCAGAAAAACAATATTGCAATTAAATGGAAAACTTTTCCAATTTGAGGAAAACCAACAGTTTGAAGCAGTGTTACACTCATTTTTTTCCATGATTAAACCCTTTTTCGTCTATTTCTCTAGCTTCTGTCTTTCTTGCCATAGACTTGTTTGTAAATGTTCTGACAAAAGCTTGTTTATGGAAAACTGAACTCGCTCCTACACGGATATTTTGTACCGTGGGCAGGCCGTGTCTGTATTTACATCAACGACTCCCCCTGGTGTTTCTGTGCAGATCAGCATCGTTGAGCTAGAGAAGAGCCAGAGGCAGCAAGAGCTCCTGCAGCTCAAGTCTTACAACCCGTGTGAGGAGACTCCCTACCACAAGGCCCTTCCCGGCCCAGACCCCCGGCCCACACTGGATTCCGACACCCCCAAACTCACCCCACACTCCTCTGTGGGGCTCAACGGCCTCAGCCCCGAATTATCCGTCAATGGCACAGCCTCGCCGGGTTATGAGAGGGGTGTTGGTGGCGGAATAGGTAAAAATGAGCTCCTCACCCGCTACCTGCCCATTTCCCCTGATCACGAAATTGTGCCGCCCACCCCAGACTCAAGAACCAGGCATCTAGGGCAACCCCTGCCTGACTACACCCGCTTTTCTCCAGCTAAGATCGCCCTCCGCAGGCACCTCAACCAAGATTCGGCTGCTAATCAGTTTAGAGCTCTCGGCAACATCCACCGGTGAGTAAAATTACTGCATTTAGTTGACTAAGTGCTTGATTGGTCACTGATCACTCGCGGCTCTTTTAGGGGTGACACTGGTGCCATTTCATCTCCAACTCTGGGATTTAAACATTCTTGCTCCTCACCCAGTTCAGCTGATATTCAAGCGACCACCACACCCAAGAGCACAGATAAGGAAAAGAGCCCGGCTGCCCCCGGTGACACCATAACCAGTTTACCAATCAGCATCCCCCTCAGCACTGTGCATCCCAGCAAACTTCCTGTCAGCATCCCACTGGCCAGCGTGGTGCTTCCGAACCGCGTAGACAGATTGGTATGGATCGTGTGGGGGCGGAAGTCATGATATACAGTCTTGTGGGTGTTTTCTGCAAGCATTTTACCAATTACTCAAAATGTGTTTTTCTTTTGGCAGAGGAACACTCCTAGTCCAGTGTCAAATCCTGCAGGACAGAGCAACGGCAAGCCGCCTCTCACGCCTACTTCAGGTACAGTCCTGCTGCCTACTTTGGCCTGCTTTGCTTGTCGTAGATGAAGCTTAGTGCATGTAATTCAAGCCATTGCACTAGGAAACTTGACTTTTGCCATGTTTCGGAAGTCAGCATGAATTTAAATTGCATGTTTTTAAAATTATTATTCATGTTTACGTAGAACTTTTGCATGATGTCATAGATATTGGGGGGCCTGTATTCAGATAGAGTTGAGACGGTCCAATCTAATCTAAAATCATCCATCCTTATACTTTACATACTAAATCCAAAATCCATTTCCTCTTAGGGTATTCCTCCAGCTCAGGGTTGGTGAATGGCTCTCACTCAGCCATGCTGACCGAGGACCAAGACTGTGACACTACATCCCCTCCCCCTCACAGCACCCCCATCATGGGCCTTCAGCCTCGTGGCTCTGGCCTCAGTCCTGCGCTGGGCACCGGAGGCGTCCTGCAGTACGCCGACGGCCCACCGAGGCTTCCCCCTGAGGACAGCCATGACCGGCAGGGCCCCGAATCCGACACGGAGCCCTTGGACAGCGAGGCTCGTCGCCGTATCTTTTTCTCCTCCTCGTCGTCTTCCTCCTCATCTTCGTCCTCCACAGGAGGCTCAAGGCTTCACCACGGGTCGGTAAAGCAGGGTCACCATCATCACAGTAAGCACCATCACCACCACCACCATCATCATCATCATCACTCTCCCAGCTCCCACAGCCAAGAGGGGCGGAAACGAGGGCGGCGGAAGCGCAGCTCCTCTGGGGCCATTCCCATTAGTGTATCCCCCAAAAGAAGGGCATTTCCAGGACTTGGCTGCTCAAGCCATTCTTCTGGATCACCGCTTAATATCAATTCAATGGTGAGGGAATCAAAAATAGTGTCTGTCTGGTATTGCTCAGCCTTACGATTGGCCTGAAATTGGACCCAATTGTTTGTTCTTTTACCAGGTGAACAACATAAACCAGCCTTTGGAGATCTCCGCTATCTCTTCCCCAGAGCAGTCAGGACGAAGCCCATGTGGGACAGATCTAGACCAGCCTCCTGTGCTCAAAAGAGAGCGCCCCCTGGATCTCAACAACACGGGCCGTTATTCTTCCACCCCTAGTTCAGATGAAGAGGGCACCAATTTTGCCCCGGACACCTCTAGTTCAAGCCGGTACCTGCTCTTTTCTTTCAAATCCAGTTCAATAATGTGTAAGCTTTGCAGATAATTGAAAAGATGTTTGATGGACAACTGTTTTCTCTTTCAGAATTGAGAGGAAAATCGCCACCATTTCCTTAGATCGAGACGGACCCATCAGAGATGGTGAAAGGGGTAAGTGCGGTGCATTTTGGCTAACAGATATGTCACGTTCTGGCTATTTCTTATGCAACAAGTCATTTTACAGGCTCGCATGGACGTAAATCAGGTGCCAGTAGCGTGAGCAGTGAGGTATCATCTTCCTCCGGAGCCAGCAAGTGGAAATCCACCTTCTCCCCAATCTCTGACCCCAAGCCAACTCCTTCAGATCTCCGCCAGGGTGGCTCTCCATTCGGTGTGGGGGCTTGCAGAGGCGGAACGGACTCCGACTCGGACCAGAAACCGCAGAGGAGAGGGGAACGCGAGCGTGAGCCTTACGGGAACTCAAACCTCTTCCTCAGTCAGGATGGCGGCGGTCGCTCAGTAGTCAGCTCGTCTGAGCGGCCGCTGCAGAAACAGAAATCGCGTGAGTGGGACCTGAAATCTGTAAGCGGATTGGCCAGCCAGAACCTCTTTATATCTGCCGCGGCCAGTGGAGGCATCTTGAGTGGGAAAGTGGGCGGGGCCGCCACTGTTTCCTCTGCCGCCTCAGTGGGACAGTACTTCCCCCTGGCTGGGGCTTCGGTCCTCCAGTCCTGGACGCCCGGACCTGCCACCGGTGGAGCCCCCCGGTTGGTCAACGGACATTCGGCGCTCAGCAGTTTCTCCAGCGCCGGGCTGGCAGGGGGCGCTGCAGGAGGTGAGTTGGAAATCTTCTGTCTCTATTTCTGTTTTTTCCACTGAGCTCATGGTCAGAATAGTCACTTGGGTGTAGAGAAAAGGTAAGTTAAAGCCCAGCGCTGCCACCTTGCCTGCATACTGCTTGCTGTGCTCACTGTGCAAAGGCTACAGCTAGACACCTAGAGGAAATAACAACTGGGGAATTTCACGTTAACATGCCCGATATATTTCACCGCAAAGTCAAAAGGAAAAAAGTATATGTGTAATATTTTTACCCACAACACATTTTTTTGTTGACATTTTCTTTTGGCTTTGCTGTGAAATATAAAGTTCTTGACATGCTGCGTGGAATTCACCCGATGAAACATTTACTATTTGAATACAAAGCTCAGGCCTTTTAAATCATTTTCACTGGCCTTGATGGTGTAAACTGCTGATTTAAAGGGCTGTGAAAATATGTTGGAGCTGTTAAACATTCTGTAGTTTATGAGAAACTCCTGGACTTTTATGGCTGTATTTCAAGCCTTCACATTTTCTCTGGGTGTTTGTCTTTATTGCAGGTCTTGTTTTTGGGTTTTGAGGCATTTCACTGACAACCAGCACCTCGCAGTCCACAAAGATTAAATTAGTTACTTTCTTACGATAGATAGATAGATAGATAGGTAGTTAGATAAACGTATAATTAACATAGCCCAAACTTAAATTAAAGTTTAAGTCTTTCACGCAACAAAGAGCGTCAAAACGCACGTTTTTTTTACTTGTGTACTTAAGCGAAAGCCCAGTGCCAAAAATGTTCGATATGCATACATATAATATAGACTGTATATATATATGCAAGTGTAGAAATAAACCATATGCAGCTATAATCTCTTAAAGGGTTAGTGCCCAAAAATGAACAATCTGGGATCATTTCAGTTATTGTGTAAGATATTAAACCATGTGTAGCTATAATCTCTATGGAAGCTTAAATTCATTCACACACTTGAATTAACTGTAAATCGTTAATTATCCTTCATGTATAGAAGAGGTGTCCAGCTCTAGGTTGGGTGTGAGGTGTTTCTGGTGCAGTGCCTCGTGGCTTTATCTGTGCTTGTTTGTTGGACTGGCTTGCTGCTGTGCACAATCTGGCTGAGCCCCCATCTTCTGTCTCTTTGTCTTTTGCTCCCTCTCTGTGCTGTATGTCTGCAGGGATATTTCACCACATGGTGCCTTCAGCCTCCTCACAGCAGTCTGGGGCCAATCACCCGGGCCCCGGGGCCCTCAGTTCCCAGCAGAGGCATCTGGACACAAACCCCAAAGCGGGGGCCTCGTTCTTGGCCTCTGGCCCCTCGCAGCACAGCCGCGCACAGACAGTTCTTCACGCTCCCTCCCCACCCGCCCTTGCCCTCCCTCCGCCCCCTCCCCTCCTGAACGCGTCCTCCGCCGCACCCCAACCTTCCTCCCCGCGTCCCGAGCGCCACCAGTCCTCAAGGCCGCAGTCGTCCCTCCCCGCCTCCTCCTCCCCGTCTCTGGCCACCACATCTGCTTCCTCCACAACCTCCGCTTCCTCCCGGCCCTTCACTGTGCACTATCCCCCGCACCTGCCGGCTCCGCACCCTCCCGGCAGCGTAGGTTCAGGTGGGGCTGGGACGTCCTGGAGGACCCTGGGTATGCAGGCGTCCTATGCGGCCTCGCAGATCCCCAGCAATCGCCCCAGATAGGACACATCCGGGCGTAGGAGGGTGGGGGGAGGGGTGGGGCTTATTGACGTGGAAAATAGACAATTACTAGACGGACACAGGGAAGCTACTAGGCTCTGCCAGCTCTAATGTTATGAGTCTCAGCAAGGTATGTGGTGTTGGCATGTAAATGGGCTACATGCTTTGCTGCTTTTTTTTTTGTTGTTCATAGCTGCATTTCCTGCGAGTTTTTTGGGGGTTTCGGAAACCAGCTGTTAGCCTATTTATGTAAGAATCGCCGATTTGTTTGAAAAATATCATTACATGTTCAGGGCTCAACAATGTGAGGAGAGAATCGGAGCGATTTCTACTTTTTACTAGCCCAAAGGCGATTTAGTTTTGCGTATGGAGCTAGTAATACACAACGTATTAGTAATGTATTTTTGTAATTGTTCGAAAAAAATATTTATTTTTTTCATTAAACGTTTTCCCCTGTCGAAAAACAAAGGCATTTAAAATAGCTAATTTGGATATTTTACTATGTTTCGATTAAATAGTAGAATATTTTAGTAATTTTATAAAGTAACTAAATTTCTACTTTTTTACTGGTTTGATTATGATGGTTTATTGCGCAAAATCTAATTTCATAATGTTATTTCATTAATTGATTTACATGTACGTGTAAATAATTTAAACGGCTTATTTAGCTTTATTTAATTACTAATGTTTTATATTTTATTTTAGATCATATTTATCAATTAGGAATTAATTGACACCATAACGGAGGTCAACTGACTAAAAAATGTTGCACGTGTGAGTGTGTAGGATGTTTTCTTCTGTAATCATAAAATATTATCCAATTTATTGATAGTTAAATATACTATTTTTATGATATTATAACATGAAGTATAATGTAAAATATTAGCGTTTTGCACAGTAAGCCATAGTAGTCATCCAGGGAAAATAGTTATGTAGTATTTTTGTTGTACGCAATATTGTTGCTTGTATAAGTATAACATAAAATTCATACAGCTTCAGCCCATCGTAAATGATGTTTACAAGTATTGGAGAATTTAAAAAAATGAAAAAATTAAGCATCGCAGTCCAAATACATAAGTTTGTCATGCATATAAATTGTTGAGCCCTGATGTTGACGAAATATCTGTCCACATCTTGTTTAATTCCTGGATTTTACCCCCGACTGGTTACAGGTAACTGAAGAAATCTACCTCAACCCAACATAACCTATGCAATGGACAGGCATGGACCAATGGGCTCGACTCGCTCACCGGTGCTCAAACATTTGCTAAAAGACGCCACTGTAAAACTGGCATGGGTATCAGAACTTATCACAGGTGCAGCTTAACACACACACACACACAAAGCCCCTGAATCACATTGTCACAGTATGCAGCTTCCTTGTTTTTCCGAGTGTTTTAAGGTGACACCATGTTAGGCTGATGCTAGCAGCCACTTATCAATAATTGTGAGTTTAACATGGCCTTACTGATGGATGGTTTGCTAAATTTGTCTTTCGGTGGATTCACAATCGATGACGCAGGAAGTGTTTTAAATGGCAGGAATATATTTACAGTCAGCCCGCTTTCAATGGGCCGTACACACACACACAAAAAAAAAAAAAAAACTTGTGTGAATCTCTGTAACCTTGCTGCTGTTATCGGTGGAAAGAAATGTGGCTTTTTTTCCTACTAACTCCTATTGACATGTGCTCCATGAAGCCCCTGGAGCCTGATTAGTGTTCCCGTGCTGGGACGTCACCCTTACAGCCCGAGCTTGTGCTGTGAACTGATGTTAACAAATCTGGCTAATGGTGTAGTAGCCAGCTTGCTCTGGGCATTGTAACTTCTCATTATATTAATTATTTGCCCTCGTAAGCTGAAATATGTAGGAAACCACAAGCTCCAGCTGCATAAGGATGAATCTCCAAGTGATATTTTACCTCAAAAAGACCCCAATTTGAAATAAAGATGTTTTTGTTCTGGTAATTGTGAAATTGTTCATGACTCTTAAGCACATTTTCCCATTTCTCATAATAATGCAAAAATATGCATTGAGTCTGATACTGAATGTTTTTTTTTTATATATATATATATATATATATATATATAAAATTAGAAATTCAATTCTATATGTTTTAGGTAAATTGCAGTAATATTTTGCATTGCAGCACTAAACATGCTTATTGTTATTAATCTACATTAATATGAATATTTCCTTGGCATTATAGTATTGGGAGTTGAAATTGTCATGAAAATCCAGTCACTACCAAAAATTACATTAGTAGTATTTTATTACGTTATTTTTGGGGTGAAATATGAGCAGGCATGTTCTTGATGGGCTTCATGAGGTGCACCAATAATTAAATAATTTCATGTTATTTTTACACTGGATGATTAACCTGTGGAGCTGTTAATGGCAAACGTATTAACAGCATGTCATTTTTAAAAATGTAAGCTTTTATGAATCAAAGGGAAAAACGGTCATTTTACATGCATGTAAAATCAATTTAAATGTAAAAAACAAACAACAACAAACAAAAAAAAGAAACCCACACAAATGCACCTTCCAGAAATACACGATTAAAAGCCCAATCTGCAGGGAGAGGAGCCGTTAGAGCCACAGAATCACTACGTTTACCGTTTGCTTTGGTTTAGGGCCCTGTTTTAATACTCAAGCTTCCATGTTCCTAACAGTTACTGCTGAACCTTTAATACAATGCACATATTTTGTTCAATCGGAACGCGGTGTCTTACACGGTACAGGCTTATTCAGGTGAATCTGGTGCTGAACCATATTCCTCGCAGATTTCATGGGTGTTTTCCTTCGGGTGACCAAAATCCAATGTTGTCGTGGTGCTCTTCACAAACCTGGAAAACCAGCACGCGCTTGTACATACAAACACACTGATTTAAAAGATGTACACACACTGGGAAAATTCAACATCACAAAACGCCACACACACGCACACAAAAAAACTACTGGGCAACTTTCAACTCATCCTTTTCTCTTTTATTCCTTTGTATGTATTTTTTTTTCCTGTACTGTGAATGGTAGTCTCTCTCGGACTGTATAATTGTGTATATAATTTGGGTTATTTATCATTTTAATTTCTGTCTTTTTTTTTTTTTTTTGTTGTTGTGGTTGCTCTCGTTTTGTATTGGAGCAGAGCACAACCTGTGCAAATGTGTATGTACTTGACTCGCAGTCTAAAAAAAAATGGTGCTACAATCTGTACAACTTTAGACTGTGCTTATTTATATTAAGATCATAGACGACAACAACGAAAAAACAAATGAATAAAGATTTTTGGTGCTTCTTTTACACAGGGATGTTTTCGAGCCTTGCGGCATTTATTTTTTCAATATTTATAATGTATTATTTGGCGCCCAGCATGAAGCAGACCCTGCCTGTTTGGATCAGTGCCGTTTTTATATCGAAGAAACACCTTTTGGTCTTAAAGAAGCATGAAAGTACATTGCAGAACTTTATAGGATGATACAACTTTTTTTTCTTTGAAGTATTAACTTCAATGGTGCTCCAAAATCGACCTGTGTGACAGGTAGTGAATGCTTTGAATTACACACATGGCGCACTGTCGAAACTGGTGCCATGAGGCGTTTCGCAACATTTTTGATTTCTCGTAAGGAGAACGTGTGCTAAGCCTGTTTGCCTACTATCTTGGGCCCGTACGGCTCGGTGCTTTTTCTTAAAACCGTGGTTTTTTTCGCAGATGTAATACAAACAGCTTCATCTTACACAAACTGGTGCTGCTGTTCACACAGATGTCAAAAATAATTACCGGTGCGCCCGTACCAAAACATACAATCCACTATCAAAGCCTGTCCTAGAGTGCGTCCGTGTAACCTAGAGTTTGGGCCTATTGCGTATCGTGAAGTGAAGTTGTTCTGATGTGACCCGTTGTAGATTTGGCTAGTGTTTTTGTCAGTCAGTACCTAGTGGTTGACCGATATGGGTTGACTGTTATCACATCTAGAGAATAGGCTAATATAATGTTATATTAATGTGTTATTCTTCATAACACAAAAGAGCATATTTTTTAAAATGCGGGGAAGAAGTCCATTTTGGACCCCTAAGACTTTTTATGGACAATTTAGGAGATTTCCGCTTGCCCGATATATCGGTCTATCACTTACTGGTGCGGCGTTTTAAAAAATAGCTATTGGTGTACAACATCGCCAACTTGAAGTCAAAGCAGGAGTGAACATCCTCGTTGTTTTGCGTCCTTATTTCCTTTTATTGTGTTTTTGTTGCTTAAGTATGTGCTCAAGGAAAAATCAACCTCACCTAAGCTTTAGTCAGAATGCTGTGTAATAGACTATGGTGTATTATAATAATAATAATAATAATATTAAAAAACGACAACAACAAAAAACTGTGTAAATGGTCTTTCTGTCCAATTAACATAAGGACATTTATGATGAAATGGTAGGATATTGACCTGTACATTGTTACCAGCACTGAGTTTTTTTGTTTTGTTTTGTTTCTCGATAGGAATTAATAATCATTGTTAATGTTACCTGTTTTAATTTCCAATTTGTGTTTTAATATCTTTGCAACTGTTTATCAATGATGGTTTTATGATTTGGTATTTCTGACCATTTGGATACTCTATAAAAAGGTGCTCTCCTACACTTTAAACAAGGAAAATGCAGCTATAAAAATTCAAGCACCTCTTGCATTACAAGGAGTAAATATTTAATAAAAATCAACGCAAGCTTTGCTTGTTTTACTACGTTGTGCTGTCTCATTTGAACTCTCTTGTCCGTCTACGCTGTTTTCTGTTGGGGTTGATGTTAAGCTATTTAAAATGTTAATGGATCATAACTCGTAATGTTGCGTTTTCTCAGGTACATGTATGAGGTTGCACTGCAGAGGGCGACTCGAATCTTTTTGCATGTTATAAATAGAATATGTGCTGAATATGTAAATTTTAGATATGTCTAAATATGTAAAATCATATAAAGCTTTGTCTAGTGTCTCAGGAACGCGTCAGTTCTGGCTTTCTGTTTGATAGTTTTGCATATTGAAAAAGAATGTTGAAAATATTGACTGTCTTCCTAGATGACAGATATAAATGAGATTGCTTTACTGTGCATTGTTGACCTGTGATAGTAGTTTCTACTGAAGGCCATGTACCAATTTATAGTCGCCAACTCTGTTGTAATTTGTCTCCTTTAAATTATTATTTGTAATCTGTGCATTCCCATTTTCAGTTAATCCTATTCTTATGCAGTTTCATGGTTCAGCAGGAATATCACAGGATAATTGTGCAACAGCAGCAGACTCCTAAGGTTTGTTTTATTTGTGACACTGTTTGGTGCTTTTAACGTAAAGACTTATAACGACAGCCTAATTCAGTTTTTAAGTCTCAGCTTTTTTTTTTTGTTAACAAAGTTAATAAAGTGTTTCTAATGAAAGATCAGTTTGATCCGTTTATTTTTTTATTGCCTTGCTAGCATACTGTACAAAGGTTAATGTCCAGCTGGGAAAGGTAATGACAAACATTTCGAAATAAAGCAATTGCGACCCAATATAAAAATAATCTGAGGCAATGCAGGTGACCTTTTGTGAAGGTCACAACAGTGGCCACATGTTGCTGATAAATTACGACACTTTGCTGAAAGAAACTTGAAAAGGAAGGTTTTTGATGTACAATGAAGATCATTGCCTTGCTTCAACATAAAAAAACCCTTTCTGCTCTTGTATACTTGCCAAACATGCCAAAAATAGACTGTTTTGAGAGGTGCTTCAACTTTAAAAGCTGTTAAGTTTTTGTAGAAACGCATCACAACCCTATTAAGCATTGACGAAATAACCCCTTTCCCCTGTTAACAGGAATCCCAGATATGGCAAACAATCTAGCATTTTGTCTGTTCTTTTGGCTAAAAGATACCTGCTTTATCTTTTGGGACTGGTCAAACATCTAGCGACCCAGCGCTGGAAGGACCTTGAAAGTCTGGAAAACAAGTGCAGCTGTATGTCTTCTAGCCCTGATCTCTGCAAGTAATGAAAGGATTATTGTTGCCTGTTCCTTTGACGGCGAGCAATTCGCCCGAGTAAACCTTTAGTGCTTTTCATTTTTGCCTTAGTCATAAAAGATACTGTAGATAGGGAAGTGGTGCAGACGTATTGGAATATAGGTCCCCTTGAGCCTTACAGCTCTACACTTGCATGTTTATATTAGCAATCTGTAAATATCAACAGATAGCAAGGTACTAGGTCGCTAACAATAAGAGAACTAAACTCTGCAGGTATCATGACACGGTCTTGTCTAAATGGTAACCCATGTTACGCAGAAAGCCATTGAGATTCCCTTTTGCAGTACAAGGTTTGCCATAGAGACACATCGGTGCACCTGTTTGTTTTAGGATTAGCTCCTTGTAGGGTTTGTGCCTACACCCTTTGGGTTACTGATACTCCGCATCCCATGGGAATGAAATGAAGGAATTTAATACAAATTTAAAAATAGCATTTTGTTGCGGTTTGCCAGCAAGGAGGATCAAGCTATTATTCACTACTACCGATGTGTGTCTGGGGTCTACAAAGTAAACCATTGTCTGGAAGATGTCCTCCTCCACTTTATCGAAGCTCAAAAGCATGTGATGTCCATTCACCATTCCTTGAAATTCACACATCCACCACGTGCCTCAAATACCTACTGCCACTCCAAGGACGAGCTTTCTTGGCAGGCAGGCTGCACTCAGGAGCAAAGGGGGGTGTATATAAAACGCATCTTCGCCGGTGACCCACCCTAAAACAAGTGCTGGATTTCTCTGCGTTTGAATCAGAGAAAATGCTTTTCCTCGCAAGATTTTGGCAGGTGCTGTTGCTGACTGTGGCGATTGGGTCATATGGTATCAGCGTAGGACACAAAGAGCAGGATAGCAGCCAGAAGGTCACGCAAGTATCAGGTCAGTCTCTTCCATTTGTCCCAGGTAAGTTGCATTAAAGCGATAGCTCACACCAGAATGAAAATCCAGTCATCGGTTATTCATCCTAATGTTGTTCCATACCTGTAAGACCTTTGTTCAACTTCTGAACACAAGGGAAGATCAAGAGCTCTCTGACCCTGCATAGAAAGCAACACCACTGACAGGTTCAAGGCCCAGAAAGATAGTAAACACCTTGTTAAAACAGAAAAGAAGAATAGATGAAATTGTTGAATACAGTAATTTTTAATGGTAGCTTCATGGAATTTGGGGACATTTGATCAATGTCCTTACCTTTTTGGGCCTTGCACCGGTTAGTTGATTTGCTCTAGATGCAGGGTCAGAAAGTCTGGACGTTTTTATTACTTAAAGTAATAGTTTAGTACTTCATCCCATTTTATTGTTGGTTTGCTCATTTCTGGAATGAGGATAATACCTGTAGTTTAATTTAAATAATATGAAATTCAAGATGATCTGCCCTGATGGTGTCATAATATGCAGATTAGTTGAGTACATTTACACCCCACATAAACTTTCAGTTTTGCCAAACATTTTTCTAATTTGCATTCATCTTTTTTTCAAGCCACAAGCTTATGAAAACTTGATCCATTTGCAAGTCCAGCATTTTCTAAAAATCCCTGGTGCCTGAAGGGTTAACTAAACTCAGCAGCGAAGGTGGCCCTTCAGGTGCAGGAGTAGACACCCCTGCATTAAAGCATGGTTGTTGCATTTCTCCCAATATGTGAAACAGTCACAGCGTCATTGTTTTCAGATTTGTCTCATCTCGTCTGCAAGATTTTAACTGGGTGTGAACAATGAGAAAGTGTGCATCCATAATGTGCAGTGATGAGGGGTCCCCAGGACCATCGCTTCAGGTGATGCTTTTGAACGGTTATGTATCTGACCAACAGGATGGAATGGAGATGTGCAGGAAGTTGCAGATACGGTACGCATACCCCGCAGCCCCAGCGAACAGCCGATTACTCCATCCGCTAAAGACGTTCCATGTAATGGAGAGCAACTAGCTCGCAGTCATGCCATGGATGACATCCTGTCAACCCTGAACAGAGAGAGTGAACCGGAGAGTATCGAATCCCAGCGTTTCGGAATGTGTTCATCTGAACCTTCAAGTCTGAAGCTAGTACAGATTTTGGACCAAAAACAAAGTAGACTCAAGGATGTTCATTCCACAAAAGGTAAATGTATTTTCTTTGACTTGTTTTTTTTCTTGATTTTAAGCTAATCCTTGGTTTAAGTTCATCCTGCTCAACTAATTAACACTATTAGTTGATATCCAGCTAAATGCTACTTGAAGTAGGATGTTCATCCTCCTCAACTATCCAACATCATTAATTGAATTGTGGTTATTTATTTTTTATTTTTTGTAGATATTTGGGATGCTGAGAGGGAAGGAGAGATGACTTTAACCCTCACATTCCCAAGGCATGCTCAACCGACAAGCCCAGCCTATGTGATACTCCTGTTCGGTGTCGATTCCATTAAAGGAGATGGTTTGAGAGTGAAATTCAACAGTCATTCCATCCATCCAAATACGCAGGTTAACCTCATTCTAATGATTTCATATTTTTGAATACTTTTTGCTTCATGGTAGAGAAAGACCATGAAATGATGGGGTGTAAATGCGATTTGCATTTCAGACTGTTTGCATTTCTGAGGCTACACGTGCCCTGGTCCTTACAGCAGGACACAGTCACGCTCACGTTCACCTCAAGCTAAGAGTTACAATTGAAACATGGAAAGGTGAAAACAAGACGCTTTTCCCTTCAATAACAGACTTTTCCTAAGAAGCCATTCAAAGTGTAAATGTGAACTCTTTCTGTTACATCTCAGAGGTGAAACCCAGCATGTCTGAGCTTCGAGACGTGTTGATGAGAAAGGTAGACGGCAGCAATGTGTCAATGAGGCCGATCTTACGTTTCCTTTCCGACCATGATGAGCAAAGGATGCCACACTTAAATTATCACGGGTAAATGATACACTTGCTAAAGATTCAAACTGCTCCATTTAATCCTGCATCATGTAATTAGAAAATTACCAAACTGACCCATTTAAATCTGTGCTTTTTTTTACGGTAAAAATAAAAATGCGAATAGTATACACCTAACTTAATATTCCATTTAGAACACTAATCATGTTTTCATTTTCTTCAGAAATCCACTTGATGAGGAACTCCCATCCAGAACTTATCTTTTCCTCTGTGAGCTGCAGAAGTTCTTGAGTGACGTCCTTCCTCAGAAAGAGGGACCGACGATTCAGGAAGGCGCAAACCCTGTCTACTTGGATTCACTGCATTCTCTACCACCTCTCAGCCTTGGAGTGTCATCCACAGAGTCCCTGCTGTCAGGACTGGTCAATTCCTCCACGCCGACTGTATTCGTCTTCCCTGAGAGGCACCAAGGCCTGCAGAATCACAGAGTGGAAGTGACTCTAGATTCTCCTCTGCTGTCTGTGCTCAGAATGAGACTGGATGAAGCCATGGCTCAGGTGAAACAGCAGGAGATGGGTCAAAAGGTGATCAACAGGCTTCAGAAACTGAGTAAACTAAGTGGCCTTTCTCTAGAAGGAGAGGACGATGAAGCAGGTGACCATTAAATGTATTTTCATATATACTACCTGAATATAGCACCAATATTCAAAATAAAACCTGGCTCTGTATGTTCCCATTTGACATTTATAGTCGCTAAAGAACATAAACGGGCCCAGTACCGGTCCGTTTTGCTGCTCAAGGCCCTGCAGGTGGTACTCGGTACTTGGGAGGTTGAAAGAGCTCAGAGAGCAGCCAGAGCGGATGAAGATGGCCCATCAGCGCCCAATCAGTGTCGGCTTCAGAGCTTGTCCATATCCTTGAGGAAGTTCTTTCTTGAGCCCTCTAAAGTAAACATCAACAACTGTGAGGGAGAGTGTAGATTCCCCCTCACCAGAGGCAACAACCACGCCATCCTCCTCAACAGCCACATTCAGAGCGGCCAGCCCGTCAATCGCTCTCTCTGCTGCGTACCGGTGGAGTTTGATGACCTGTGTGTGATCGAGCTAGAGAGCGAGGGCACCAACATCTCCTTCAGAACCAATGTGGTAGCGACCAAGTGCGAATGTCGCTGACATTGCTCTTTATAAATGCGCTTGTGCATGCATATATAGCAACATATGGGTGAAAACTCATGCATCTGCATTTATTTTTGCTTGTAAACACACAAAGCTAGGTTTTCTCAAACTGACCTGGTACATATGCAAACATGCTACATAAAAGTCATTTATAGTGTAAACTAGATAATTGGGGGGAAATTTTGCATATTCAATGATATAAACTATTTTTGACCAGCTGTATGAGATAAATAGCTGTCCTGTTTCCTGTGCTGATATATTTGGCTGTGTTAGAATAAAGTAAATCTAAAAAAGCACGTTGTTTTCACTGTCTATTCACTATGATTGCCCAAATTCTCTCAGTATGTTGCAGGTGGATTTAGGTTTATATGAAAGATTTCAGATTATTTTTTTATATAGGTAAATACACTAACAGTCAAAAGTTTGTAATTAAGAGTTTAAAAACATTTATTTGAACTCTTTGTGGTCCTCGAGTATTCATTCTGATATGCTGAGTTGGTGCTCATTATTAAAAATGCGGAAAAGAGTTTTGGCTGCTTAATATTTTTGTAGAAACAATGATACATTTTATTCAGGATTCTTTGATAAATATCAAGGCCAGTGAACAGTATTTAGTTTGCAAAATATCAGTTTCTTTGGTCTATTACTATTATTCATCAAAGCAATTTAAATCAAAATTTTAAATAATTAAAAAAAAATTAAATGGTAGTATATCACAGTTTCCACAAAAATATCAAACGGCAATAATGAGAAATGTTTCTTTTATTAGAGAATGATTTCTGAAAGATCAGTGATACTGAAGACACTGAAGAAAAAAAGTTAAGTACTAATAAATACATTTGAAAATATATTAATATAAATAAAAAGCATTTAAATTCTATTACTGATTGTACTTTACTTTTGGACTGGTAGTGTACTTATTTATTTATTCTTTACATCTGTTTTAGTAATATTTCCTCCCAGACTATTCCCTCTGCTTGAGAAATCCTTTAGCCATTTCTTTGTTACGGATCTTCCGAGGTCCAAACTTCTCTCCATCCAGCTTTGGCCTTGCTGCTCTTTTCTTTTTAAACTCTTCCAATTTATCCTCAGATCCCCAGTTCCAAAATGCAAAGACGTCCCACCATGAATCAGACTACAGCAAAGACAGACAATTCAGAAACAATGAACTAGCTTAAAACTGTTCAGACAGATCCAAATGATCCTTACCTCTGTTTCACCAGCCTGAAGCTCTGATCCAGGATCTTCTTCTGTTGCTTCAAAGTATGGCTCTATGGTCTCTGTTAAACACCATAAATACTCTTTAACTGTTTAGTTGTGGGAAATCAATATCGATTCAATATGTCCTTGCTAAATAAATGTAGTAATTGACCCAAGACTTTTGATCAATGCATTTGGTAAGCAAAATATACCCCTTCAGGATGATATCTCAGGCACCGATCACAAACTCAGGGTTTACATTCCAATGATAATCGATTGGCTGTGCACTTGCATGCACAAACATTTACTGCAATCTCACATTGAATAATTCACCTTGCATTATCTCAACCGTTGAGCTGAACGCCACAACGACCATGGCCACTAATATACAGCGGTTCAAAGTGATGCCCTTCCATGGATTTTCCACCTTACTCAAGGATTCAACTGGAAATATGCGCCGATACTTCACTGTTGAATGGAGATAGTTGAGTAACTCAGAAATTAAGTGTAATGACAAATATACAATGAATTATTTCTAAGTATTTAAGTGTATATATCATGGGTCAGAGATACATACTTGTTCTGGTGATCCTTTCTGGAAGTTTCTGTGGATTAAAACGAAGTAAAAATCTTACTTGTAAATCTCTTACACTTAAATTTGTACATTAAAGGAGACATTTATGAACTCTAATAACATTATTTATTATGTGATTTGATTTTATAGATTAACACGAGTTGTTTCAGGTAGGCTATCAGCTCACCAAGTTCTCGAGGTGGCTAACTTAAAAAGTACCAACACTTGTGACAAGAATACCTAAAAATATAACTGAAAACATCTCCAGTCTTTTTACATCTGCAAACAGTGCAAAATTGCGAGAGCTGGCAACTGAGTAAAAAGGGGTGATATATGTAAAACATAATTCTGAGTATAAACAAAAACGACCGCATTAGTGATAGTTAGTAGTTAAACGAGCAGTTCTTACCAGGCAAAGCCGGAGTAGGGGGCAAAAACTGTGTAAGGAGGAGTCTCAAGTTCTTCACAGCCCTGATGGACAGGAACAGATGAGAGTTTATTAAAAATACAGGCACTTTTGATTTTACATGGCCGATTTGCAATCTTGAATGTTTGTATTAGCCTGTTTAAGTTAATATACATAACATTTTAGACGTTAGTATTGTTATTTTTAATCATTTAAATACATTAATTATAGTGAATATAACATTTATAAGCCTACTTTTCGCTCTGCTTATCATGATAAATGTTGTAAATGCTCTAATTACGTTACGCTTATTACGAATTTTTTCGACTCCTGGATTATTTGTTTGCTAAAGCGCATGACGCAATGCCGAAGCCACGCCCACTCGTGTTTCAGAATATAAATACCGCGGGCCTACAGCCATTAACACTTTCAGTCGGCGCACGGACAGAGAAGAATAGGGCCTTGACGTTGGCCGGATGGTTAAATCCAACCTCCAGACGATCCTGAATAGCCATTGTTTTGTCAGAGAAAAAGAGAGTAATATATCCAAGATGCCAGTGATCGAACTGACCCGTAATAAACCCGAGAGTGAAAGGTAATGTGGGACTTTTATGTAGATAACTCGCGCGCGGCCTTGTTTTAGCTGTTCAGCCTAGCGAGCTATAAACCGTATGACGAAATGCAACGTAAAGCAAATTCGATTTTATGTTTTTAGCTTGCGGAATTAGATTTAAATCGACCCATCTGTTATAATTTCTGGTATTTTAAACGAATTGTGTTAAATGGCACGCGAGAAAGCCACTGTCTGTTCAGGTGGGCTCGTGTTGTCAATCAGTCACGGATTAGAATGATTGACAGGCCCGTTGCCAGGTAACAGGTTTCGTCGCTTACCGTTCTAGAAACTTCGAAATCGTCAGTTCAAAAACGCGTTGATGCCAACGTCTGTTCAGATTGGTTTAGAAACCCATGCAGTCTCAGTTTGACGTTTGAGCTAATATGAGATGACTTGAGCTTTACGTAGGATCATAACGTGTCGCAATTAAGTGTGTGGGGTTATTTTATGGTTTTACAAATGCTTTACGGGGGGTTTATTCAAGTGTCGCACGGCTCAACAAGTGATTGACGTTAGTGTTGGCTAGGTGGCTAACGATAAATGCTAACGTAACTGGATAACGCGAAAACGGTTGGGTATATTACTCTTGTGTCACTGTTAAGAGTGTGAATAAGTTGAGTAAGAATTAAGTGTCATAAATGAGTAATTCCCCACGAAATACCGGTATGAAGTAATGTGAATTGTAATGTGCTAATGGCTAAACGTCGCCTCGCCCATCCCCCTCCGTTGTTTGTTCCTCTATCATGCGTCATTGCTCTACTGTATGGGCTACCATGATTGTGTTGGCTTTAAGCTATAATTGGCTCCTTTAAACGATTTGATCCGTGTTGTAGCATGACAAGAGAGCTGCTCAAAACCAGACGTTATCGAAATGTAATCCAAGAGAAATCCGTTTTGGTTCTGTTTGGTTTTTTTTTTTTACGCATTATCTTCCAAGAAAATCATGTTAAAAGGGGAAACTTCGATTTTTAGGTTCATTTAGTCTCGTGGGCAAGTGGGTTTTGTAACACCAGTTACTAGTGTTTTTTTTTTTTTTGGTATGAAGTTGCCCACCAGATTATTCATTTGTGTCTTTGATGCAATGATGCATCACCAATCCAAGTTTAAAAATAGTGGGCGGAAGTTTTGGCTTCCTTTATCTTGCCTACGCTTTCATAAGAAGTTTTCTGGTCTTGCAGTAACCCCTTTTACTCATTGGGCTTGAATGGTGTTGGCGTTCATTCACCTGCTACAGGCTGTTGTGTAACTACCGTTGGTCCCCCTCCCATGTGATCACAGCCTCCGTAACAGGCTTACTGTGTCCCTTGTGAATGGAGAGTCAAGGTAGTCTGACTTCAGGGATTAGGCTTTTGTGGGGGTTTTTGTTTTTTCCTTTAATCGGACAAGCGGAAGTTCTTGTTGCTGCCCTCGCGTTGCTTTGCTGAAGTGAAATGGGGGTTGTGCTGGTTTGCACCAATGCATTCATTTTTGTTCCGGTTAAAGATTTGCATATGCACAATTTGTCCCAGGCTGTATTTTACGAAGTTTAAATAAAAACAAATATGGTCAGAATTTAGAATTCAACCCATCATGATCTTGCCTGGACCAGAATTTTTTTTTTTAATGCTTTAATTCCAAGAATATGTAAACAACCTTTTCTTTTTTTTCTTTCTTAGAAAACAATTAGTTCAAGACCTAGATTTAGCTTGTTTTACCCTAATAGTGTCAAGGAACCTTACCTTTAGAATAAAATTTCCTAGTGTATATATGAAGAGTTCACTTGCAAAAACTGCAATAAAATGCAATAAAACGTATGGTTGTATGTAATATTCTTAGTCATGTTTTTAGCCATAGTTAAGTAAAAAAAAAAAAAAATAATTATACGCATTGCCAAAATTATCGACAAAGTTGTTGGTTTCCATATAAATAATAAAAATACAAAACCAGGTTATATTGGTGTTCCTATCATTTATACAGTTGTGTAACTAAATACCTGTTGACCTCCCAATTGTGCTTCCTGTCCTCCTTTACCAGCTGAGCTACTAAAACTTTAAAATTTAATTTTAAATTGGTTAAATTAGCCATACATTGTATGTTGATGTAATATTGTATTAAGAAGTGTATTGTGTTTCATTGCTCTAGTTCCCATCGCTGCAGTAACACGTGTCCGGGGCCTCTGTGGTGTTCCTGATGTCCCTCTCCCACCCCTGAAGATCCCAGGTGGGCGAGGGAATGATCAGCGGGATCACAGTCTTTCAGCTAAGCTATTCTATTCTGTGAGTACAAAGGGCTTGGTTCGCATAAAAATGTAGGCTATTTGTGTAAACGATGACATCAGTTTATTTTATTTTTTTTTTTTAGCTGAGTTCTACATGAAGTGTTTCTTAACTGTGTTCCTCGGAGACTATGTATTTATGCTGTTAGTTAGCTCACTGTGCAAGGGTCATCATATCTAATGTGCATGTTAATCTCATCACCTGGACGTTTCACCTCGCCTGACTTCTCATGTTAATGATTTAATTGCTGCACAGCTGTACTGTAGTAATGTAATTGTCCTCGAGTGTTTATGTGCATATAACATTTATTTTTGCTGTTTTTGAAGGATGCTCAGTTACTGGTTCTTGAGGAAGCCCCTCAGTTGAACAGCCGTGTACGTTTTTTGCTCTTTGAGCAGCGCTGCTCTGTGAGCAAGCACTTAGTCTGGAGGGGAGCACTGAAGGGGGCAAATCTTTACATCGAAATCCCCACTGGTGTCCTCCCAGACGGGAGCAAAGATAGGTTAGTTAAATCAACATTTATCTGTTTAATTGTTGCCTTCTCCCTACTGAAACCCTTGTATGTGGCTTAAACGGATTGTTCTGTGTTGTGTTTTCCACAAGTTTTTCACTTTTGCTGGAGTTTGCAGAAGAGAAGTTACAGGTTGATCACGTTTTCATCTGCTTCCACAAGAGCCGAGATGACAGAGGTAAGGCTCTTACTGTGTTCAACAATATTAAACCTTTAGTTAACCTGATTTCTGACTTACTTTGCGCTTGTGTCTCCAGCATCGCTGCTGCGGACGTTCAGTTTCATGGGCTTTGAGATTGTGAGACCGGGTCATCCCCTCGTCCCAACCCGCCCCGATGCTTTCTTCATGGCTTACAGCATCGAAAGAGACTCCGATAGTGACGAATAAAGCTTATCAATCAAATCTTGCTTCTAATTACTATGCTGTATCTCACTCAACATGGTCACCATTAAAAGAAACCTAGTTTGAATGTGTCACATTTGAATAGTTTTGTTGTTCATGTCAATTACTACGCTGTAGTTCTTGTAAGGGTTGTGCTGGTTTTGTTTTTGTGTTTTCAGTCGTATTTGCACTAGTGTAAACCAAATTTCTACCGTGACCATTAGTTTTTAAGCCATTACCGCTGGGCTTAACTTCCATGTAATTTGGATTCCTTGCTGATTCCCCTTCACCCATTCCCACACTGATATTTTTTTTTTTTTGTGCATAATATTTATGGTTAAGCTCCCTCAAGCAACAATGTTTGTAGAATCATGGATTTCATTGCTGATATGTTTTTTTTTCTTTTTACCAGTGTCTTCAAGTTGTTTTCTTAATGTGTGCATGAATTGGAGTTTTTAAATTATGACTTCAATAGGATCTGTCTGCATGTTTGACCGTGTGCAGAATAAAAATGCTCACCTTATTACCACTACCTTTGTGTACCTACCTCTCTTTGTTTCCATAAGTCTAATGTAACTGATAAGACCGATTTGCTGAAGTCTTTATTGCTCGTTTAACCCTGAATATTTCACAATTTTTCTTGGTATTGTTAATCAGTAAACGCCACAAGGTTGAACAAGCTGATTCAGCAATAATACGTAGTTTAAATTCCTTGCACCTTTACCGTGAAAGGGAGTGATATGATTTCTCTGAATATAAAGCAGTTAAATATGCACCAAGTGTTTTACATGTTGATTTTGTAGAAGAATTTGGGAAAAATGAAAAAGCGTAGTAATGCCTGGGCACTGAACATAACATGAGGCCAAAAGAAAAGGCAGCATGGCCACAAATTAAGAATTAGTTTCTTTAAATTGTGTCAAATTAAAACAAATTAGTACCCCTCATTTAATAAAAAAAGGACTTTTTTTATTTGTGGACATATGTGGATTTTTCTGTATGTTGTGCAAGTATACAGCAGCTCATGAATATATTCATGAACTTAGGATTGTACAACAGTTCTTTTAGATCATATCAGTGATGTAACAGTATAGATTAGTTATCTGAGGCTCACCAACTCATGGTTGCTGTCATTAATAATTACATACTTATCTGTTAAGCAGTTGTAATTAAATCATGAAGGCCCATACGTTCAGTTGTGCTACACATAGTCTCTGGGTTGGTAAGGGACAGGTATTGCAGACAGAGGTAGTCTTCCCAGTCCAAGCCAGGCTGATCCTGAAAAAATCCTTTTTCTGCAAGCTTGAGGACCAAAAGAGAGCGCTTAAGTAGCAGCCAATTAGAAAGCACAGAGTTCTCAGTTTGGTTCAGCTGAAAGAGTCCCTGTCGAGGACCCCAAAGCAGGGCCTGGAGGACACCCACTACTTCAGCTAATAGTAGCCCAGGTTTCTCAGATGCAAGCTGGGAGACCAGCCACAGCAGGCCAGGAGTGTATGGAGTGTCTTGAGGCACCGTCCACACAGATGAGCAATTGTCGTTAAGATGTAGGCAGTACCTCAGTAAAGTCCCTAACTGGAACTCTTGGGATTTTGCTTCTAGCAAAACCTGATCTTCATAATGACTCTTCAGGACCAAACGAGGTGTGCCCCACTTCTCCCATAAGGTTTGACAAATCTCACTTTTCATCCTTTTGTTGTCCATGTGCTCTTCGGATACTGTGATCATGGGTATACCTGTAGAAGCACTTGTATTCATGCTTCCCTTTTTCATCTCGCCAAGATAATAGTTTGAGTCAGCCTCTTTGCGCATGATACTAGGCCACACTAACACCACATTCTGTGGTTTCAATTCCCTGTGATTGACTTTAACATGTCCCAGTTGCTGTAGTCCTAGCACCAACTGGAGGGCAAGAAGACAAAGCCTCCTCTCATAAACCTCAGGAAGGGTGGAGTGCAGAGATAGTCCTTCCTCGACAAAGTCCTCCAGTGTTCCCAATGGAAAATCTCTTACCACAGTCACACTAACACCTTTCTCCAGGAGATCAGCAACTGTTTGTGAAGGCTCTGGAGTTGTCTGAGCATGCTGTGTGGTGGAAGTTTGATCTATAGCTGTGCACTGAGGAAAATGGACCAACCCTTGCTCGGTGTTAGGATGTGGCATGGACATGGTGCAGTCTGATGCTGAATCCCCTCTGTGAACCTAACAAAATATTAAGGAGTCATTTTGAGTTTTCACACACATGCAACATAGGATTCTTTAAGTTCTTTACTGGAAAAATGTTGCATCTTGACTAAAAACAAAGTCAAAATCTTAATGTATTTCAAACTGCTGATACTGTTGCTTAACACCTGGCATTAAGAAGGAAGTGTGTTTTTTTTTTGAGGGTTTCTACTGAAAGCAAGAGCTGCCTTATAAGGGTGTGCATTCTGCTTGAGGTGCAGGGGCTCTGCCTGGGAAGCATTGATGGCCTACTTACAGATTTGGATTGAAAACCCTTGTGCATTATCGCCCACACATACACAAACAAATACAGACTGCTACAATTGCTTACTAGATTCCCTGTGCATCTAACTTAGATTGATGGTCTCTTATGTTAGTATACTGTTGATGTTCTTACCTTTGCTGAAAACAGTCTCCCAGGAACTTTTGGACAAAGCACCAAGTGGAAACCATCCCTCCCGGTCCACTGCTGCTCACACAAAATAAAGTCATTAGGCTGAGAAGTCTTTGCGGTCTCCATTTCCTGTTCATTTAGTAAGACGCTCGATTCAACGTTCTGCAACATGTTCTTGAGAAACTGAAGATAACACTCTTGGATGCCCATGAAAACATGCCCATGGCTCATGAAGCTTCTGAAGACATCTTCAAGGTACTCATTTGGCGTATCAAAGGTCACCTCGCGAAAGGACAGACTCTCATGTTTCTCCTCTTGTAGTGTGTTGTGGAATGGACTTATCATATAGAGGGGATTTTCATAGTTGCAGGTTCTTGTATGATCGTGGTAAGGTGGTTTCAGAGTCTCCTCTGGGAGGGACAGGGTCCTCGTCAGACTCTTTTTGGGTATTGGAGGAGGAGTTTCCTCTGAGAAGAATCTCACTTGGTGATTTTCTGCGTGAAAAGTTATAGGTAATACATTTATTAACAGAAGACACAACAAGTACATACAATGCACGCCCACATGCTTGCTCAGATGTATAATACGATGAAATGTAATTCAGTGGAAACTGTCTCGGTTCCCACATTGCCATGAAACACAAACTACATGTGGTTTTGTTGTCTGTCTAGCGGCCTACTGTATTGGTTTCAGGTGTTACTTCCCTCAATAATACTTTTGTATTCAAGAAATAAAGTGTTAAAGTCTATAAACAGAAATGAGGAAGGCTACAAATGTGAAAAGTTACAGGAACCAGTTCTCATTTTAGTTAGATCCTTATAACTTGAACCTTTTTGTATTAAAGTCTACTTCTGAACACTTTGTTAGTGCTTACCGTAGCGGTGATGTATTGGACAGTGGACTGCATTACAGTAAGTAGGAGTAAACACTTCAGTAAATGGAGACACAGGGGTCTGTGGTTCGGGCAAGTGTAGATCTCCCATCTTCAGCTCTAGATTCTGGACGGAGCTTGAAGAAGACCTGCTCCTGAAAAATTAGAACATTATGAAGTTACTAAGCCAGACTTGCTTCACTTTTGTGATATTTCACTATATTGCGCTACGAGTAACTCTCGCGGTGTGAGGTTTCCTGTAACGTAGCTCACATGTGTCAAATCATAGCACTAGCATCTCTTACCTGCGCTGTTTGATGGGCAGTGCAGGTGGCAATGTCCCTTCTGATGCTCCCAGGAGAGCGTTGTCTGTTGCTTGATGCATTGTAGTTTAGCGTGTGACAGTGTGAGCGTTCGTGAATATGGTTCACCCACCTCCAACTGTCAGTTCCTGTAGTTTTCTTCTAGTTCATTAGCACACATGCAGTTACCTCACTTTCTCTCTCTCTGTGGCTGTCTGAAACACTGCCACAGCATATCTAGCATCTGAGGTTGCTAGCGGAAAAGCAGAGTGCATTTTGTGCACATCTGTTCACTGTACTTTCAAATAAGGAAACTATGAAACAAGGAACTAGTTTTGACTGTCATTGGATGACATGCTAATGTACATTGAGCTCATGTACTGAAAAACATTTGTGCTGAAAGTCAAACCTAAGGTGGTGGGACTCCTTA
Source organism: Enteromius afrohamiltoni (assembly GCA_034779775.1). NCBI lineage: Eukaryota > Metazoa > Chordata > Actinopteri > Cypriniformes > Cyprinidae > Enteromius > Enteromius afrohamiltoni. The sequence continues at coordinate 7,410,112 of JAUYWG010000060.1, read as the reverse complement.
CTGAGCATTTCTATAAATTTGGGCACCATCTGATAATTCTGATACTATTTATTTATATTTTCTACAGAACATATAATTAAGCAACTTAAATTACACCAGTAACAAACCCCTTAACAAACAGATTTTTTAAAAGTGCTTGGATGAAGCTAGACACACGCAAGATGCCACAGATAAGAACAGATATGTGATTTTGTTTATCGCGTTGTTGTTATCAAGTCACTAGAGGATGCTGTTGTCTCTTTATCTACAATGATCATCCTCGACTTGAGCCCTTGTTGTGGCCAAAATGGGCCCAAGGGTTGATTCAGTTGACTTAAACTGATATTTAGATGATTCAGTTTAATTTGAAAGCACCTTTTACACAGCACTTTGCACAATATCCCATTTGAGCCTTACAGAGTGGCACTAGCAGGAACAAAACCTCCCCACGTCTAAGAACAAAGCCTTATGAGGAACCAAAAATCAATGCAGAAGGTAGAACCAAGAAGTAAGCCTATTGGTGGTGAATTATGATGACCTGTGAAGTGTGGTTGGGTCATATGCAATTTATTATTCTGTACAGGCTGGCTCTTGTTACCCCCTGTTGGTAGCTTCTGTAATTACTCCATATGCACCGCACGAGGGCTTAGCCTGTGCACCAATTGCAAGCATAATATGGCCTTGAAGTATACTGGCCTTTAGTATTACAGATTTTCCAGATGCTAGGACCCATTTCTCAATACTTAGTTCACTTTTGCAAAACTCTTCACACAATTCTTGTTTTCTTGTGTAAAACAAGGACACATCTTTATAATGGCAATAAATGTTGTTTATAACTGCAATATATGTTACTCTAATGAACCAGACATGATGCAATATTCCTCAATATTTTATGTTGTTTATTTATTTTTATTTTTTTGCACTAATTCCAAAATACAAGAATCAAGAATCCACTGATACAGATACAATACAGTTTTTTCCAGACGCTAGGACCCAATTCTTAATACTTAGTTCACTTTTGCAGAACTCTTCACACAGTTCTCCTAACCAAGGGTTAGCTCGGCAAAGCAGTTCATTTCAAATTCAAAATGCACTACAACTACCAAAACCCTTTATTCAGGTCTCAAATAAATTCATTCTTCTAGAACACTAGCGAAGGTTGACAGCCGACAAACACATTTTGTCACCCAAAAAACACTAACAACATGTAGCATTACACAGTGTTTTCTTGTGTAAAACAAGGACACATCTCTGTTTATAATTGCAATTAATATTGTTTATAACTGCAATATATGTCACTGGAATGAATCAGACATGATGCGGAATTGCTGAATATTTCATGTTGTTTATTTATTTTTATTTTTTTGCACTAAGTAATTCCAAAATACAAGAATTTGTATACACATCATCCACGGATACAGATACAATAGTAATGTTAATCTATAAAAATTCAACAGTAATAAAATAGTGCTGTTGAATTTTGCTGTCTTTTTCAGTTTGGCATTATGTTATTGTTTCGAACATAAGTTTAACAGTTTTGAAAACAGTATGTAAGCATGTGCAGAATGTGCTGTACGTACAAAGATTTTTGGCAGTTGTTGTGTCCGAGTGAGAAAAGAATTCATGAAGTTTGAGAGATGTAGTCATTGAATGCATTTTGTGCCAAAACAATGATAATTGATCCTCAGTTTAGCCCACATAGACTTCTGTTGTGTTCACTGTGTGAAGAGTTCTGCAAAAGTGAACTAAGTATTGAGAAATGGGTCCTAGCGTCTGGAAAAAAAACTGTAATGTTATTATTAGTAAATATTGTTATTGCATCAAACTTTTTGTGGTCAGATGTGAATATTCTACAGTTCAAAACACAACATAGTAAAAACATTGTATTAAATACATCCGTAGGTGGACCTTGATTGTTCAGCAAAAATAACAAATATACAAAAAGCAGGCTGAATTTAAAAAGCCTCCATTCAAACAGAGCTCTCTGCAGAATCTGTAGTGTCTTCAGATGGCTCTGGATGCAGCTTGAGGGTGAGAGTGAGTCAGAGAGGGTTATTGTTTGGGTCTTTTGTCATCATTATGTATAGATCTGCTTCAGAGTGCATGAAAACACCAATAGAAAACCTATGACTAATCAGATTTCATACATTTCCTTAAAAGGTAAACCACTAAATACATGATTAAACCTAAGGTGCAGCAATTTGTAAAGTAAAAAGGTGAAATTTTCTTTTAGAGTCCAGTATTTTTTTTCTTCTGACAGTTTTTTGCACCCCCAAAATGGGCATTGTTCTTCATAACAGTAATCATTTTTTTATTACGAACATAGTACAATATAAACTTGGGTTAAATGTAATATATGTATCAAAACGTCATATCATTCAGAACTTTTGTGTTGTTTTATGCATTTTATTTTGGACGAGACAACTGTTAGATTAGCCTACTCTACTTCTGCTGTCATAAAGAGTCTAATAGAATCCGAACTGGATTTGCATGTTATGATGCGCAAAATGAGTGCATTTCTTACAAGTCCATTGTGTTCACGAAGCGCGGATCAAAAGATGAATTGCCCAGTTCTAATTTAAGACATGAGTGCGGGGAAGCAGCCCTCATCAAAATGAAAAAGAAACAAGGAAAGTGTGCGAGGGTGAGGAGGGGACAATAACAAAGCAAGCACTGAAGAGACCCTGAAGTGGATCATCATTAGGCTCATATGCTGCTCTGAGTAAAGAGTCTCTTCACATGCTGTGGTCCTGAGTGCTGGAGGTTCCTTATGCACAGTTTTATACCATGGATTGATGTCAGCAGCCTTGTAATGTAGTCAGTCAAAACTGTCCACTTAAAACCAACGGATTCTCACTACATCATATTCATATTAAGGATGGCAAGCAGATCATATAGTTTTAGAAAATGTTTTCTTTAAGAGTTTTGTTTGTGTTTTATTTCTTTTAAAAAGTCTACATTTCAAGTGACATTTCTATTGTAATTGACTTTATGGTTGCCGTTTTTTTTTTCCGAGTCACTGAGAAGACAGAATTTGTATGTTCAAAAAAAGTTTATTTCCTTCACGAAGTCATGGATAACACATATAATTAATCTGAACTTTTGGATATATGAAATGAATGTATGAATAAATTCTTAAGAAACAAAACAGACAGCCTCAAAAACTAGTGCATGCACAATAGAAGGTGCTTGATTGTCTTGTTGTTGAACAGCACTGCTCTGGGTTTGTTCATTTAAGGTTTGAACTGAAATCAAAAGACTTTCTATCTGCTTTGCGAAGAATTCCCCAAAGGCTCCGTTTGCTTTTGCTGACCTGTTTCACTGACTGAGGCAGTTGCTTCTGGATCTCGATTCCAGCAACGCTGTGGCTTCTAAAGAAGCGGGGAGTGACGGGAGACTGATGTGGAGGGGTGCTGGCATGTGTCTGGACGGGTGACGTCCTGACAGTGATGCTTCTTTTCATTTCCAATTTAGGGTGTCTGGACAGGTTTATCTCTTCCTCCTGACCATGACGTCTATAGCCCTGGAAGAAAAGCGCCTCTTCATTGGCCATTTGTGGGCTTTTGCTCAAAGTTACGAAGCCATATGGGGTGGTGACTTTGGGAAGGTGAGGTAAGGAAAGAGCTGCTCGGCTGGCAAGGTCAGAGCAATGTTCGGCTTCCACCAGAGAACAGTTGCTCCGAGTTTGAGCCCGTTTGACATCCGAGATGGCTTTTCTTCCAGATACAGGAGATATACTGAAGCCAGAGGATGATGAAGACGATGAAACTGATGATGAAAGCCTAGGATGATAGGATCCATTAATGTCATCAGTGCTCCCCAAGTCCTCATCTTCTTCACCTTGTTGTTCTTTCTCATTCCCTCTGGATCTATAGCCATCCTCCAGGGCGAGTTTGGGAATGGTAAACTGTGGGATGCTGTCCGGTGTCACGACAATACTGCGTATGCTATCTTTACTCCCGAGGTTTTCTGACGCCAGAGAACTTCCGAACGAACTACTTCTCGCGGTGGCCCATTTGAGCGCGAGTATTCCCGCGGAACTGTGTCTGCGCGGGAACAGGAATCCCTCGCTTTCTAACTGGCTTTCGGCGCTCGTCCCCGTGCAGTTTCCAGCACTGATGGTGCGCGTAACCGTCATGTTCTTGTGCAGTGCTGCCATTCTTTGCTTTTTCTTATTATATAAAATATAGAATAAGTGTTGTTTATTGCCGGTTTGTAGAAAGTTGTGACTGAAAGAGCAGACTCGGAAATTTATAGTCTTCCAGACCCTTCAAATTTGCCCCTCTCTGTTTGTTTTAGACGTGCGTAAATGTGACGAGGGAGCCGTGAGCGGAAACATGCCCAAATGTGGCTTTCTCTTGCCTTGACTGGTCTCCTCCGTGACTGGAGGTGATGACAGAGACGAGACCCTCACCATACTGCAATTACTGGTAATAGAATTAACCGGAAACAAAACCAAACAAAATGGCACAAAGATTATTAAAACTCTTTTAAGAGATTTCCTATGTTGATGTATAAATTTAGAGTCTATTTCAAATTTACATTTTTATGTATATGGTACTTATATACAAATAGGCCTATCCTAGCTAAATAATTGCATACATATTTCTGAAGGTAGTACTGTAGACTACAAAAGGGTTTTACTTCATACTTAGGTTAAAATTTGTACCAAAGTTTTATTTTAGTAATATTTAACTTTTTATGATTTGATGTGCTATAATTTTGAGGTAATATATTACGAGGTAAAAAAAAGTACACTGTAATTAATTTAAATTAAACCTTTAATGTTGGCTAATTATTTGAAATAGCTTACTTATTTCGATTTTTACCAAGCTTTAAACATAAATCATTTTTTATGTAATGTAACAAGTTCTAGTAACTGGCTTTGTGTTATTTTTTCTTATTTTTTAAAAAGTATGTAGTGCGCAGTAAATAGTACACAGCCAATATCTCCACGCACGCGGACACGCGCGCGAACCGCGGTGGGCCGGAAGACGCACCTGTTTTAATTAGCACGTGCACTGCCGCCTGGTAAATTGACGGCGAGTCGGTGGAATAGTTCAGAGAGCATCGAGATGACTACCGAAAGTAACTACGCCGCTGAGTCTGAGAATATCGAGGGCCAAGAGGTAAGTTTGTTTGATTATGAGATAAAACGGTGTTTATTTTTGTACCTACGAGACGTTCAGAAGAAATGAGCGTTTTTAAAGACAAAACTTTTGTTCTCAACAGAAGAAAGCTGTGGTGAAGAGAGGTGGATTCGTGTCAGCCATCTTCTGTCGAATTTCACAGTTTTGGCCAGTCAGGTTTACTGTGAGTAGCACTTAATCGCTAGTGAATTAGTATATGTTTGGGTTGGTTAATTGCTAGTCTGTTTGCTCGTTTAAAATGCCAGACTGTAAACAAACCACATCAGAACACTTTAGCATTCCATTTTTTAAAATGCAACTTAAGGAAATGCATTTTAAAAATAAATAAATACAACTTTAGGCCTAAGGTGGTTGCTGGTCTCAATGGGCACACTGGTCTGGGAAACCAGATAAACTATAGGCTGATGCACCAAGCTGGCAGAAAACTGCATAAACCAGCAAATTTAACCGCTGTTGACCAAATTATACTGTAACACATACAAGTTTGCAATAATTTTTGTTTGTGGTACTGTTGTAATTTAACATGCGTGTGTGTGTATATATATATATATATATATATGTATGTATGTTACATGTATTATATTTTGTGTGCAATATTAATAAACTCCTATAGGTTTGGAATAAACCTAAGGGTGAGTTAATGTTTAGTTGAACTACTGCATTAAAAAGTAGATGGCTGTTTTCTGTTTGGCCTCCTACATCTTTTCTTCAGATGCGCACTCTCCGTGGCTTGTGGTGGCTGTTTGGGTTCTCCGCACCAGTGAAGGCCATCTCTCCAGCTCGGGAGGAAAAAAGTGGCTCCCCGCAAGAAAGGCAGTGCAGAACAGTCCGGAAGCGTCTCCACAGGGTCACACGGCTGCTGTTGGCCATCCTTCCCCGGCGCTTCCAGAGTGCTCTGGGTTATCCGGTCTGCACCAGCATTGGCTGTGCTGTGTCCCCTGGTATGGCTATCGCTTTTAAAATAAAAATCCATTTTGAGAGATGAAAACATGCAGCTGGTGTGTTTGTTTCTGCTCTAGAGGTGCGTTGCTCCCCTACCAAGCCTTGTGGCAAAGGCAGCAAGAGAAAACAGGATGACCTGGATGAGGAAGATGAGGTAGAGCAGCAGTCCTGGGTGGAGGCGCTCAATCAGGAGCTGGCCGAGGAAGACCACGCAACTGATCCGGACTATGAGGTTTGCTTTACCTTCCCAAATTCCGTGGGTATGCGTCACTTGTATATGCCAAATTTTGGCATGCTCCTTTCCTCCTGTAGCCTAGCGCAGTTGAGACGGACAGTGAGGAATACCGGTCGCACAATGACACCGAGAGTGACTTGGAAGTAGAAAAGGGTGTTGTGCTGATCAAAGATTTGGAGATGGTACAGTTGCCCACTTTTTCAGTCTTTCATTCATCTGAGCTCTATATTGAAAGTCACCTGTGTTTCTGTTTTCAGGTAGTTCCTCCTGAGGCCTAATGATGGCAGTGTGTACTAATACTAGTATGCAAATCAAGAATAATGCAACAGTTGCAGAATGTGTTCGTTATGTATGTTCTCTGGGTTTGTTTTTGTTTTTTTTCTGACAGGCTTTTTCAATGGCTTCTCAAATTTCTGCATGTCTTGTTAATTTTGGTGTGTGTTTGTTTGTTTTGTTTTCAATGTTAAACAGCCAAATAAAAGGATTTGTAGTACATGTAGTTTGATGTAAGAGTCATGTGCAGTTTGGCCAGTAGGTGGCAGAGGATCACGTTTTTGATTGATGGGTGAATACCTGTTTAATTTTTTAAAGGGTAAATGTTAAGAATTTGGTATTCCCTTAAAAATACAAGTTACGGTTTTTTATGCCTTTTTGATGTTTGTATACATAAACGATGCAAAAAAGATAATATGTATTAAATATGTGCTGTGTATACAGTATTCAACATTAGAAGTGGAGCAGAAGTTCAAAGTTGTCCTAAGGCAGAATGGGTGTTTTGGTTTTAGGACAACTTTAATAAAATGTTTTGATCCACTTCAAATGTACTGTATGCGTTTTTTTTAACATTACAAAAATTAGCATTTTCAATTTCGGAAACAAAAAGGGTGTACATGGATATCTCTTATTTTTTTTATTTATTTATTTTTATTTTTTTTGAATGCTAATAATTTTTTGCATTTTGTAAAGTTAAAAACGCCATGCATATGCATGCACACATTTCACACCTATATTTTTAGTTTATGTAGAAATTGTTCCGTACCAGAACTTATAAGAATACTAACATTTAAATGCGTACCTCATATCTACATGTACAAATATTACAGAGTCATATAGTACAAAGTGTTTGTTCGGTTCTTAATATTTTTATTATATTTACATGCACAACTATAGTTTTAGCATATAATGTAATGCATTTGTTCTACATAAAAAATGTCTTTATTATATGCACAGATCTGTAAAATGTAAAAAAAAATATTTTTACATAAATATGTGTCTATATATTTTACAGAATGATGTATTGTGTGCATAGCCAGGATATGGGCTAAGTTTTGGACTAATTTTACTGCAAAGTCATTGGTGAGGTATAAAACAACTTCTGACCCCTTGGGTGTTTGTTTCTCAAGGCGCTTCCACCTACACTGGCTCCGGTCTGAGTGCTTTAGCCGAAGGTGAGCGGCATTCATGCTCCTCATGAGAAGAAGAGGGGGTGGATTGTTGCCAATGACTCTCTGAACGGCCCTTAACACCACAAGAAATAATTTTCTGGTTACATGTAAGAAAAAAAACATGCCCTTGAGAACAGTCTCAAGTTCGCAAATGAAACGAGTGCATTAAATTCAGTTGTAAGGCATTGCGGAAGTGCGCAGATGTCTGTGTGAAGGAACAAAGCCGGCCATCAAAACGGTTCTTGTTTGTTGACCTAGCTGGGAGGCTTTTTTTTTCCCCCAGATGTTGTTTGACAGCTATAAACAGGCGGTGAGGGAAAATCGTAGTGAAATGTGATTGTTCTTGGAGGCTTTGAGAAGAACAGAGATGCTGAGGGGGGTAAGAACGGGGAAAAGCCTTCAAAGTATATATCAGATCTACGGCCTGCTGGGATTTCTTAGCTGTCGGGCGTTTTTTGAAGAGGAGATGGTTGAGTCTTGGGAGAGCCATGTTTTTTGTGTGCCTGAAATAGCGCTTATGCACCAGGAGCTCCTTTTCCCTCCATTTTTTTTTCTCCCTTTAATGTAGATGTTGCTTTGAAGGATTTGGCTGTGTATGAGTTTGGGACTGTTTTTTATGGTGCAATGGTTCACAAGCTCCATTTCTGTAAGCTATGCTTAGATGCTGTCTTATTGACTGTAGATGCAATTTTATGTTGATATTGTGTCCTTTTCATGCCTTCAGTTTTCATTCTTGTCCTCGGGGTAACCTCAGGCGAGGTGTTGAGATACGTAGATGCCCTGCTGTTATTTGGCACACAAAACCACTTCCCTCAGCATCTGACACCGGCTCATTGTCACCTTCTTTGAATGACAACGGTGTCGGCAAGAGCGCATTGTCTGACCTGAATGCTATTAACAGCTAGATTATCTCATACTCCCCGTGCTTGTAATATGATTTTATCTGTTTCATGTTGGGCTGTCAGTGCATTTTTAACTGAACTAATTTCATGGTACGTGGTTTAATCTGCTCAGTTAATGGCATGTTGTAGTATTTGCCGAGAAAAGCCACAAAATTTATTATGGCATACAAAAACATTAAGCATTGGTACTGAGTATATTGGTAATTTTATTATCATATTGAGCATAAGCAAAGAAATCTATTTTGTAGCATGTATGTTACCATGGAGAATATTCTTCCTCTATTCTTTATTTATTTAATATATTTTGTTCTGTACTTTTAAAAGTAGGTATATGCAGTTTCTTTATTAGCTATTTACTTTTGTTTATAAATTGTAACTATTTAATGGTGAATAAAATTTGGATGATGTATAGATACAATACATATTTATGTAACTCCTAATAAAAATATTGTAATTTATTTTTTACATTTTTATTTAAAACATATATAATGCTATACTTGATGCTATATATGCCTATAAATTAGAATTTAATTCATACTTATAATACTGAAACAATTATATTTGTTATAACATTTATTTCTAATACAGGCCTATATAAAAGGATTAATTCTTGCATCATTTATATATAATTCAATATTGTCATTTGGACTTATTAATGCATATAATTTATAAAAATGCCTAATGTTTTTTTCTCTAATTTTATATTGTCTTCGTTTGACTATTAAAATTCCTATAATTAAAAACTATTAAAGATATATTCAAATTTCTGTTGTTGCCCAAATAAAACTCTTGTATATTAATATATTATACAAACTAATTGTATATAATACTTTTGTAACAGATACATTTTATAGACTACTCAAAATATCAGAGTTTATGTAAGCCTATGTGCGTCTAAATGTATAAATGTTTAAGCTGTTTTGATATATATATATATATATATATATATATATATATTTTTTTTTATCACTTTTAGCACTATACATTTTAAACAGACATATTTATTTAAAAAAATGGGGAGAGAGACTAATTAATCTATGATACAAAGGCTAAGTTTTGTTAATTGGGAGTACTAACCCGTGTTTTTCTTAGCTTAATAAAAAAAAAGTGCAGACCCCTCCGAGCTTTTGCATGCATTTTTGCATGTGTCTGTTGCACATGAGCCTCTGGAAAATGTAGGAACAAAGGAAGTCCGCGTGTGTGGTGGCGAAGTACTCCGTCTCACGCGTAAAAAGTACACGACTGTTTCCTTTGGTTGGTAATTAGTAGCACGATAAAACCCCCATACGTTACAGCTGTTACTTCATATGGTTACTTGAAGGGTTTCTTCAGCTGACATTTTACACATTCACAAAGGCCTTCTAAACCGCGGCATTGTTTAACATATAGCCACAGATGACGCGGCTGTCACACCATTCTTCTTTAGTGTGTGCTGTGGCCTCTAACCCCAGCTGCTCGACGATACCGTGACGCTCCGGTTTTCCAGCATCACTCTCAGCAGCAGTTTTTCCCCTCGCATCCCAGAGGTAATTACCTTACATGAGCACCACAGAGAGCACTCTGCAATTCTACTGCAAATTGTTCAATCGATAGGTTTGAGCTCAGGGAGACAAGAGTTTTTAGTATTCAGACTGAAGCATTAATTAAGAAGACTCTCATTTCTACCGCACTACATGAAAAGAGCTTTCTGGTGAACAAAGATAGCCTACTACAAAACAAAGATATTACAGAGATGGACTAAACAGCTGCTTTGGCCTACATTTCGTGACTGAGCAGTCGAAGAGATTTGAGTTGGCTGTTTATGTGTTGCTCGGCAACGGCTTATAATTAGGCTAATGAACTATATTGCTGTGTTGACTTCAATAATTAATGCGTTTAATTGAGCATCTGTGTCTTTTAGTGTTGCGTTCACAGGCAGTGTATAAAAGGAAAGTTTGCACCTTTGAGTCTTCATCTGAACAAATTTGGCTGGAAGCAACTGTTAGGAATTAAAGTGTCTTGAACACAATGTTAAAAAAACGAAGTTGTGTTTTAACTGTTAAATACTGTAAAAAGGCTACAGAAAAAAACATCAACTTAACAATACGTTCAGATGATACTATATACAGGGAAAAACTACAAAAGATTTAACCAGATAGTTTACAGACAAGTTTACAGTAAAATGCTGTTAATTGTACAGTTTTACAGTTTTTTTTTTTTTTTTTTTAAGTTAAAAAAAGAAGACATTCCCAGAATTCCCTGAATGACACTATACACATTTGAAAACCTTTAGTTATGTACATTTGGGTTTTATCTTTTGTTAACTGTTGAATGTTTATTGTATTATTCAGCTGTTGTGTGTAACCATGGTGTTTTGTGTTTGTGTGAATGACCTTCTGTATATACTTCAACTTATTATTATGGTGATTATCAGTATATGTTAAAGGTACATTTTCTTGTTTGTGAATTAGTTTTTTACTGTAGAATTCACAGTTTGTTCTGTAAATGTTTTTTTTATTGCTCTGTAAAAAAAAACAAACATTTTTTTTTTTTTTTACAGCTGCCAAAATTATTTTGCCATTTATTTTTCTATAGTGTGGGTTTGTTTTCAAATCAAGTTCACATTATAAATTGGATTTGTGTTGATTTTCCTTTGGATTATTATGATGTTTTTAGCAGCTGTTTGGACTCTCATTCTGACGGCACCCATTCACTGCAAGAGCAAGTAATGATGCATTTTTCCAAATCTGTTCTGATGAAATACAAACTCCTCTACATCTGTCATGGCCTGAGGGTGAGTACATTTACAGCAAATGTTATGTCTTGGGTGAACTATTCCTTTAAGGCTGTGAGCTACAGATTTAAAAATGTTTTTCTCAAGTTTACGTGTCTCTCAAATCTATATTTCAATTTGCTGTATTATACTAGATGATGAACCATGCCTAACCTCAAAAATATTGACTTTTTTGATATTTATTTTAAGTTTTTGGGCTTTTCCCCCACAGCATGTAAATTCTTCAGGGTAATCAATAATTCATTTCTGTCTTGTCCCTCTGCTGCTTGTGCTTGTTATAATCAAACCTGTCAATCTTCAAGATTTGTCAATCAAAACAGCACCAAGCTGTCACTTCAAATTAGTGTCCATTCGCACAAGTCTTTCCTAATTAAATAAAACAGTGTTCAATATCTCTTTCATCACAAATACTTTCAGTGTTTTTAAAATGGCAGTTGGCTTCTCTTCTAACAGCATCCAAGACCCTTCAAATACCTTCAAAGTGTGAATTTTAGTTTACTATAAATATATATATATATATATATATATATATATATATATGTCTCCGATTTCATTTAATCATGCTGTGATATCTTGGAAAATGTAAAACTTAAAGTAAATGCGCTGTAGTTTTCAGTCAGATCGGTTCATTTTAGGCCACATTTTCCGGTTTGCAGCAGTCTAACTGACTATATTATTTATCTCGCTTTATTAGAGCATAAAATTGCTTGCACATGCAGTGTTAGTTTCATAACCAAGTTGAGGAGTTCAAGTTGAAGTAGTAATTCGGCTCGCTCATGATGCACTCCGTCAAAGAAAAAATACAATCAACCATTGTAATCTGGAGTAGCAATTCCCAAATAAGCCCTATTTTTGTTTTACTACCCAAACCCCTGATATAGTGTTCAGCTGAAATAGACTCCCTCTGCGTTCCCGTCAAGAGACCATAGCATCCTCTACCCAATTCCTTTCATGCTGACAATGTTTTGACAAATTAATAAAAGCACTGTTGGCTCCCTAAGTGACTTGCAGAAGGCCAAGATTTTTTTGACAGAATCACAGTGAGTTTTTGTGCACTTTTTAATTAGGAGTGTCTGTTTCCCTCGTGGATGCAATGTTGAATTTTGATTTAGAAACTAATTACAGTTATATCTGAAACAGTTCTGTACTCTTAACCCACGGGTGAGCATGTATAACAGGGGGAACGTTTTTTAACAAGATTGGAGCAGTCTGATTCAGATAAAAAATTCTAGCTTTTTTTTGTTGTTGTTTAAATAAAATACATTTACACTGTATTGCCTTAATTAGCTTTGAAATCCACTGACTGCAAAAACAAAATGAATAGTCATGCCGTTTTGGTACAACATTTAGTTTTTTTTTTGTTTACAGTCCCTTTAATGGGGTTTACTTTTGGGGTTTTTTTTGGAGCCTGGAAAGGTGCAGCCTGGACATTTTGCTAAAATGCTTCTTTGAAGAAAGTCGTTGAAATGACACGAAGGTGAGTAAACAACAATTCCTTAAATAAAAATCACAAGACTGAAACGATCTGATTTGCATTCAAATGAGGAATTATAGCTTTTTGAATAAATAATATAAATATGTAATACTTAATTAAAGTGATAGTTCACCCTCTTTATTACGCTATACAGTGAAAGTCTTTTTTTTTTTTATTAAATGGACAATAACAGCTGAAACATTCTTCCAAATATCTGCTTTGTTCCCGAAAAAATTGTATTCATTCATGCAGGTTTGAGACAACATAAGGGTGAGTAAAATGATTTTATTTTTGGTGTGCTGTCCCTTTAACAAATAACTCACCTGGACGTTTATTGTATCCTTTTTAAAGCTTAAAAGCCTGCACAAGAGCAGCCTGGAAATTTTGCTGAAATATTCTCTTGTGCATTGTACATGCATAAGGAAGCCTTTGAGGTGTGGAACAACATAAGAGTGAGTAAATAATATTTTCATTTTTGGATGAATCGCTCCTTAAAGCAAACCAAAATAACCCATTGTGTCTGCAGTTGGGTAACGTTTCCTCCAGTCACATTGTGTTCATGAATCATGCCGTGTCCAGACTCCAGCGACTGCCTTATGTAAACGCCGTGGGCTGGACCCTCCCAGCAGGAACAGCGGGAGAAATGCATAAGCCTGAGGTAAAGAAATAAAATAAATCCAATTGCGTAGGCTGGAGGCCTCATGAAATAGCTTATTTTTGTTTTTACTTCTTTTACATTTTATTTATTTTTTTTATTTAATGTGTTTACTTAAAAGTAAGTCTACAGGAGATGTAGTGTCAGTCTGAGCAATATTGGTTGGGAAAACGAAGCCTAACCCTGCATTTCAATCGTTCTGAACATGCTCATGCCATTAAGCCACCCACGACAGGCTCTTCACTGTCTGAATCTGCATACAGCGTGGGAGGCTTTTGTGTGGCCTCTGTTCAGTCCACGTAAATAGCCACATTAGACTCACCGCTGCCCCTTCCATCTGCATGAAAACGCACAGTTGTATGGCATATGCAGCAAAGCTTTCAGCGGGAAATGTTTACGGCTGCACTGTCTTGTTTATGTTAATGAAATCAGGACACTAGGAGTGACTCGAATGTACCAGCTTTTTTAAAAGCTTGCCTTTTGTCCCAAAGAACTGTATAAATCTGCAGTGTGTGACTTTAGAAAGTATCATCAGGTAAAATGCTTTAAAAAAAATGTTACCGTAGTCCAACGCCGACACCAGCAGGTAAAGATACAGCTGGAGCCCTGAGCTTTTAACAGACCCCCTCGAGTGTGCTTTGAGTTTGTTTGAGGAGGGGGATAAGAAATAAATGGGAGAAAGTCACATGAGATGAGGCAATGCCTCCATCGCGATATGATTGGACATGATTGGTTGTGTTCAGCTGTGATTGGTTGATGCAATAAATCCCGCTTCTTGTGTTTGTGCTTGTTCCGCATCCGCAAATCAATCTGAATGAACAATATAATGCCGTTAATGACAAGCCTAATTGTATAAAGCAAGTAAACGTCTCTCACGCTTGAAATGACCTGAAAGCTACCGAGCCTCAAAAACAATTGTTGCTGCTTGAGTTAATAATTGTAAAATGCTTAGAAACACTAGTAATTAATTTATTTACTAAATAGAATATTTAATACATCTAAAAATTTAATTATAGATATAAATTCTTGTAATATAAAAATATTAAATAGTTTTTCTTTCTTTTATTGATAGTGTTAGTAATATTTAGTTAGCCGAGAATATGGGACTGGGACATGAATTGACATTTGATTTAAAAAAAAAAACAACAACAACAAAAAAAACAACTATATACTGTAAATGCAGTACATGTAAATATTAAAATTTTTAATTGTTTAATATTCCCAGATATACTGTATGGTATTGATCATCTTGTGTCTAAGCATTTAGGAGGCTAGTGCCCAAAGCCTGTGTTGATATGAGTATATGGAGAACAATAAATCCATTGCTATTCTTGGACAGGCTGTGGTGTATCATTCTTTATAAGCTGATATTACACTCCTCCACGGCAATTGTTCCCTCTGATTGCTTTCAGCGCTCTCCGCAATTGTGTATCATCCTATCATTCCGTAAGTAAACATTGGGAGATGGCCTGCCGATGTTGCTGTATCATGAGGGACAGGATGGCAAAGGAAATTGCTTAGGCCCTTTTTCAGAAACCTCCCATCTCATTACGTTCCTGCTGGGCTCCAACAGCCAAATAAATGTGTTGCTTATTGACTCTAGAATGGTAAATTTCACACTGCCATTTTTTGATGGATTTGTTTATAAGATCCAATAACTTTCAGGGCTAGGCTTGGCCTTAAAGGTTTAACACATGGACTTTCATAGGCATTTCATAGTATGTGCTGAATTTGGTAAGTAGACAGGTGTGTAGTATGCATCATTAGTTAGAACTGCTAGCTAGCAATAGTCTTTTTGCAGCATTCGTGGACGTACTAAATCCACCATGTTGAGATAGTTTTGATTTTTTACCTTTGATGTACTAACAGCAACTGTGAAAAACAACCCAGAGCCTCGTAATTCGAATAATGGTAATAGTTTTTAGTGCCTAAAATCATCTATGCTAGCTCAGCCTGCAAGCTAACAATGGTGATTGGCGATAATTGTTGCAGCAAACTTCTATTCAGTCTCCATTGTTTAACTTCCAAGTTATTTACTTTTGTGTTGCTGTGGAACAACTTTCTTGGTATCTTTAACTTTTATACCTGAAATATCTACATAATCTGCATGACATGTATTACTGAAACTAAAAGGGTCAAGCTGCAGATTTCTTAGTCTTTGCTCTCAGGTAGCTTTCAGGTTTTAGTTTCACCATCTTCTAGCTACTTCCATTTTGCCTTGGTTCATCTTCGGAATGAGAATGGAGATGATCCTGGCTAGACAGCAATGTCAAAAATTACATTTGATTATAATATAGAGATAACTTCTTATCACCTGTTTTTATTGTTCATCAGCTGGGAAAAAATAAAGAAAGCGATTCCAATCATGTTTGGTGTGAATGACCCTTAAGTGTGTTTTGAGACAACGCTAACCTAATGCTTACTTAATTGGGTGTGCAATTAAACTCTCTAACAAGATGCTGTGTTTTTTATCTTGCATTGAGGATCGGGCTCTCATCCAACAGCATTTGTGTTATCTCCTTAGATTCACATCAGAATCAGCCATCTGCTTCGCTCCTGTGTCCTCAAAGGATTGCAAAATGTCTCCTGGTTGCACAGCAGTCTCAGCAGATGTGCCAAGTCATCCGTATATTGTTCCATGTCCAGGAGTTTATTAGGTGGCTGGGGTGCTCCTCTTGTTAAAAAGTGTGTTTCCAAGGTAAATTAAAGTCTCTTTTTGTGCCACTGGTTTCATCTCGTTTCCCAGTGTTCCTGTTCATTGCACTAAATCTGCCTTATCTGCTTTTTATCAAAGGGGCGTTTTTTTGGGGGTTTTTTTGCGACAGCTTAGAAATTGGGGTCTACGACCGTAACTGGTATAGACTCTAGTCTACCCAGGCTTTTGCTGTTCTCTCCGACTGTGCGTAATCAAGTTCTGTGTAAATGCAGTGACACCGTTTTGACCCCGTTTACAATCCCTAGGCCTCAAGTGCTTGCAACTCAAATTTTGAAAGGTTCGACAAAGCCATCGATACCAGCGCTGACTCATTCCGCCATCATGTTGTGGGGAATTAAGGCCTCTTGCATAATGTTTGCTTTTTTCTGGCAATTCCTCCCTGCCCTGATAGCATCGGGCTCCTCTGTAAATATTGCACAGTGTGTCTTCATTTGAACCGATTCGACACCACTCACGGTGCCATTGGGAACATGATTAAGAGATTAGTTTCCTTGTTAGATGCTCTCTGAAGAAAACGCCACAAAAAGCACTGTCAGGGTACTCACAGTGCAACACAGACTGCAATTTCCTCACGCCCAAGGGACATTTTTATGAGAGCTGGATTTTGTGTTGTCACGTTGGACCGAGAGCATCCCGAAAGCTTGATTACAGAATATGAGCCAGTCATGAAGCAGACAGACGGCCCCTTGTGGAAACACACGGCGCTTTTGGCCGATGGCACCCTGTTGCCGTAGTCTGGATTCTGTAATAGTAATGGCTTAGTTTTTCTCTGGCGACTCTCCCAGCGTTACTCTGGCATGTATTGCGTGGCAGAATGCTTGGCTGTGTTCTGAATTGCTCATTACATTCCCAGAGGCAAGCAGGCCAACCCAAAGATACAAACAAAGACAGACGCAGCCGACAGCAGGGAGACCCCCCCTCCCGCAACACACACAATGCACGGTGACTGCTCACATTTCTCTTGAAGCTAGCATGCAGTCTTAAGACCCACTTCCTGATAGCATGCCATTAATTCAGTGTGTTGAGAGTATAGGTTTTGGTTGTAGTTGTAATGGTTTAAATACGATGATTTAAAAGTTAATGCCTCATGCTAATTTATATATAAAAAAAATGTATTACTGATACTGCCAATGCGCCTTTTCTTTCACAGTTGTTCTTTAATACCAAGCTACCAGCTAACATAGTATTAACTGTTTAAGAATGGCTCTTTTGATTTGCTAGAACATGATTTTGCAATAACAAGCTATGTCTTTGATCATGTTAAGAGTGGCTACCAGTGCTACGTCAAATGTTTTACGCCTCAAGAATAGAAAAGAGTTTGGTTGCCTTAACATAGCAACAGTATTTTAACCCCCAGAGACCCACGGTTGTAATATTACAACATCAGATTTAAGTCTACAAAATAAACCTTCCCCATTTTTTCTTCTTTTTAAAACCACATTTACGTTACTAATAGGTCCTATTGTTCAGTTCTGCAACACTATTGGATGGTAAAATGTGTAAATAGGGCCGTTTATCTGGCCATGAAGTTAAACAACCTGGGAGCCTGCCACGGAGAACATCATCTTGTTTTTTTGAACAGGAAAAATCAAGACTCAAGTAAGTAAAAAGCTTTGAGTATTTTTTCAGTGATAATAGATATGTGTAGGTCGTGCAGATTTTATGATATAATTTTACAACAGTCGGTCTTAGGGTAGGAAAAGTTGGGTGTGCACCTTGCACTTGAGGAAGTTTACTTTCCACTTGTTTGATGGTGAAAATACTATGATAAATATTACCGTTTTGTCAGTTTGTAATGTTTTTGATCAATTTTTAATGTTGCAACAATTTTGACCTATTTTACAAACTTGATGTTGGATCAAAATACAACTTTTTGTTGTACTAATATAATGTATTGCATCATATTACTAATTAGGATACACATTCTAATGAGAGTAAGTAATGATTTGAGTTTTTTAGGATTGACAGATTTTGGCTGCCCAAATAGCTGCTTTTTGAATGATAAGGTGGTAAAGTTCTGGGAGGTGGGGGTATGAGTGATTGTAGCATGACCAAGGGAGCAATAGGTATACCTTATGCAATTGCTCATCTCTGGAATGTGTGAATCCTTTGTGTTGGCATAGCTACAATTAATTTGCATTGCAATTACCTGGCCTGGAAACTAATTTGTTATTGTAACTTTCAGAATGCCTGAAACCAGAAAAAGCCACATCAGGTACAGTGTCCAGGATGCTCTTGAGGCCATCCAGAATGGAGACAGTGACTTGGATCAAAATAACTGCTTTTGGGACTACCACAATTGAATTAAACAAATGAAACCTGCACATTTAGTGTGTTTTTTAGTATGTTTTGAAATATGATATTCATTCTTTATAAGTTACTAAAATGTCATAATTTAAAAAAACACTGATTTGTGCATCACAAGTATCCTAGAACAACATGTGAAAGGTTAAAAAAACATTTTTGCAGTTTTTTTCTATATTTGGGTTTCTGGGGGTTAAAGCGGTTTAAAATGTTGGCACCTTAATTGCATACAGTGCCATTGTCTTACTGACGTCCCGAGTTCAAATCCCAACTTGAGGACCTTTCCTGTTTCCACCCCCTATCACACTTTGTGTCCTATCAACTGAAAATGCCAAAAATAAATTCAAAAAAACTAGAGATTTGACTAGGATAACCAAGGCTGTCAATGCTTCGCATTTTCATTAGCCCTCTTTTAATATGTTTTACATTAGCAGGCACAATGATTTTACACAGCGGCTAAAATTTCTGGGGACTATTTTCAGACCATGCTGGATGCAATGGCGGAACTATTTTCAGACGCTGCGTAATAACATTGCGCCTGCTGCAACCATGGTACAGCAGCAAAGTTCCTTGATAATTATGAGTATAGTTCCTAGTTATATCAGCCTAGAAAATTGCAGCTTTTAATTTTACGTTGGTATTAGTACAAGATGTAACTATAAAAGTGTCAAGTTTTAAATAGGAAAAATAAATGAGGTGGCAAATTCTTACGACCTCACTTGTATGATTTTGTACGATTTGTCTAAATCCCAGTGATGGGTACGTTTAGGTGTAGGTCATTCATATAAATGGACCCTTTTCACAAGACAGTCAGTCAATGTATGTACATGTATAACTTTGTTCTTTGCATTATACTACCATTGCATCAATTTACAATATATAGCTTCCCCTAATACAAGGCTGTTTTTAATGCAGAGTCTATGAGAGGAATGTTAAATTTGACATTGTTCTCTCTTTTGACTTCCGTAATCAGTCTCTCTCTTTTTTTTAGTTTTATTGGAAGTCATGAAAGCGCTATCGTGGAGTTTTTGCAAATGGGAATGCAAAAAATATATTTGTGGTACCATCTGCTTTACTGCTTTTCAAGTTAACCCAACTATGACGACTTCTGCTGCGGAGAAACCCGGAAATGTGAAAGGGTCCATTGGCAACACGTAAAAAAACGTACGATTTAGCAAAAATCATATGAATTCATACAAGTTAGGTCATACAAATTAGCCGCCTCATAAAATATGTATGAATTTGCCTTAAGACTGGACTGAAGCTACCGCCAGACCCAGAGTGTAAGACTTCTTAAAAAGTGTTTAAGTGTAGTTTGGAAAAAGGCTTAGCATACAAAATTAAAACCTCCTTTCTACCTTTATTTCCGTTTCCATAATCATAAATTGTAGTGAATCATACCCTTCCAATTTTTTTGGGACCCTTCTGTCGGGGCACAGTAGTCCGGTACCTAAGGGGTGGAGCTAGACTCACTGCTCAACATTGATTGGTTGACAGATTTTTCACGTGCCACAAGGGGAATGACAACATGAGGGTAACGAAGCATCTACGATCTGTTTTGCCATGCTGCTCATGCCTGTTGGGCTTGTTTACATCAGAGTTTGCAAACACAAAAGATATAACAGTATGATTGTAATTTTATATTTTCACACATACATTACACACACACATTATTGCATTTCCTTCTTCGTGGCAGAATGATGTTTATCGCTACTTTCTAGCATAAACCATGCCTATCAAGTAAAGGTTCTTTTGTACCACCCCGAATCGTACTGTACTGTTCTGCTTGGTGGAAAAGCGGCTTTATAATAATGACAGTTAGTTAAGGATAGATGTTATGATGAGCTTAAACAATAACACAATGTTTTTGCTCAGTCAAGGAAAAAGGTACAACGTCGTACAATGGCTAGCAGTTTTGCTTCAATTTTTTTTCTTAACTTTTTCAAGCTCACGTGGGCTTACGGGATAGAAAAAGTATTCCCCGCCTACTTGTTTAACATAGCGACAGGGCTTTAAAGGGATAGACTCATAGACAACTTGCCAGAGAATCTTTGTCTGCGCTAACAGCTAAAGCACAAGAACACAAATGCAGAAACTAAAGGAAAATGTATATGAAAAAGGTTAACTTAGCTTCTTAACTAGTCCTGAGAGTGCATACTGTATATTGCTGAATGTTGAACCAGATCAGATGCTCAACTTAATCCAGGTACATACTTGGTGGATAAATCAGCATTTTGCGGTTAATATTTTCATCCCTATGAATAAAACTGTGTTTGCAGAAAGGCATCAAAGCGAGTCTCTAAATGAACCACAACTGCAGTGAGGCAGCTTGGGGTTTTCTGAGCATGAACGAGTGGATATTAATTCATCTTGACTGCGGAGAGATGGCATGTCGTGTGCTCTGAAACCCCAGGATGTGTAAGCTTTTAATGAAGTGCTGTTAAAAGAAGCAAAGGAACACGGAGTCCCAGCCAGCATCATGCTGAATGTCCTACGTTGTTACGAATCATCATCTGGCTACGTGAGACAGGTTCTCATAGATTATTTATTATGTAATTGTGAATATATTTGTTTGTAAATTCACTGTTTCTGGCACAACCACATGAAAATAATTATTTCTTAATACACCTGTACATGTCAGGCTGAGAAACATCCTCATGTCGTCAAATGTCGAAGTCTGACACGGAAGATATTGTTCAATGAAGTTGCTATTTACGTTTTTTCTTGCAGCATTTTCAAAAAGTATTCACTGATGTCACAGACTATTTTAACAAGGTTCTTACTATATTTCTGGGCCATAAAATAGTTTTGCATTCATTGAAGGGTTAGAAAGCTCTCAGATTTCATAAATAATATCTTATTTTGTGTTTTGATGAATGAAGTGAACTATCCCTTTAAAGGGAGCTGCATTTCCAAACGATGGGGTTAAGTCATTTAAGTAGATTTGAATGAAATTGTAAAAAGAATGACTACTTCTATGCAGGTTTCCCCAAAGGTCGAAATCTCCCTATTGGTCTAATAAAGGGAAAGTCCCACCCTCAAACCTTAACCATTGGTTGATGCAATACCAAGCTATTGGGCAGGTCAGTATTCTACCGTTTTTACACTTTTTAAAGGAATCTACCTACATTTGACTACCTTAAATGTCAGTCATTTGTCAAACCTATCAAACCTTTGTCATTAAATTACGAGGTCCCACTTTATATTAAGTGTCCCGAATACCTGTGTACTTCCATAGTAACTAGATGTGTATCTAGTATGTAACCACAGTGTAAGTACTTAGTATCTACAGATGTAATATTTCTGTGACTACACACATCAGAATGGTGTGTGTAAGTACAAATGTGTAACAGGACATTGGTAACAACACTTTTTTCACTTCACTAAGTAGTCATGTAGCAGGAATTACATCACTACACTTTGTAACAGCAGTATGTAAAGTCTAATTTACTGCCCGCTGCTGTGTAACATCAGAGTAATTACATGTATTTTACGTCTATTTATTACAAAGTGTAACACGTTATTTACCAAAAAGTGCTGTTAGTCCTGTAACACATTTGTACTTACATTACCAAAAGGTGTTGCTACACATTTGTACTTGCACACACCATTCTGAGAGTTGTTACATGTGTGTAGTTACAGAAATATTACAGCTGGAGATACTATGTACCAGTGTGCACTGTGGTTACATACTACATCTAGTTACTGTGGAAGTACACGGGTATTAGGGACACTGAATATAAAGTGGGACCAATTAAGATTCTCATTTATGTTTTGCATTACCTCAAATTTTCAAGTACAGCTCTGCCCGAGAAACGAACAGTGAAATGTCCACGGATAATCCTTGTTGTAGCCCCTAGCATGTTTTTTTTTAAAAGCTTATAGCGTGCAGTTAGCATTTAAACCTGGCTAATGAAAATAAATGGCTGTGCTGTCTTAAATTCGTACAGAGGCGCAAAAGCTGATGTCATACTTCAGGAGAAGCTGGTTGTCTATTTATATTCGTTAACTCTGTGTGGCTGTAGCGTACTGCGCTAGCTGAAAATAGCATTTACTATTAAAAGTAACAACCCAAAGCCTAAGAGAAAACGTCGGTCTACTGCGCTTGATTCGTTCTAAGCAGATCATCGCATATTTTGCTACCGTTGCTCTCTGAGAGCTTTCTCGTCCTGGTGTTTGGCTGCATCAGCAGTATTAGTGCAGGTGTGCGTGACTGATTCCCAACACTGCCTTTATATGCAACGTCAGCTTATTTCCACTTCACAGCATTAGTTGAATGTGATGTCTTTCTTCAAATTATCTTACCACATAAGCACATGCTCTCGTGTGAACGCGACATTACAACCCGTCTCAACCTCTTCTGCAGTGCAAGTCCGGAATTGCAATGACTTGTGGCTTATTGGATTTTAAAAAAGGATGACCACGGTTTCATTTTCCCACTCATGAAATTCATGAGCTCAAGTCTCGTGGTCCTTGACCTCCTTTGGAATGATAAATCAGCATCTATAGTTCCTCCAATCAGAATATTTAAGGGAATATTTAAATTTGAATGTGTGTATGTGTTGCATAACTGGATGGTTCCCAATCCTTGTGCGGTTCGTGGGCTCTTTTTGTTTATGGTAAACAGGAATGCGGCAGCCTTGCATATTGGATATGAAAGACATTTACACGTGGCTTTGTGGACATCATTGACCCTTCCCACAAGGCTAGGGACCGTCTATCAAAAGCAGTCTGTGAAAATTTGAAAAAGTTAACTGGTAAACAATGAATTTTAATCATTGTGGATGCTGCAATATTCAGTAATAAATTATGAATCATTTAGGAGGTAAAATCACATTACGAGGGTGGTAAACAGGATTCAGAAGATTAATAAAATTATTTAAGTTGGAAAATTATTCATAGCTGCTTTAAGTGTAGCTTTTAATAAAACATGAATGAATTCTTCAAACTTTATGAATTAATTGAATTAATTCACTCTTTTATTAAAAAGTGTAATTCCAGTATAGTTTGTTAGAGAACATTGAGACTCTCAGTATGGATTACTCAAATGTAAAAAAATTAAGTTAGTTGTATAGTTAGTAAGTATAGTTCATTTAATTTGTATGAAGTCGTTTTTTTCTAAATTAACACCATTATATTAGAACATTTTTCTGAATTTATTTCTGGAAATAGCACCGGTAGTTACCTCTCATTGGGATGCCCTCTGGCTTTCTGTCTTTCTCGCTCCCTCTCCTCCTCCTTTCTCTCTGCCTCCCAGTAGGGGCCCATTTGGACCCGGTGGGACTCCAGCTATGCTCCGCTCTGCATGACTTCAATCACGACTGCCTCTGGAGGCAGTGGTTTAGTCTGTCTCTTGCACACCCCTCTTGCACACACACACATACTAAGGGTGCAAATTAGGTTCTGCTCTGGCAATGTCATTCACCGCTAAAAGAGAAGTACGCCCTAAGTTCAGCATGGTCAACTTGAGGTCTGAGCGACATCGAACATTTGAGTCACTTCTGCCTTTCTGCCTCATGGTGATTTCACAGCAGCATGTCACTTTATATTATTGTGTAACACATCTCTGCCAAACTATGGCATGTTAAAACATGAAACGCTACACAGTTTCCTTTGGTAGTACCATGGGAACTGGCTAGTTAGCCTCCAACTCTTGGAAGCAGCGGTGGGGAGTAACTGACTAAAAGTAGGCAGTGACCATACCAATTAAAGTTTTTTTGTAGCACAGTTTACAAAACGGAATAGCTTCTCTGGTAAAAAAAAAAATTCACTTGTTAGCAACTTAAGCTAGCAAACTGGTGGAACGTTTACTAAACACTTACAGTTTTTTCATTGTAATTGTAATTCTAATAGAATTTATTAATTATAATTATGTACATTAGTTATTTTTTCAATGGCGCATAACTCCTGGTGCTACTAGCAAACAGGCTAGTCAGTAGTTTCTATGGCCTACTTTACGTAATGTGTCTGCCATATTGAAATGATCAAAGCCTGCTGAAGAAACCAGCATAAGCTGCTTAGGTAGGTTTTGAAGCAGGAATGCTGGTTTAAGTTGGTCCTTCGCAGGTTTATGCTGGTTTACGCAGGACCACTTTAAACCAGCATGTAACCAGCTTAAACCAGTCTTCCAGCTTTAAAACATACCTAATCAGCTTATGCTGTTTTTTCAGCTAGGAATACTTGAGCAAGTTTGTCTACAACCCTAGTTACGGTATATGCATGTGTTAATATCTATAAGCAGAGGATTTTGCTAAGCAAGGAAACCCTTAGCTAACATTTAAAAGTACTATTTAACATTTATAATATTGAGTTAATGTGTATTAAAAACACAAATCAACACATTTTTAACTGTGAAATATTATTCAATTTACGCAAAATTTGCGTATTATGTGCACGCCAAACACGTGCATGCCATATATACGCCAAAATCAATTGTTTTCCTTTGTTTATTTGGTGTACTATTTATACGCACATTCATGAGATCGGACTGGATTGCTAGCAATTGTAGTAACAAGATAAAAATATATTAAATTTTTTAATACTAGCTAGATAGAGGGACCAATGTTTTTATGTTGACTTCACAGTGGCCTGACAAAGACAAGCATACGTTTTTAGTAGCAAGCTACATGCTAAAAAGCTAATTCCCTCACGGCATTTTATCTCCTTTTTTTGAGCTAATCCGATTTTTTAAAAACGCATTCAATGTAATTAGCAATCTTTTGTTAGTGACTTACAGCTTACTTGTCATTTAGCTGCTTTAAGTTATGATTAGCATGTAGCTTGGCTATCTGTGGTTTCAAAGATGCTCCAGACTGGAGCTACAATTATCCCTTTATAATTATTGTTAATTAACACACAGCGCCCCCTAGTGACTCAGATTACCCAGCACAATATCACATCACCATATGCAACAAGCCATGCAGCAACGAGCATCATAAATGCACAAACGCAACTCTTCTCGATGCCTCTCAATTTTCTGTGGCCACTTTATCACCTTGAAAGCATTTTAACAGGGTTTAGCACCCTGAGGGAAAACACACACATGCGCGTCAAGGTGACCTCCTCCAAGTGCCATGGGAAGACCCTTGCCTTCGCCACATCGAGTGTCCCTATCACGACTTTATTTTGCTGCGAGCTGTTCTCACTGTTCTCAGTAATGCAGATGGTCTCACCGGACAGAGCTCAAACAGGTCCAGGTGCCCTTTTGCCGCCCTCCACCAAGGTTTGTTGCTTCAAATAAAGCGTGACGCACTCAGGCACTTCCACATCTCGCAAAGGTCAGTCTTTTTTTTCCTTGAAAAAGAAGACAAAGGATGTTTTTCTTCTGCTGCCCCAGAATTCCCCCGTCTCTTCACTGTTCTCTAACCATTTTTCACAGCTGCCACTCAAACGAAGCCATCTTAGAGGTTTTAAAGCTCAGGCTGAGGTGTGTGAGGGTGTTGAAGTGTGTTTCAAAAAACACCCACATCTGAGGCTGGCTGAAGCCATTAGGAGACAGCTTTGCGATGTGTGCATTGTCATCTGGTTGTTTTAAAAAAAGGTGGCAAGTACTTTGGACTCAACACTTTAAGGAGCCTCAGTGGAATATTCTGAACAGACACTGATTAGGGTTCAGTTATGTAGTCTCTTTATGTAAACCGCAAGGTATTGTCTTTTTTACTTCTTTGAAAGAAGTCTTTTGTGTTCACCAGGGAAAATTTATTTGCTCCAAAATATTTTGCACTAAAAACAGTAATATTGTGAGATATTATTACAATTTTAATCATGTGAGGGCAAAGCCGAATTAAATATCATTACTCCAGTCATATGATAATTTAGAAATCTCTCTAATATGCTAATATGACTTGTTGCTCAAATATACAGTATTATGCAAATATACTTTTTTCAGTATTATACCATAAATACCGTACTCATGCTTTTGGCGTACTATTTTCAGCATACTATGATTTATGATTGTTTTCTCGCATACTATGTAGGACAGACACGATGTGAACAGGGACGAAGGGCCTCTCACACTTATAGTCCAGTGCAAGCTTAACTCCTACACCAGTAAAAATGCTTTACCGTTATTGCGAGCAGCTGCAGCGGTGTGATGCTTTGAGTTTTGGCTGAACGTGGCAGATGAACGTTGCTGAAGTGGCTATTGTACAGCAGGAGCTGGTTATTTTAGGGACGCCGTTTCCTGCTTCTCCTCTTACTGTTGCTATCTAATTTTTCTCCTGTAAATGATCCTACTGTCATTCCAATCCTCTGTGGCTTTTGTTTCATAGATGTCCCACATTAAACCACTTCACACACATCGACATGTCCACGTCTGCTTGAAACGGTCAGTGAATTGTCCCACATGTACACTTTAACTGGTAAGAATTTTTTTTTATATATATATTACAGGTTTTGAAATTATAGTACCTAATAAATGTTGATTTAGCTAATGGCTTCAACTGGTATTGTTTTAGTTTAGCAAAACCATCTGCTTTATATAAAGGTCTATTGCAGGTGTAGATATCCATGCATTTGTGACTGGGGTTTGAAAACATTTCTCAGTGTTTTTATCTATTTAGTCAGTGGGTCTGATTATTTTTTGAAAGTCCCCATTGACTTTCATTGCACAATCCAAAACACTGCTTCAAAATATCAGCAGCCTCGATATTAATAGCTTTAAAATACTATTAAAGCCAGGTTCAGCCTCACAAGATGTGCACTGGTAAACCAAATTATGACAAAAGATTGACATTATGAGATGCCAAGTATGTGTTCATAGATTTAACTCATGATTATGACTAAGTCCAAGCTACGAGGTAAATCGAAACTGAGATAAGTCATAACTACGATATATTAAATAAAAACGACCTAGTAAGTAAAAACTCAAAATGCTATATCATGAGATATTGTCATAATTGTGATGAAGTTGAAATTGGGTCAAAATGGATAGTTATTTTTTGCTATTATAATTAGTTATGTATTAATAATATTTGTAATATAGTAATATTTGTATTATGTAATATATTAGTAATATTTATGACTCATTCTGCCTTTTTGTAGTAATTTTTGACTCACAGCGTAGTCATTTTTAGTCATTTTGATTTACCAAAAGCATGTGTTTTTCCCCCTTTTTTATGATGTTTAAATGGGCTTCCATATGAAATCTTCTCTATCTCTCTCTCTTTTAAAAAAAAAAAATCAGCATCCACTAACCTCCTGCTGGGGAGCTCTAGAAAAAAACAGATGAAGAAAAAAAAAAACTGAAAACAGGACAAAACATACAAGGATTGTGCATTAAGAGCGTCACATGTATGCAAAAATTCTATGATTCCAGCTGCTGGTCTTTGCTTGAGTATTCAACCCATCGTGGACCAGGAGAGCTTTCGGTGAGGGACTGACTGGGTTGAGGAATCAGCGGTGAGTCTGAAAATACTACAAACACAACTAACCAAAACAGAAACGCCAATTCCCATTGAACTTTTTCTAAGAACCACCGAGTCCTTTAGGCATCACCTTGGGGACTCTGAGTGGATGGGCTCCTAGTGGATGGCTCTTGATCAGTTTGCACTTTCGAGACGCTCCCTAAGCACTCAGTTAGCTGGCTGTGTGAGTTTTGAAGCCATACAGCCGTAGTGGAGAGTAGAAGAAAGGCAGGCTCGCTCACAGAGTGCTGATACGCTCACACACGCTCTCTCTCTTCTCCCTCACACACTTGTGCGGGAAAGCCACTCATCATCCCTCCTGTCACTGGGACAATGTGTACAGAGAACCTGATGACTACAGGCTGGTGACAACAGAAAACAAAAGAACGATCCAACGGCTGGGAAGAGGGACGATCCGGTTGGGATCTTGGAAGCCGATGCTGCAGCCAGAAGCATCTGCAGGCTTAATTGGGCGACTCAACTCGAGCAGCTGTGCACAGCCCACACGCAGAAGCTGAGAGGGACAGCCGAAACCGAGGATAGACGCTTACGCCGAGCTGACAGGGCTGGCTGATGTGGACCTACCACCTGTCAAGTTCTAGCCCTGGGTGAGCACTTTCATCTTCTCCAGGAAAGGGGCCATTTAGTGTGGCAAATTGGCAGTGTCCCACCTATAATTAGGGCTTAAATATATGATTCGGGAAGTCAGATGTGTAACTTGTCATTTTTTCTGTTGGTTTGACATGGACTTGACATGTTGTTCATTTCAGTCAGCTCCTATTGTATTCAATAGCTTTTTCATCCGTGCTGCATGCGCCCATTTACGAGCTTAATTACCTCTGCGGTGTTCAAGCATGCAAATAACGAGCCTCATCATTTAAATATGACTGGACTTTCTTCTCTGGATGTCCTCCTCAAGGTGGTTTTAAAGGGATAGTTCATCTTGAAATAAGATTTTGTCGTCTCTTACTCGCTCTCATGCTGTATATTAACCCATATGATTGAGATATTTCATGGAGTTGGATAACATGCTTTGCAGGTCTTTTCTGTGCGACAAGTTTATAGTTATCACATCTGTCCAAAAAGGACATAAAAGGAAGGGTTTTTTTAATATACAGGAGTATGTGTTTTTGCTTTAAAAACATGTGATGCCTGGCTGTGAGGTGAAGAATGGTGCAGCACTTCTCTTAAGGAACACAATTCCTTAAAGTTTAATTCGAGAGAGAATTTTATAGTGACCACGTCTGTCAGAAAAGGACAAAAAGCCACAAAGCTCGATTCACATAACCCATAAAAAAAAAAAAACTAAAAAAGATGTTTTGGGAAAAAATAAGTAATATGTTTTGAAGGTGTATTTTCTTAAACGTTTAACCAAGAAACAGATCAAAATTCAAGTCAATATTCCCAAAATAAATGATTTGAAATGTTACTGGTTTGCAGAACCTAGCCTCATTGGAAACACGTATATTGGAAACTTCATACATTTCTGCAAAACTGAAAAAATGTACCTATAGATACGAATCGCTGCAGTTTCCAGTTGAACTGAACACTAGAGGCGGTAGAACTCCCACAACTTTTATTCCTTTTCACACAAAAGTATGATTTACAGTTACATTTTT
Organism: Enteromius afrohamiltoni; assembly: GCA_034779775.1. Taxonomy (NCBI): domain Eukaryota; kingdom Metazoa; phylum Chordata; class Actinopteri; order Cypriniformes; family Cyprinidae; genus Enteromius; species Enteromius afrohamiltoni. The sequence goes on along the minus strand of JAUYWG010000060.1, from coordinate 7,380,514 downwards.
AAATATTAAAGGCTAATTTATTACATTTATTTATTACAATACATTTTAGTTGCAGAATGCTATGTTATGACTTTAAAACATTTTTAACTTCCTGCTCGATTCGAAAGCTGATACTTTTGAACCTTGTCGTCCTAGCTAGTTTCCTAGTTCAGTAAGTTTACTCAGTAACTCGTGGGATACGGTGTTGCACAAATCTACCACGGTCATGAATTAAACGTGTGTTTAAGCGCCACTCTCTGGACATTTCACTTTGAAACTGCAGCAAAATGTGCAGTAAGGTACATAATTACGGGGTTGCAGTAACGTATGTAGAGGCACGTATTTCCAATGAGCCTGGGTTGGGTTTGCACATGCAACCAACCAATGCTAGTTAGAATATCAGTGTTGAAAAAAGGGATCTTTCATCACATAAAACCAGAGTATAATCAGATACTAGAGAAGTAACTAGTAAAATAGAGCTTTTTTTTCAATATTCAACAAAATAACTAGAAGACTTTTTTCAAGTATGTAACACAAATTACTTTTTCTCTTTTATTCATTGACAAATCTCCTGTCCTCGTGCTGAGAGAAACCAGCCTTTAGCCTGAGTCTCGTACATTTCACTTTTGATGTGAAAGAGCCTTTACAGTTGCTAAAAACATAACTAAGTAATATAAATATAAAGTGATATAAGTAATATAATATAATATAATATAATATAAATAAAAATAAGATTAACAAAATAAGTAAGCCCAACCCATTTGAAAGTAATGTATTAAAGTAATGTAATGCATTACTTTCCATAAAAAGTAACTAATACAATCAGTTACTTTTTCATGGAGTAACGCAGTCTTGTAATGCATTACATTTTTTAGTAAACTCAAATTAATTAACGAGTTACTCAACCGCTTTAATTACGACATCAAGTTTTCAGCTAAAAATACTTAAATCTTCTCCAAAATGACGCATTAGGTCTTTGTTTGCTTTTATATTGAATGTATGAAGGTGCTGTAAACAGAATTGTATTTTCTAAAATATTATCTCATTAAAAAAAAAAAAAAAAAAAAAAAAAATATATATATATATATATATATATAAAAAACTCAATTTCATATATTTATAAATTTACCACTTACTGCAGATGCTGCATCCACTGCATCTGCCATGTTTTCTCACGGAAATGTCCCCAATTGGGAAACTCTACAATAAACTCTAAATAATTGCTACATTGTTTTGACATAAATATGATCTACCTGATGTGACTTTATTGCAGTGTCCTCGCTATTCTCATTTTGAGAACTAGGTTACTGTTTTTCTCCAACTATTCAGAATTCTATTACAGTGTCCGGTCTTAAAGGTCATGCATCAAAACCGCATTGAACACAAATTTTGATGGCAATAAAACTGCTTGCTGGTCTTGAGGGCATTATTGAAATGGGTTCTTCATCCCCCCCACTTACTGTAAGAGACCGTGGTCTTTATTGGATCCGCAGAATGAGATTTTATTGTTGCCTTCTTGACAACAGTAAGATACGAAGAGCTCCTGATGAAAGGATGATGAGCGGAGAGGATCACTCCACATGTGGGCAGTGGAGGAGGAGGAAAAGACATCACGGCTCTTGTGTTCAGATCAGTACAGACAATAAAGATCAGGCTTGCAGCTGGGGGAGAATAATCACCTTCCTGTCCACTTTGATCAGTTCAGCTTAAGAGAAGAACAAGGATTGCGTGTTTAAAAACTCGATCTTTCTTCTGTTTAATGCTAGAGTTTCATAAAATGTCTGCATTCCTTTCTTAAGTCCCATTAATGTTATTTTTCCAGGCACTTATTTTCTTCATTGAGCCTTTGTAAACTGCTGTTGTGTTTCTTTGGTATCGCGTTTAATGATCTAGCTTGAGATCCTCGTGTATCGTCGCAGGACCAGGCCTCCTCCGAGCCGAAGTACAGTAATTGGACACTTTAAAACATCATGAAAAGGGTACAAAAGCAGTTCTGAGCCAATCATTCATGTATTATTCATTGCCGTGGAACAAGGCTTTATTTTGCATATCTGAGGCTCCCGATGGAGTACAACAAAACAAGAGATTTGACATTCAGCACATATGACGAGTATGTTATGTTTGTAGTTTGCATATAAATTGCTGGTCGGAGATCACCGTATGCGAGGCTGCAAACTCAGCATCCAGATTTAAAGGGTTAGTTCATAATTTCTCACTCATTTATTCATCCTCCAAACCTCTAGGACTTAATTTCTTCTGAGAAGCAGGGAAGGAGTTGTTTTGAAGAATGTTGCGGTTGCTCTTTTCTATGCAGCTGAAATGAATCAGGAATAAAGCACTGAAATACAACACAAATCTCCACAAACTAGTCCATACAACTCATTCATAATATTTCAAATCTGCTGAATCATTTGCTGATTTTGTCTGAAGAACATAGATAATTTAAGTTGCTATTTATTGATTATAATTGATTAATCATTTTCTGTTTTTACAACTGCAAAAACTACTTAATGAGACTTTAGACTTTTTTTAAATACTTATTTTTTTAATTTAAGTGATCAAAAAATTCTAAATCTTGAAAGCGACACTGCACAAGATAATAAGGTAATTTACCGTAATTTGTATAAGTGTTTTTCTTGTGAAAATTGTAACTAAAATAAGATAAAATAATATATATATATATATATATATATATATATAATGGTTTATAAATAAACCATTCTGACCAGTTTGTGAACAACTGAAGTCGTTGATACACATAACTCATGGATACACAGAACCTAAAACCATAAAAACGATTCCATTCATTGAAATAAAATAGAATAAAAATGTAAACTTAATTTAACTTGTTGCTAAGCCCAAGGCAACATTTCACATTTTTGTTTAAGTTGAAAAACTAAAATAACTGACACAAACACAACAAGCAAAAAAAGCGAAATTGACTAAAACCTCAAAATATAAATGAAAACTAAAAATATACAAATAAAGAGCGAATGTTGCCACAAAATCCAGTTATATGGCTTCAGACATCTTATAATGTAGAGTTTTAAATATATGGACCTTTATATATATATATATATATATATGGACTTTTGCAATGACTTTTGTGAAGCTGATGTGAAATTAATGAAAAGACAACCGGTTCAATTCATGAAAAATGTCCTACAATTCAGAAGAAAGCGTACTACGCTGCTTAATACATATTGTAGCATTTTCATGGTGCTTCAAAGCATACTAGGGTATAACAGTAGTGCTGGTTCACTCCGTACTGGCAGCGTTCGCTGTAATTGTCGTTTTTTTTTGTAGTTGTGGTTGCTGTTATTGCTCAAGGCAGGTCAGCCTGTGCCGCCTAATCGCACCGGGGGGAAATGTGATCCACATAATGCTTTTCCCAACAACTTCACTTTTAATGTGACAGATTCCTCCAGCTCTTGACATACGACTTTCTTCCAGCGGGTTCAGAGGATGGCGTATAGTGCTTTTCCTCTGCTCTGTCATGGACTAGAATTACCATTTCACCTTCCTCGGATACTTTCTAATGTTCGTTGTGAGGCTCAGGTTGCGTGTCTTCAGTGTCGCCCTGCGTTGGGCCTTCATTTCTGCCAGCTCTTTAATTATGTAATTGGATTAACAACCTACGCATCAAACAAGCCCTAAAGCTGTTTGTCCTCTTCTATCAAGATGAGATTGATTTGATGGGAAGGTATTCGATAACCCATCCCCTTAATTTCCCCCCATCGGTCGCTGGCAGATGGAGGTTGATTAATTTTTAAAATGTTAGTCCCCAAAATAGCCCCTTTGGGTCGAACGTCCACCCACAGGTTACACAAGAGGCAGATATCTCACGCTAGATGGCATTAATAGACGTTTCCTGACTGCTGCCATGTTGATGTTGACATTAAATCAATTATTCATCGCACTCTACAATTGGCTATATCTGATCCAACCCAAGAGATGACATATTAAGGCCACGTTTTGAGCGTGCCTCCAACTTTCAGCCCGTCAACACCCGCCGCTATGAAGGGGAATGATGTATAGAGTCTAATAAGTCTATTCCGCTCGTTTTAATGCTTGAGAATCATAGCATCTATTTAAGGACTTCTATCTCCCCTCTGTTCTGCATTAAAGTCATGAGTCATTTCATCAGGCAGTTTTACTGGTTGAGACGGAAGCAGAGAAAACCTGGTGTCACTTCAACGTATAATTCTTATCCATTCGCCGGAGGAAGGAGTGCGATAATGACAGGAAGTGAATTTGTAGTGCTTTTGTTTTTTCTTCTTCTTTTTGTGAAACTCTGGAAGGTTAGCAGAAGGGTCATTGGTTTCTGGGATAAAAGCATATAAGGCAGGACGTTAACGCTTTTATGACGTCGTTTTTCTATCACTTCTACTTTTCTCAAAATAACTATTTGCGTAATTCTGAATACGGCTTTCGGAGGCAGCATTGAAGGCATCCGGGCACGTCCGAATACAAATTCTGCTTTACTTCCTGTCTCCGGAGGTACCTTCTTCTGATCAAATTTTGAAGGCACCATAGATTTATCTTTCGCTGCTTTTGATATCCCACAATCCTGTGCGTCCGTGATGGTTGAGGTCCAAAAAATATAGATAGCGTCAAAGTTGCATTTGTATTATAGTATTATAGTAATGAAATATTAGTTTAGTTATCACCAAAACTTGTTCTGTTTTGGTGTATATCATTAAACCGTTACACTGCCTCAGAAGCCTGTTTATAAAAGTGCCTTCCTTCAAAAATACTGCTTTCGAAGTCATTGCCTCGTAAATATTGTTATATAACAAGTCTTTGAAAATGTTCTGTTAGTGTTGCTGTTGGACAGTGCTATTTTAGTTACATTAACAGTTTGGACATTATTTAATCAATTATGTAGCAGATTAAAAAAAAAAAAATTCTCCTTTAAAGATGGTTGATCTTTTCGTTTTTTATGTAAACGAAGCTACGCCAGTTATTCCAGAAAAATTTGGGACTTGAAGAGGCTTTGATGTCGATCATAAGCAAAACAGCCTGTTCCCCAAGGATGGTTTAATTGTTCATATTCCTTTATTGGATCGTTCTTGAGAATATGGCGACAGATGGTGAGAGAGAGAGAGATCATTTTAAACCTGCACCCCTTTACTTCCTGTCCCCTGAGGAAGCTGTCAGAAAGACCTGGATCATTTCATCAAATGGATTTTGTAATGATGCTCCAGTTCCACACACCAAAGTGAGATCAGCAAGAGAGTTTGTTTACACAGTATATCGTGGTGTCTTCAGCATGCGGTTCTGGGGCGCCATCCAAAAAAAAAGATTCACCTGTGCTTTGTGGAAATGGATCTGCTCCGTGGAGGGTTTGCCAGATGTCGTGTTACTTGTCGAATGGAAGAAGGATGTAGAAAGAACAACCAAATGCGATTGATTTTGTTTTTGTTGATGGACAGGATAATTTTTGCTTGACAATATTTTTTCTTTTTTTCATTTATAATTTTGACCACTCTCACAAACTATACTATTCTTATAATATTACTACTTTATTTGCATAGTTTTGAGTAGTTGCAAAATACAGAAATATATTACTCCTTACTTCAAAAAATATTAGCCACTATACTTTTGTCGAAATTACTTACTAATTATTTTATATTACAATTGATTAATAATTATCTGTTTTTACAACTTCACTGCAAAATCGATTTAATGAGACTTTAGACTTTTTTAAGTAGTTATTTTCAAGTTAAATTATCAAAAAATTCTAAATCTTGAAAGTGACACTGCACAAGATAATTAGGTATATATATATATATACATTTTTTTTTAATGGTTCATAAATTATAATTATTTTACTACTCTATATAATAACATATAATACAATACTTTTACTATAGTCAAAATATTACTAAAATATTGAATATTTTCTCTCTCTCTCTCTCTCTCTCTCTCTCTCTCTCTCTCTCTATATATATATATATATATATTTGTCTAATCTCAAAATATATTTGCTTTATTCTCAAAATGTAACCTAAAACTATACTACCCTTATATTACAAATGTATTTTCAGATATTTGAGTATTTACAAAATATTGCTCCATTTCTCAAAATATTAACAATTAATTTGCATAATTGTACTTTTGTCCACAAAATACTACTTTATCATAAATTTGACAATTCACAAAATATTATTACTATTCTCAGAATATACTTTTTCATAATTTTGACAGTTCACAAAATATTTCTTCATTTCTCATATTTATAGTATTTTTATCTCTAACTTGTACATAATTTTACATAGATGCAGTAAAAATCCAAAGTACCCCCTTTGTTTAACCACTATAAAGAACCTTTAGTGTAATCGATAGATTCAATGGATATTCTTCTAGGAACCATCATTGCAAATAAAGAAGCTTTATTTATAAGAGTTTGCCCTTAACTTCAGTGTGTCATTCAGCTGCCCACAGGGCCTCGAGGAGGCAATATAATGACCCCCATGACAACAATGCATCCATCTACGCAAGGCCGAATTCAGAATAGACGGCGCTGATGGGACCTTGGGTCCTCGGAGGATCTGCCATGAATTTCTCATGTGACTTAAAATAGAAAGTACAGACAAGCTCGAACGTCTCAGGCCTGTTGCCAGGCATTGATGAATTATTCAGCTATAATGGAAAACACACTGTGATCATAGAGCCACATGTGGCCGTTTCAAGCAGCAACTACAAAAATCTCACTTTGTCTCTGTCTCCTCCTTTCTTTTAAGCTTTCACTTTTCCAACTGCACATGGCTATACAGGAGTGGCCGTGCTTTTTACTTTCTTTTTGATGTGATTTTGACTTGTCGTTGTGGGGAAATTTGTCAAGGATGCAATCAGGTTCTTCGTCTGTGTTCGATCAGGGTAACGTAAAATTGCAACACTGTCAGAGCTCAAAACTGTCACGCAAGAAAGGAAGCTAGAGTTGTAATTGGGTAATCCATCTTTTTTTGTCACATGCACGTCATTTCTCAAGTCAGGCCATCTGCGCAGTTTGCTGTCTGCTTTTTATATAAAAGAAAAGGTGTCCTAATTTTTAATTGAAAATATCTGTTGGTCTGATTGATGCAAAAAGAGCAAACTTTATTGATTGTATTCAAATAATATATTGTTTTGTATATAATATATACAGATAAGATTAAGCTTTAAAAAAAACAAAGTTAATAGTACAAACCGGATTCCAAAACAAGTTCCAAAACACTAAACAAATTGTGAATAAAAACTGAATGCAATGATGTGGAGATGGCAAATGTCAATATTTTATTCAGAATAGA
>JAUYWG010000060.1:7343010-7372908 GCA_034779775.1 Enteromius afrohamiltoni | reverse complement strand
ATAAAATACATATATTATTATTATATTAATATAATTATATTAATATATATTATATTATATCCTGCTGATGGGTTTAATAGCAGACACTTCAGTTGTGAAATGCATATGAGAGCTATTCACCGCTTCATAGGTGAGTGTACTTAGTAACTTAGAGCATTTGAAACTGCAATAATGTCGACCTTTTTATTTACAAAGCATTCGAGCAGAGTATTTTTTTGTGTCTTTGCATAGCAAAGCTTAATTGTCATTTAGCTTCGTATTAGTATTTAACAAATTCGCAGTTGTTTTTTGTTATTAAATAACAGGCCCTCATAAAGAGTGTCATGTTCAGAAATAATAAAAAAGCGACTGCAGTCCTTTTGAATTTGCAGAGCTTGCTGGGAAAAAAAGCTGCACGCTGGATATTCCTCTGTTCTTTCTTCGTATTTCATATCTCATTTCATCCTCCTTCCTTTCTTCCCTCTTAAGCCTGTTCTCAAAGAGGCCTTGGGATTGTCAGTCATTTGCAGTGGCTCAGCGTAAATTCCCCCGAACGCCGGGACAGTGACGGAGCTCACACCCACAGGATTTATATGCAGTTTGGCTGTCGGGGAGTAAGAAGGGAGCACCCGTCAAGTTCCCACTGAGTCCAAGGCTTTCTGAAATTCCTCTCTCCCCGACTCCCCTGCTTTCTTCCTGTCTTTCCCCAAGCTGGGTTATGTCACGCTTTAATCTCCCCAAATGTTGTACATTCATTCACTTCCATGCACTAATACTTAGTTAGTTATAACATGAACCTAGCATTCGAGCAAAGAATCGTATGATTGGTTGGACCTACTAAATAAAGCCCCCGTTCACACCAAGCCAAGATAACGTTAACCATTTTTGCGTCCACATCGGCCAACGATATCATCTCTTTATTAGAAGCTTGAATTCTGAAGCACGTGATAGCAGGATTGATTCTGATTGGTTCTGATGTTTCTTTCGTTCACCTGCTGGAAAAATTGTGTTTCCAACGATAATGTTTCTCTGTGCCTTTATCATTATAGTTGTGGTGTGGACTCGACGATTTTAAAAACTGTATCTGTATCGTTACCGGGCTTGGTGTGGACGGGGCTCAAGTCTGAACGAGAATGATGTCTTGTTTACATTTAAACACACTTCCTGGAGCCTCGTACTATTTCTTCTAATAATAGCCTATTCCAAAAAGTGTTGTTTTAGCTGCACTTTTATTCTAAACTGGTTGAGTGAGTGAGTCATTCATTTATTTACTCATAGTGATCGAATGACTCATTCAAAACACAGATAATTGAAATCACTGGAAAGAATGTGCAAATCATTCGCAAAGTCACACAATGACGTGTGGCATGGTTTGTAACCTTATTAGTCATTCATGTCCTAGTGCATGCTGGGAAGAGGGTGAATGCAAATGAACAAAGGCTCTTTTCAGGCATATTTGACCAAAGAAAAAAAAGAAGATATGAACCCATAAGAACCCAGACCAATTTCTCGTTATATGTAAATTATTAGGCATATAAAACAGACCAAATGGATCACTTATAACATGTTTCTGCAGTTGTTTTTAAAATTTAACCCCTCCTTGTGAAATATCTGTAATGTTACATATAAATATGACATTGGGCGTCAATTATACATTTTTGATGTTACATATACAGTACATTGGGCATTAACTTCTCAACTGACTTTTTTTTTTGCTTTATAACAGTATTTTTGCTTTTCCACAACATATATAAATAGTTTTACTCTTCTAGGAAGATAAAAACAAAAACCTTTTAAAGAAGTAATACAGTTTTTGCATTTTATTTGCTTTGCCATTACTGTGACCATCACATTTCACATCAACTCTTTTGTGGCACACCAAAATTCTACCTTTTCATGCAAATGCTTTAGCCAGAAATTAATTTTTACAATTGTTTTTGTCATATTTTGAAAATGTGCAAACTGAATGAAAATAAATGATGACCTCACACTGGAGGTCAACGTTTTAAATATGCATGTAGATTTGTTAAAATATTTTGAAATGAGCAGCAGAAAATATACAACACTAAAATAACTAATCATATATATAAAATAACTAACATAAATTAATTAAGCAGCTCATTTATCAAAACTCAGCCTACTGTTATAATCTCAACAGGCCGATGTGACATATTTGTCCCCACGATATCTTCGTAACTTGTTTTAAATCATTTTGTTTAAGAAATGCATTAAAATTTTAGGTTAAGTGTAATCTAGGATATGTTATTAAAACATTAGTAACAAAAACAAACATTTAAAAATAAAAAGCTAAATCTGAAACAGACCGCCATTTAGGAAATGCTGTCATGGCAACAAAAAAATCCAAATATTGTCACATGACTGAACCTGGGTGTCGGTTAGGGTCTGAAAATGAGGGAGAATGCTTTAAAAAGACCTTTCCAGATAATTATGGGTTAGTATAATATTGTTATTGAGCATTATTTACTAGACTGTTTATTTAAGCATAGTTTTATTTATATGTAATTGTGTCTCTTTTCTTGTAACTGGGACTTTACTAGAGAGCTCATTTAAGCTCAGAAGGACTTTTTGCATTTATTGCAGCTTTATTTATTTATTTCTTGTAATTACAACCAGTTCAGACTTATGCCTCTATATTAACAGGTTTTTCTTTTAACTATAACATTTTTCTCCACATATTTGGGACTTTTATATGCCAAAATGTCAATATTTCTTTCATTGTGACTTATCATTCTCACAATTACTACTTTATTCCTCATCACTGCTACTCCAGTAAATGCAACTTTATACCTAACAAATTGTGAAAATGGCATATTGGAGGAAAAATAAATATACTATATTCTCCTGTGGAATTTGCATTTCTTTGGTTATGTTTCAGTATTATTTGCTATAGAGCTTATTTAAAATCCTGAAAGTTTTGTTTTGTATAGACTTCTCATACAATAAATAGCAACCTATGGACAAAATCCAAATCATTTCTAGCCACAAAATAATCTAGTTCGGTACTGTGGGTGTTAGAGAACTGCAGCAAAATGTGTTTTCTGGGCCAGAAGGGACAATAGCAGAACTGCGATAAATCCCACAAAGCGCGGAAACATTAGCGATGCAGCAGGTTTTTTTACGTGAGACCTCCTCTGTTGCCGGTTAGCCCGCTGTTGTGTGGTCTCTTTCCTAGAGACAGTATAAGTCTGCCAGCTGTCAGCGCTAGGACACTGTTGTCTAGCCACTGCAGAGATTAGAGCTGGTTAATGGAAACAGCAAAAGCAGGTGGTGTACCACAGGATTAAAGAAGATGCTGAAGTAGGCCAGGCTCGCATCCAGAACAAAAAAATGGGGGCCTCTGCTCCAGAACATTGCCCTGTGTAATAATGGTTAATCCTTCTATTTTACGCTGGCACATGCATGTCATATTTCTGGCTAGGTTGCGGCATGCTGCTGTTGTGACCAAAGCTGACTAAAACAAGTATGCTCTGTGTTTTTTCTTTTATGAAAGCTTATATTCATAATTCTTATTTGACACAGAGTGGGTGGTAAACATCATTACTTTTGGATGCTGCTGGTGTTTTTGCGTTTTCATCATTGTTGGAAATCAGTCTTACAATAAGATGCAATATGCTGGGATTATATTATCCAGCAAGCTTAGGGAAACTCATTCAAGGTTTGAGTTACCTTATTTCTTGTTTAATAAAATTAAGCGCTTATTGCTTGAGATGCCAATTTGTTGAAGGCCCTGCACACTATTCTCTAATGAAGCCTGTTTCCAAAAAAATCAAAGGTAATTATGATATTACTCACAATTGTGACACTTAATATTTACACTTTTTCTCTAATAGTTTTTCTTGTAATGTCTATGTCTCACAATGTGACTGTTTCTATCTTTTTATATTTTTGTAATTGTAATTTTCTTCTTGTAATTCGGACATTTATATCTCACGTGTAACTAAATTGCAAGTAACTTCTTACTTGTTGATTTTTATATCCCATACTCTAACTTTTATCTTCTGATTGGCACTTTTGTATCTTAAAAGGTCAATAATGTCGAACATTTTAGCTTTATTTTTTTAATTGCAACTTTTTCTTGTAACTGGAACTTTGATATCTCACTGTTATATATAATTGCCACTTTTTTGTAGTTGAATCTTTGATATATTACAATGTGACTTTATATTGTTTCATAAATTACAGCTTTTTTTTTCTTTTTCTTGTAATTTGGGACTTTTGAATCATTTGAATGAGTACAGTAAATACTATAAATTAATGCTTTAGTTTCGCAATTGCAACCTTTTTCTTGTAATTGCAGTTACTTTAAATCCTCACAACTGCAACTTTCTCACAATTTCTCATAGTTGCAAAATATTTTTTCATAATTGTAATGTGTTTTCTTGTAATTGCTGTTAACAGTTATGACTTTATATCACAATTGCAGTTTTTTTTCTTGTAAATGTAACTTTTTTATCTCAAAGTGATGTTCTCATATTTGCAATTTTTTGTAATTTGAATTTTATATCTCAGAGTTGTAACCTTTCTTTATAATTGGGACTTAATATTGCAGAGTCCTAATGTGACAGTATCTCTTGTATCAGTTATCTTTTATTTTTCACTTTTAAGCTGGAAACAGATTTACATTAATCATCAGCAATCAAAGGACTGATTGGATTGTTTTTCCATGAACGCTTTTTCCACTTGTGTGTCATAATGGCCATCCCATGTTTTGTCTGTAACTCAAGCTGAGGCATATGAAGCCTATATGGGCCTGTGCTTTGCTCAAGTCACTCCAAACATAACCTCAGGCTCATTATCCCACAACAGCTGTTGAGGTCAATGGTGATCTGGTATCAAGTGGTTGTCACCGTGTTCTCAAATTTATACAGGCCAACTCAATGCAGTGATGAAGGTATGAAGTCATGTGCTAGTATACTTTGTAAATCCTCTGTCAATAGCTAGATTTCCATGAAAAGAGCATAAAAGCTAGTCAAGGAGAAATTACAACCTCTCTGGTTAAATCACTCAAGTGAGCCAAGAGTGTGTATGCGTTTGATTTGATCAATGTGCATTTTCCAGGCTTCATCTTTGCCATTCAGTTCTAGAGTTCAAAGCTCTCACAGCAGTTGAACTCCACTAGTGTCAGACAGAGATTAGAGCAACCATTGATTTTGAGACACTTTAAAAGCAGTTTATTCTTTGACAGGCATTTCAACAGCGAAACCTCGAAACACTCAAGACACCCTTGAAACTGCAATTTTATAAATGTCATTGTATTCACTGCCAGTTTATGGATTGCTGGCCTTTTTTGGTTTATGCTCCATCTAATACACAGTAAGTTGTCTACAGAGGTAGTATTTCAGGGGATCACTGGCTCTCTCAACTAAATTATAGAGCCTTTTTTAAAGATAGCCAACTGCTAATGCTGTGTGTTAAAGTTCACCTAAAATTATGGTGAAGGAGATTAAATTTCTTTTAATAAGTTCTTGTATCATTGAAAAAAGTGTTGAGGTAAAAGTTAAGTATAGTTACTTGATTTTACCTAATTTATGTTAGCTTGAATGTACATTCTTGCTAAAAAAAAAATAACCAGCATATGCTGGTTAGGTATGTTTTGATACTGGGTTGCTGGTTTCCTTTGCCAGCAAAAAGACCAGCATAAACCAGCAAAGGACCAGCACAGAGCAGCTTAAACCAGCATAAACCAGCCAAGGACCAACTTAAACTAGCAAAAGACCAGCATAGACTAGCAAAGGACCATCTTAAACTAGCAAAGGAGCAGCATAAACCAGCAAAAACGACCATCATAAACCAGCAAAGAGCCATCTTAAACCAGCTTAAACTAGCAAAGGACCAGAATACAGTAGAGCATCTTAAACCAGCATAAACCAGCAAAGGACCAATTTAAACTAGCAAAGGACCAGCATACAGTAGAGCAGCTTAAACCAGCAAAGGGCCAGCATAAACCAGCAAAAACAACCAGCTTAAACCAGCAAAGGACCAGCATAAGCCATCTCAAACCAGCAAAGGACCAGCATAAACCACCAAAACGACCAGCTTAAACCAGCATTGGGCCAGCTCAAACCAGCATGAACCAGCAAAGGTCCATCTTAAACCAGCAAAGGACCACCATAAACCAGCAAATGCACCGCTTAAACCAGCGAAGGACCAGTTTAAACCTGCAAAGGACCAGCATAAACCAGCAAAATGACCAACTTAAACATGCATGAACCAGCAAAGGACTATCTTAAACCAGCAAAGGACCAGCATAAACCAGGAAAATGACCAACTTAAACCAGCAAAGGACCAGCTTAAACCTGCAAAGGACCAGCATAAACCAGCAAAATGACCAACTTAAACCAGCATGAACGAGCAAAGGACCATCTTAAACCAGCGAAGGACCAGCATAAACCAGCAAAATGACCAACTTAAACCAGCAAAGGACCAGCATAAACCAGCAAAATGACCAACTTAAACCAGCAAAGGACCAGCTTAAACCTGCAAAGGACCAGCATAAACCAACAAAATGACCAACTTAAACCAGCATGAATCAGCAAAGGACCAGCATAAACCAGCTTATTACTAACCAACACATACTTTTTTTCAGCAGGGATTTTATCCTTGTATTAAGTTGTTAGCTTAGCAACATGCAAACTAATAACGGGTCGCAATAGACACATATATAAAGTTGCACGACAGCTAGAATTCTGCCTAAATAGGCAGCTTGTTAGTTTTTCAAAACAGAGCTACTATGTCAGAGGAGAGTTTGTGGAATTTTGCCAAAGGCTTCTTATAATTAGGAGGAACGGGGTAAATTACTGAGGTAAAGACTGAGCTTCAGCTTTCACACAGCAGGAGAATAAGAAACGGCTCTCATTGGTGCTTGATAACTCCAGCTAGTGTCTAATTGCTCTCACTGATTTGTAAGCAGCAAGAACATTGATTAAAGGTGACGAAGTTATGAAGAGGCAGCAGACGGGTTGCCAACAGCCGGAGGGTCTGATTGTCATTGCAGCTGCTGCAGCTAGCAATAAAGCATTGCCAATTGCAACCAAAGGTCATGCTCTGACTGAATGAACAACTAGCATATCTATTAGCGCATTAGCATAGCGTTGCACTAAGATCCTAGTGTAAAAAAACTGAGTTAAAGTGATCCAAAATGTTTCGTGAGGTAGTCAAAAAAGCAAAACTAGGCTGTTTGCATTTGCAGCATAAATGCTAATTCGTTCTAGACTTGCTAAACAGTCACACCTCGAAAAATTCAGGAGAACATGTAAATGTATGTGTGTTTTTTTTGTATGACTGACTCTGAAATCACATGATATACATCCATATTCCCTCTCACGGAAGGCTAGGCTAACCCGCTAGGCAGTGGGCAGGCAGTCTGAAGTGATTCATTCTGACAGGGTTAGAATGCCAGCCAGTGAAGGGTGTCTTCTAATCCATTCAAGCCAAAGAGACGACCACAGGATGCCGTCCAATCTCTGCTATGCGGCCTAGCTAGGCCGTGGCATTTCTGACACTGCCGGAAGATATTTCTCATGCAATACCAGGCTTGACGCTTGCCTTTCTTCAGCTCTCTCGTCCTCCTAATTAAAAGCTTATGCAACGTCAGTGTTATATTTACCCTAATGGAATGCCTTGTAATTTTATCGCCCTGTGTTTACGTGTAATTGGCCCCAAGAGTCAATTGCGCCAATGAATTGGCAGTTAGGATAAGTATCTAAACCTCTCGAGAGGGTACAGTGGAAGGCATCATAATTAGATGTGTCCTTTGTAGCATGAGTATAGTTTTTACTCTTTCATTGCCTTTTTTTAATTTTTGAAGCGATATGCATCTTCGATAATTAATCTCTGGGTACTTTTAACATTTATACTATATGTCTATATCCATATCTATAAATTGCACTGGTATCTCAATCTAGAGTTACCTTCAGAAAGCTAATGTAATTGTCAGTTTTACATTTCTTTTTTTAACTTGTTGGGTGTCCCAAATAAAATGGCTGGTGAGTGTGCATGGTAGGCTTAGTTTTATTAACTTTATAGCATACTCACAAGAAGTGTTTCAAGCTAGTGGTCAAATGCTTAGCATCATGGTGATAAACGTTTGCAGTTTATGACTCTGCACTCATGTGTAATCACAATCTTCATGCCCCTTCTGTAATCCTCTTAATTTATTTCCTCAGCTCTGAGGATCCAGTGACTGGCGGCACTCCTGTCAGTGCCGTGTCTCAATTTGGAGGGGCTTACAGAGAGGATGTTAATTTACGGGTACTGCTGGCTGTGCCCAAATGCCAGGGGTGCCGTACATGGCTGACCTACTTTACTCTTGCCCTGTCCACATGCATGCTGACTGCAGTGCTGCAAGGACCTGGACTACCCAGTGGAACTCATTAGCCGCTGCGTAACTACAAGGGGAACCCATCTTGTGAAATAACGAAGCAGCAGAAGGTCATTTATGTTTGGTGAAAAATACTGTGAGGTGTGCATTTTGACATTTTAAAGATGATACCGTAGGCATTAATTATTTAATTTGCTCGAGAAGATAAATCTGGAGATACTTCAAGATTTGAGCTTTCCGGGAAGTCGCTTCGTGTTAAATCTGATGAGTCATGCCATAGTAGAGTCCACCATCATTGTAATCTGAGCTACTTCATCCAGTGACTTCTGGAAAACCTTAGTTTATTCAATGTTTTCTTTGATAGATGTTATAAATGAAGCAACATTCAAACAAAAGTTTGACTTGGAGTGATACAATAGTTCAAACAAGTGCAATGCATTAGTACTGACTTGCATTTTAGACAAAATCATTCTTATTACTTTATCTGTTTTTACTCCACTGAAAATAATTCCACAATTGTCGCATCTCACAGTTGTATTCTGTAAAAAAAGTAACGTGATTGTGTTTTTGAATGAATGCACTGAGTGATTCAATGATTTGTTCATTAAGGCAACCGCTTGTTGAGCTTCTAAATGAATCAGTGTTTAGGGAATTGGTTTTGGTGCATGAATCAGTGATTTACTCATAAAGAAAGGTTCTGGATGAGTCGCTGAGCTTATAAAGACTGTTGTTTTGTTGCAGTCTTGAATGAATCAACACACCCATTACTCATTAAAAGGATACCCTTTTAGACCATCCACTGGGTGTGGTGACTATTTCCTCCATTTTTAAATGTCAAAAGTGGAATTGGACATGCCTTAAGTGTACTTGCGCTTTGTGCTTTAGACCATGTGCTTAAATCGTTCAAATTTGGCCCCTAAACTCAATAAAATTGTGTTTAGTTTACATCTTGCAGTTTAGAATTTTTTAGAAGTAATGTCTAAAATCTCACAATTTCCGAATTGCCATTCTGAGTTTAGAACTCAGCAATTTAGCTATTTTAGAATTCGGAATTCTTTTTGTTTCAGCCACGCAACAAAAATCCAAAATGAATGTGTTTTTAAGTCCGACCTTTTAAAATGAACAGCAAAATAAATATGCTTGCAGACTGCGATAAAGGCCAATTTAATCGCTAACAGTACAGGCAAATGGCCTTATAATGACAAAATCGTTAGACTCGCTGCATATTGAAGACTTTCAATTAGAACTCTGTAAGTGAGTCAGACAAGGCCTGAGGGGCTGTGAGTCAGACAAAACTGTGAGCACGGTGAGCCTTACGTCATTGATTTCTCTCCTCAGTAACATTAATGTGACTTTTTTTGGCCAACAGCCATTGTTTTCAATGTCATTATCAACATCCTGTGGAGAAACTGTGCTCTCCATATGTCGATGGAAATTGGCTGTAAATAGCGTTTGTTGATCTAGTAATGAAACCAATTGGCTTCTTCCTTGAAAGGTAAATGTTTTTTTCAAGGTCAAGGCGTTTTGGCCTTCATTGCATAGTTTATTAAATTTAGAACCAACACAAACCACATTTATGCAAAAACCTCTTTGTGCCCTTAAAAATATGGAATCTGAAAAATATATAAATATTTAAAGATATATTAGCTATTTGAAATATATGTATATCTTATATATATTAATACTAATAATATTATTTAAAAAAAAAAGAGTCTATCCTTGGCCTTGCTACGTCAATTCAGCTTTGATTAGAGAAAACGACACCATGAAGACAATGCCAGCAATGGTTGTCTCTTCACGTTTTCCTGTCTTGATTGCTACATTTAGTTTGTACCAACCCTATCTTTTGACCTAATTATCTAGTTCCCTCACTATAGCTGGAGCCAAAGATCAGGTCATCCAACCCGATTCTCTGAGCGAAGATAAAACCAGCATTAAGCGGTGTGCCAAGCAGCTGTCAAGCAGAGCATCAGTCAATTTATTCATAGGATAGAGAGCCAATAAATGAGCAAATGTTCAATACTCTACATCACTATTCTTGTTGGAGTCAGTCCATCAGGGAGCCGTGGTCCGTCTTTTTGTGATAGTAGGTCATGTTCATGGACCATTATAATCTGAATAATTCAGTGCATCAGGAAACTGAGCAATGCCAATTGTTGCTAGATTAGAGGGCCTTTCTGTTCTCACCTGTATCAAATATGCATGTTAAACAAGTCATGTTCCCAGGCTGGACTCAGCCATTGTCTTCTTCCCTGAAAGACAATTGACACTCTATCCCCTCAAGAGTTGTGTGTGATTAGCATGCATGTTCATGAACCAGATCAGGTGAAGCTTTGTGAATGTTTTTAACCTTGTTTTATTAAAGGTGATAGGATTGTTTTGTTCAGATCCTATACTGGTTAATGTGTAAGAGAACTACAAATAAAAGTAGGGCCACACAATTTAGGGAAAAATCTTAATTGTAATTTTACTTACAGCATTTGCTATTTCATTTTGTTTTTATCAGCATTCTGAGAGGTTTTGAGATGAGCTTTAAAGTTTTTGCATTCCATAAATCGTATTTTTTCCAAAAATGTACACAACTTTAAAAAAAAGTTGAAATGTCAAAGAAGAAATCTTATATAGAAACTTAAAATTCCATCATGATAAAAATATATATATACTATGCTTGTTTGTCGGGTTGCACAATTTTACTCCAAACTTTAGATAAATACATAAAAATATTATAAAATACTATTATTATTATTATTAACAGAATATGAATAAGTATTTTTTTTATATTTTACTGTAAAATTAAAATGTGTGAATAAAATACTAAATAAAATTATGAAACAAAAAAGAAATAACTATTGTAATATTTTGCTGTAAAATAAAAAATGTATGAATAAAATTAATTACTGTTACTATTATAATTACTATAATTACTGTTACTATTATAAATATTACTATTGTAATATGTCTGTTAAAAATTCAAGTAAAAAAACTAAATGTAATTACTGTAATTTAAACAAAATTCTTAAACAAATAAGAAATATTGTTATTACTTCTTAATTTTCAAATGATAAAACTCAGACAGTTCACAGTCTTTGTGTTATCATAATCACACTAAGCCGTATCATGACTCTGATAAATTTTCAGTTTTTCAGTTTTTAACATGAATTACTTTTTGACTTCACAACCTGGTCTTGTTTGTGTCATCTGTGAAACAAAGAAGAAGATATTTTGAAGAATATCTTTTTTTTTTTTTTTTTTTTAATAAAATTTAACCAGAATAATTTTAATAAAAAATAAATTTGACCAGAAATGACCCTCATTTTGTTCCAAACCTGAACAACTTTCATACATCTGTGAAGCATAAAATTCTAGATTAAAAAAAAGAAATCATGCATTGAAAGTCAAAGGGGTCCAAAGATTTTAAGTCCTAAAATCTTTGGACCCCATAGGCTTTCAATGTATAAAAAACAATGACATCAACACATCAAGACTTTTTCAAAATCTAGAATTTCATGTCCCTCAGGTGTATGAAAATAGTTCCATTTTGGAACAACACAAGGGTCATTTCTGCTCAAATTTGTCCCTTTAAGTTTCACAGAATGGCTTCTACTCTTTTAAAAAGACATAATAGTTTGTTCTTCACACAGTCAGCATGTATAAAGTCAGCATGTGGCAGTTCCTTCTCCTTGTTCGTCATCTCCTTGAACTCCCAAACGCCTGCCAAATCCGAGAACGTCCCTGGTCTCAGATGGCTTCTGTTCTCCAGAAGCACGTTGATGTCCTTGTCTGCTTTTGTTCGGCCAAGGTTGCAGTTGCCTCTGTGAAGTACGCTGTCCCCTTGAGAAGTCACCTCCTGGGAGTCGACATTCACCCTGAGCATCCGTCATTTGCCCCTTCCTAATCCTCTGTCCTCTTCATCCTGCCTGACTATCTGCTCGTGGGCTACTGTCGGGTTTCCCCGAGCTGCAGATGATAGATGGGCTTGTGGAGCAGCGGGAGACAGAATGAGGAGGATACATACGGTTATGTAAAGAGATGTGTGGGCAGCATTTGAAATCGATGTGAGTTGAAGAGTGCCATCAGCAGCACTAAACTAGTGCAGATCCAGCGGTGATGTATGGGAAAGTTGACGCCTCCACACACTTCCCTTCAGCTCACAGCCCCCTCCATGAGTTCTTGCACCTGCCCTAGAGTTTTTTTTTTTCCCCTTTCTAGTGTGTGTTCATTATTCCTTTTAATGTGCTTTTTCTCTAATTAAGGTACTAGGCTGCCTTAATTGCTCCCGGTCTGTATCATCTGTTTAAGAGTTTTTTTTCCAACCCAGATAGACTTTTCTCTCTGATGTTTGTGCAATATCAGTCTGTGCTTATGCTGCTATTTTTTCCATTCCCATCATTAAACCTGGTCTTGTTTATGTAGAACAATATCCCGGATTCGACAGAAACATCAAGCACCACCAAGTGTTTTTCATACTCAAAACAAGCATGGCTTCAAAAATTTTGAATGTATTTTTTTATTTCCTTTTCACGCATGCTCTAAGTAGTATGATTCCTGGATGCATAGATTTTAGGCTTTTTATGGTTGCATAAAATGACTAACTGTACGGTTAAGTAGGCTAAATGCTAAGCGACACTTAAGTCACACTTAAATTTTGTTATAATGCAATGATATTCATACATTTTTAAGTAGCACTTTATGAAGTTTTATGCATAATGCATTATAAAAGATTATCAAAGTGTATAAAGCATTGCAATTATTCAAAATGTGTGTTGTAATACTGTACATTATATCCTGTTAAGGTACCTAGGTCTGGTTTCACAGACAGGGCTTAGACTAAACCAGGATTAGGCCATAGTTCAGTTAGCATGTTTAAGTAGTTTTCATTCACAATCCTTAGAAAAAACATTATTGATGTGCATCTTCAGACAAAACAAAGGCTCTGATATTTTTAAAGATCAGGCAGTGCAAGTTTCCTTCAGTTGAAACAGCTCAGATTTACATTTTAGGTTAGGACTAGGCTTAAACCTTGTCTGTGAAACCGAGGGATAGTGTAACAATAAATTGAAAGTGTTATAATTAGGGGAATTCTGCCAAAGGCATTCAGAATATGTGTGCTACCTAAATAATGACTAAAAGTAAAAGCCCTATTATATTTGAGATATCTGTTAGTCAGTACTGCCAAGTACTACACCCAAGTAGGGGTGTAAATCTTGATTTCACAATTCAGTTTAGTAATATTATTATTATCAACACAAAGGCCCAGTTTTACAAACTTGGTTTAGTTTAAACCAGGACTAGGCCTTAGTTAAATTAAGATATTAAAGCATCTTATACTAAATATTAAGATATGTCAGAGCAAGATATTTTCAGTAGAAGCAGTTCAAAATGCGTTTTAGTCTGTGATTAGTTTAAGCCTTATCTGTGAAACCAGGAGAATATCACATTCTCCTTCAATATTTCTGCACATGGCTACATTTTAAATCAAATTGATTAAATGTATGTTACATTTAATGCTGTTAAATTTAATGTTTATTGCGTATTTCAATTTATTGAGCCTCACCTTGATGGTGTTTAGTGCTTGTGTGAATGATACTCCTTCTATATATGTTCATATTTAAAAGCTGCTTGTGATGGGCTATAGTTCATCATGTGACTTTCTCATCATCACCTGCATTTGGTGCTTATCAGTGTATTTCAAAGATACAAAACAGATTTCTGTACTTTAATAGATTGGTATATTAACATTATATCAATATGAAATTACTATATATAACTATAAATGTAACTTAAAAATGGTAAAACCTAAAATATTGTTACCGTATTTTTTACAGGCGAATTCCAGCAACCTCAGCTGTTGTTTTTTATCGTAAATTTTACAGATTTTTTTTTTCCTTCAAGATTTATTTCAAGTTAAACATAATATGAAATCAAGCGGCATGTATTTTAAAGAAAAAAGGGTAATGTTTGAAACAGTTGCATATATAGTTTTTCTGTATATATCTGTATATATATATATATATATATATATATATATATCTGTTTTTATAAGATTGATCTTATTTTGTATTGATATTTTATGTTTAACCAGCCTCTTAACAGCTGTTACTGGGAAACAAACACTAATTGCTTGATTTGCCCTTCACGTATTGACTAACAGCTGCTATGTAATTCTCAGGTGACTTGCTACCTTGCTGAGGTGAACAACAGAGCAAAGAGGTAGCTGTGTCTCTCATTTACTCCTGACAGCTTTCAGGTCGAGGTCAGCTCCGTTTCAATTCCAGTGCAGGGAAAACTCTGTTAAATGTATTTTTTAAAGACAATTTTAATCACCATCATGTTGCTCCAAAACCCTATGACACATAAAAATATTTTTAAACATGTATTTTTCCCTTTTTTTTCTGTCCATGCAGTAAAAGTCAGTTTAGAGCAATGTTTTGGACCACATTGACTGATTTTGTGGACAAAAACAGTTTAAACTGTTTCTCATTTAGGTAAAATAGACCATTAAGGGGGTAATAGATTTTTAAATTTATGTCTAACTATGCAGTGTTACAGTTACAGTATTTGTATGTCAACAGTTATGCAGTTATTGCACATCTGCATGGACATATAAATTCATATAAGCAATTCAAATTAATAAGCTGTTGAAATATGCTTTGTCGACATCTCATGTGGGGGAAAGACAGCAGGGGTGGAAAGAACAGTGGCAGGGTATTATTAGTCATCGCCTATTATTAGTATTCATGATTTTCTGACATAATGACCCGTGACACAAACTTTGACACCTGAGCCAAAGTCAGGTGTAGTTTTCTATTCACCTCACGCTGCTGATTGACTTGTAGCGATCCTGTGCACTCCGTTTGTTGTTTGAAGCAGTGATCTGTGCTGATTGGACAGCTTCATCATGTTAACTGATATGGGTTGAACCAGGGGCTGCTCATGCGTTTGGGTTACCAGAGATGATGGGGGAGGGAGTAGGAAGGTTGTGCTGGGGTACATCTGAAATGTCACTTTTCAGTAACAACCTGGTACTCTGGGATTGGACTAGTAAGCTTCTTTTCTGTAGGTAAGTCTCACTATGTTTAACTGTAGCACCAGGGTGGGCCTGAATGTTCATGTCAAAATGCAACTGCAATGTCTTCCACTGCAAATTTGTTAAGACCATGTTAACATGGTCATTTAATTTTTACTTGGCTCATAAAGATAATGAAATCATTATCCTAAAGAGGGCATTAAGTCATCTGAGATTTCAGTCTGTTCATGTATAAAGTGTCAACGTATTAAAGCTTTCTCTATGTACTTTTGTTCTTAACATTTAAATGAAAAAAGCTGGGTGCTGAAAGATGAATGTTGGTCATGAAGATTTGGTGTAATATAATCATCCGGATTGTTTATTCAGATCCCTTTGAAAAGAATGACGCACACTGGATGAATGAAAATGCAAATTCACTTTCTGACAGTAACTTTCCAATATTCAACATGGTGTGAACAAGGGATAGTTCACCCAAATATTTTTATTCTGTCTTTATTTACTCTCCATACTCATAAAAGCTTTTTTTTTATCTTCACACACATATTTTTTTGATGAAATCCAAGAGCTTTCTTACCCTCCGTAAACAGCAAGGGAGCTACAGTACCAAGATGGACTATTTTAATAATGTTGCATTGCTGTCTATGCAGGACAGAAAGCTCTTGGATTTCTTAATTTGTGTTCTGAAGATTAACAAGTCTTATGTGATTGGAACAACATGAGGGTGAGTAATTAATGACAGAATTATATTTTTTTGGGGTGAACATCCCCTCTTAAGACCTATTCACACCAAGTTATATGTTTGTTAGAAACTGAAAGTGAACTATCCCTTTAACGTGTTACGTAGGGGGATTGTAGAGTTGCAAAGTTGCCCTTAAGCTAATCGATATCTGTTTTTGTGTGTCTTTTCTCTAGGTGTGAGGTGCAGTGATTCAGCCCCAGTAAGGTAGGGAAGGGGCATGGCGGGTTGTCCACGCCTGAGCTTACCGGGGCTGTTTGTGCTCCTAATCGCTGCATCCCTAACACATGGCCAAAGCTGCCCACAGCGCTGTGACTGTATCCCTCATCAGAGAGCCGTGATGTGCCAGAACAAGCACCTGGGCACTTTTCCTGGAGGCATCCCAACTGACACACGGCTGCTGGATCTGAGCGGCAACAGTTTGCGCTGGGTGGAACACAACGACTTGGCGACTCTCTCGAGACTGGAGGAACTAGACTTGAGCGAGAATCTCATCAGCGTGCTGGAGCCTAACGCCTTCTCCAGCTTGCTTAACTTGAGAGCGTTGCGTCTGCGAGCCAATCAGCTTAAACTCGTGCCCATGGGTGCCTTTTCACGTCTCGCCAACCTCACCACTCTGGACCTAAGTGGGAATAAACTGGTCATCCTGTTGGACTTCACCTTCCAGGACTTGAAGAACCTCCGCAATCTGGAGGTCGGTGATAATGACCTGGTGTACATTTCCAACAAGGCTTTCCTTGGACTGGTGGGGCTCCGGGAGCTAACCATCGAGAGGTGCAATCTGACCTCTATAACTGGACAGTCTCTTTCCTACCTTCGAGGCTTGGTGACTCTTCGATTGCGCTACCTCAGTATTGCTTCGTTGGAAGAGCAGAACTTTCGCAAACTCGGTGGACTGCGGGGTCTTGAGATTGACCACTGGCCCTTCCTAGAGTACATCTCTCCACACAGCTTCCAAGGTCTCAACCTGTCTTGGCTCTCGATTACCAACACCAACATTTCCACCGTGCCTACGGGAGCCCTTCGCAACCTAATTTACTTGGCAAGCCTCAATCTGTCTTACAACCCCATCTCAGTTCTCGAGTCCTGGGCCTTGCGGGATCTCGTCCGCTTGAAGGAACTGCACCTAGTTGGTACACACCTGATATCGGTGCAACCCTACGGTCTTGGAGGCCTGCAACAGATACGAATGCTCAACTTGTCAAACAATGGATTAGTGACCCTAGAGGAGGGATCCTTCCACTCGGTCAACACCCTGGAGACGTTGCGCGTAGATGGCAACCCTCTGTCTTGCGATTGCCGCCTGCTGTGGATCCTGCAGCGCCGGAAGACCCTTAATTTTGATGGAAAGTCGCCTATTTGCGCCACTCCTGTGGAACTGCGAGGAAAAGCACTCAGTACCTTCTCTGACTCTGCGCTCTTTGACCATTTTACCTGTCAGCGGCCTAAAATTCGCAACCGCAAACTGCAACAGCTAACGGCACGTGAAGGCCAGGTGGTGTCGTTTGTATGTCGAGCTGAAGGAGACCCAACTCCAGTCATCTTTTGGATTTCACCTCAACGCCGACGTATCACTACCAAGAGTACTGGCCGAGTCATTGTCCTACATGACGGTACACTGGAGATCCGTTATGCCCAGGTGACAGACAGCGGGACTTATATCTGCATTGCAAGCAATGCTGGTGGCAACGATACCTACTTTGCCACGCTAACAGTCAGTGGATTACCATTGGATGGTGCTTTGGCAGCCAATCGCACCTATTATGTGGGAGATCTAAATGACACTAATTTAAACGACACACGTGTCTTCCTAAAATTCACACTGGACCTCAAGACCATCCTGGTGTCCACCGCAATGGGCTGCATCATGTTTTTGGGTGTTGTGCTTTTTTGTTTTATTCTCTTGTTTGTGTGGAGCCGAGGACGAGGTCAGCACAAGAACAATTTCTCAGTTGAGTATTCATTCAGAAAGGTGGACGGTCCCGCTGCCAGCGGGGGTCAAGGAGGGGCACGAAAGTTCAACATGAAGATGATATGAAATGGGCACACTAGCAGTTTAAAGGACTTAAACGCACATTATTGTTATTTCAAACTGAAATACATTTCTACTACCAGTCCTGACTATGGGTTCAGATTTTAAGACACAGAGGGTTTTAATGGGAGCAATGAATAATGTAGTTGCTGAGGGGTGCTTTCCATCAGCAGCTATTTATAATCTAACCTTACTTTTGCCGTCTTGGGATATTTTACATATTTATTAAGACATTTATGATGAATTACATACTTCCAGCTGGCATTAGGTACCGTTTTAAACTTTCTCATGTGAGAAGGCCATGCTTGTAGTGATATATAATGACCATTAAAAATACTACCATGCAGTTTTCTACAGAACATATTTTTAAAATGAAAGTTTAGTTATGCTCTTTATGTTTCGGAGGTTGTTGTGAGAAAAGTACAGGATGATTTAGATTAAAGATAAAAGATAATTGTTTAAAGAGGTGCTTTTTGCTTGCCAAGAAATTGCCAATGCCCTCAAAAGATAAAAAAAAGTATATTAATTTATATGCTCAATACTTTGTAGGCAATAAAAGGAGCATACACTTCACACTGCCAATTTAACAAGGATTTGTTGTTGGATTAGCCCCAAATCTTAGCCTGACATGAGATGCTAGAAGACTGTTTAATTATATCTTACTTAAAAAGTTCGTTGATTTAGTTTGCTATGGATAATAAGGCTATCGAATGCTTCTATATTACACTGCCACCTACTTCTGAGTCATGCCCGCACAAAATCACACACACACACACACACACACACATACAAAGGTACTGTAGTAACAATATAAAAGCACATTGTCTTTTTAAAAACATTACATATTTATCAGCTAAATACCAATAGCCTCAGTATCTAGACTGGGTTTAAGACATTTTGTATCTTATTGTATATGTATTCTTGTTTTGTGTGTTTATTATTGTGCCCTGTTCTCATGTTAAGTAAGTTAATGTGAAATACTTTTATTCGATATAAAATTTATGAAAGTTGTGTGAAAAGTTACTGCATTAAAAAACAAAAAATTTCTTAGCTTTTTATTACAGGTGACTTTGAGTTGTTGTATGTCTTTACGCCTCTTCTGTGTAAGTGTGTTTAAAAGGGAATGTCAGTCTCATAACTTATTTCATGTTAATTTGCATGAGTATACAGTCAAAGATAGCTTTTTGTGCACAGGCCACTGATCTTGTGATCCATCAAGGAGTTCTTACGCTTGCATTGTCTGTTTATAAATAGTATTTATGATGAGTTAGACCTTGCTTCAGTGCTGCCGCTTACAAAAGAAACAGGAAGACACAAAGCTGTTCTGCTGCCCCCTAATGTTAAAATACCACAGTTTAAAGAACACAGGGTATCAGTCTCAACCTTACTGCCTTCTACCGATCACTCTCTATTTAAAGCAATGCTTAAATTAATTTGATTATGAGCTGTTATGATTAAGATCATTAGCAGCCTGAACTTATTTTTAAGTTTTATTTTAAGCAGAATTGTGTGTACATTGCAAACTGCCAGAATTTGTCAATAACGACTGTAAAACTGATTAAAAGAAGCTTTTTGATATTTTTGTAAAAAGTTATTTTACTGTTTTATTTATTGTAAATTAAATAAATGGGTATCCACAGCATTTTTATGTTCTGGATAGTTGCATTGTTAAATATGTTAAGAATACTGTTCTTAAACTGAAAAAAAAGCTGTTTATAAAAGCATGTATCCAAGTCCCTGTGTTGCAATTTCTTCTTTTTCTAATTTTTTTTTTTATGTCATCATAAAGTAATATTATATATGAATGTTTTTTGACTGATTTCTGTAATGCAAAGCATACATAACCTTTGCTCAACATTATTTTTAATGCCAAGATGGTGTTCAAATTAAACATTTCACAGCATTTTATTAGTTCCTTTGAAAAAGCTTACTTTTAAAACCAGATCAATAAAACCTGAACAGAGGAGAGTAGCAGGTGAATAACATCAGATGCTCGTTCATCTTCAGGTTTCCAAACAAACTTGCGAACCACCAGCTCTGATTCTATAAACAGTTTTGAATTTCTGATACTGAAAGCCGCTTGTCAGCATACCTCCATTTGGTCCCACAAACTTTAAATGAAATGACATGACAGCTGAGCAATCGTTGGCCATGAGCATCTGGAAAATGTCGTGTGCACAAGAAAATGTCAATTATTTTCTTATCATGACACTTTTTTCTTCTCATACCATCTGCTTTACAAAACAAAAAACAGTTGTGTTTCCTGCAGGATGTAAAAAAAGCACAGACTTGAAGGCATATAATGGTGTACTTAACAAAAATAGAAAAATGATTAAAAAAATACTTAATTGACCTTTTGACCTATTATCAATATCACAAAGGTAAGTACAGCATTTTCATTCAACAACCCTCTTATTTACATATAAGCAAAAAGAGAGTCTAATTGTAATACAAAATGGGAGTGTTTTTGATGTCTTTATGATGTAATAGATCTAGTCGCCTGTGGCCAGGTATTTTGTACTGAACAGTCTATGAATAAACTTAAAAAGAGAAGTGCTGTGTTTCACTTTCACACCAAAGATGCATGATCTCTATCAATGCAATATTAATATGCACTTACCCATTATAGAGATTAGTGCTCTGTACAAATCCAGATAAGGATCTGTGCAGGTATTGTGTTTTCAAAGTTTTTTCCATTGGCTTTCCATCGGCACATTGCTGTGCAATTGATTGATTTGTGATGGAAGTACTGAATCATTGTTACACCCACAAATTGTGTTGCTGTCTGGAATATTCATCTTCATGCTATAATTTCACATCTTTGCTCACCTACGATGTCACTGCAAAAAACCAGCAAGAAGTGACGACTCAAACTGAAATAAAAACGTGTGATTGATGAATCAAGGCTGTCATTAAGGAAGGACGTTTAAGAATGTGGTGTATATATATTTAACAGCCATTTCTTTTGTTAAAGCTGGCATAGCTAGGCTAAGTTTCTTTAAATCAGTCTGTGGATAAAATATAACAATGCCACTTTATATCTTTGGTGAATGACAAACAAGATAATTAGTATGATTATTGAATCAAGACTGCTGAAGAATGCAGTGTTACTTCTGTTAGTGTGAGCATAGTTGGGCTACCTTTCTTTAAACTAGTCTTATTGAACATGATGTTTATATCTTTGTTGAATGATAAAAAGAGTGATAAATAAGTAAATATGGACTTTTAATATGTGCGAAGAAAAGCTGCTAAGAGACTTAGATTGCACAGGATATGCAGTGGGTACGGAAAGTATTCAGACCCCCTTACATTTTTAACTCTTTGTTGTATTGCAGCCATTGAAATATCACATGGTCATAAGTATTCAGACCCCCTTACATTTTTAACTCTTTGTTCTATTGCAGCCATTGAAATATCACATGGTCATAAGTATTCAGACCCTTTGCTGTGACACTCATATATTTAACTCAGGTGCTGTCCATTTCTTCTGATCATCCTTGAGATGGTTCTCCACCTTCATTTGAGTCCAGCTGTGTTTGATTATACTGATTGGACTTGATTAGGAAAGCCACACACCTGTCTATATAAGACCACCACCTCCATAATCCTTAAATGGAAGATGTTTGGGGTGACCAGAACCCTTCCTAGAGCTGGGAAAAAACACTTGAAGGACTCCAGGATGGTGAGAAATATGATTCTCTGGTCTGATGAGACCCAGGTAGAACTTTTTGGCCTTAATTCTAAGCAGTAAGTGTGGAGACATCAAGGCACTGCTCATCTCCAGTCCAATACAGTCCCAACAGTGAAGCATGGTGGGGGCAGCATCATACTGGGGGTGTGTTTTTCAGCTACAGGGACAGGAAGACTGCAATCGAGGGAAAGATGAATGCGGCCAAGTACAGGGATATCGTGGACCAAAACCTTCTCCAGAGGACATCAGACTGGTCCAAAGTTTTACCTTCCAACAAGACAATGACCCTAAGCACACAGATAAAATAATGAAGGAGTGGTTTCACAACAACTCTGTGACTGTTCTTGAATGGCCCAGCCAGAACCCTGATTTAAACCCAATTGAGCATCTCTGGAGAGACTTAAAAATGGCTGTCCACTAACGTTTACCATCCAACCTGACAGAACTGGAGAGGATCTGCAAGGAGGAATGGCAGAGGATCCCCAAATCCAGGTGTGAAAAACTTGTTGCATCTTTTCCAAAAAGACTCATGGCTGTTTTAATTCAAAAGGGTGCTTCTACTAAATACTGAGCAAAGGGGTCTGAATACTTAGGACCAAGTGATATTTCAGTTTTTCTTTTTTAATAAATTAACTTAAGTTAAATTTAAGGGGGTCTGAATACTTTCAGTACCCACTGTACACACACAATATATATATATATTATTGTAATTGATTTTGTTTTATTTGCACTTTATTGTAAAAATTATTTTGAATGTCATACAACATAGCAAACAATGCTGATGAACAAAAGACTGAAATAAAAGGAAATGTTTTTTAGAATGAGAAACAACTATTATTGCTATGGACTGCAGATTATATATATTATTTTTTGTACAAAAATATGATAAGATCAAGTCTTTATCAAGTTGTGTCATGTAATTTGTTAAAATTAGCATGATTAAGCATATCTGTTAGCTTGAAGCTTCTGCTAACCCCAGAAGATCACACTGGGTCAAAGAACTGGCCAAAATAGATTTACAAAAATGATAAACACAAGAAAACAGCTAGATCTTGTGCTAGAGGATGTGGTTTACAGATGTTAAAGACAATATACTTTTAACTTCCTATTTCTTTGTTGTACTTCTCTCCCTTCATCTCTCAGGTGGTTACAGCAGGAAACTTTTAACAATAAAGTGAGAGCAAAATTCAACAACAGAAATGCTAAACGCAACTTTGGTTAATGAAGAAATTTCAGCTATGCAATATTTCTTTGAGTTGGGCTAGTTATGCAAATCACTGAATCACTTACGTATGCCTTTAGTGGTAACTAGCTTGCTTTCCTCACTTTATGTAGGGTGCTTGTGGCATATTTGTTGTAGACATCGCAATTGATCACAAACGGTGACTAATAAGTGCTGAGAAACCCCCACTTCACCTTTCCCACCCCTGCATGCCACTGAAACTTTGCCTGCAGCCCCCCTTTCACACTTAAAAAACCACAGCAGCCCCGTGGAGTCCTTCGACCTGTCACCAAAAGCAAGCAGCACAATTCACACACTTCCAGTTTCACAGGCGTCTGTGAGGGCGAAAATTCTTTCAAGATAAAAGTAATGCTGCATATATAAACTCTGCGTTTTGAACTGTTGTGCACAAAAAAAGTCGATAAGCTGAGATTTTCATTTGCATTTTATTGTAAAATAATTCTGAACATCATACAAATTAATGCAGATGAATAAAAGTAAATGTAAAACACAAGGTAAAACAGTCTGTTTCAGATATCCTCCTTTTCAATGACAAAACAGCTAATAGTTTGTTAGCGGTTATTGTTGCTAGCATGTTAGCATAGGCACACACTTGTCTTCAAGCATTTAACGAAAACTTAACATGTCTAAATCCATTGAACAATTCCTGAATGCACTGCATTCATATGAACAAGTTCAAAATGGCTCCTTGCGGCTCCCTGAAATACTGAATTTTGAGTTGTCTGGAGGTAGGTTACTGATGTGAAGAAACCAATGTTAAAATTATGGATTCAGAAGGCATTTTGGTGAGCACAGAAGCAAATCTCCTGAGATGTGGAAGCTGGTTTTGTTGAGCAGTCAGTCCATATCTTAAGATACCGGCGCCTCATTTAGAAAATGTTGCACAGAAGCAATCCAATGATTCACAGAATGAGCGTACAAACAGAAATCGAGCTTATGTGTCTCTTTCAGATGTGAAATCTATGAATTGTGAATGATCTTGCATGCAAATGAAAGGTTTCAGTTCTCTGCTTTTAAACAACTCCTTATTAATGCCAAAGACTGTTTTTATAAACATGAGCGCTGGTGTATATTTAAGTGTACGCACACTCTAAGATCAAATCTATGCGTACGCATGCTTTATAAATAAGGCCCCAGGTCACTAAAAACGGCCCGTGATTGCGCAATTGTCTAAAACCGTATGCTATAAGTTGAACAAGAGCTCATCATCATCAAAGCTGTAAAAAATATTGTGCAAAAAAATAAAAAATAAAACGTAGGATTGAGTTAAAGCTAGTTTACAGCAGGTATACTGTGCAAAGGCACTGTTTGTTCAAGTGTTGCACTGAGTCATATGCATTCAACGGGAACTTATTTAAAGGTGCCATAGCCTAGAAAACTGTATTTGCCTTGGCATAGTAAGAGTTCTGTACATGAAAATAATAAGCCTCAAACATCATTGTTTCCTCCTTCTTATGTAAATTTTGTGAATAAAAAAGAGACTGAAAAATAGGTGAATCAGAATAAAAGGCACGAGAAAAAAACAACCTGTTCTAATAAAATATGGCCAGCCACTATAGGGACATGGTTAGCTTGCTAGCACTAGCCTGTTAAATCACTGTACATACATTTCACTTATCACACGAACAGCATAAGGAGAGATAACTGAGGAGGATGGCGAATGACTTACAGATCCTGAGATCTGATTTTGTAAATTGTGTAGTAAATATGATGCTCGTAGTATTAACAGATATTGCTTATCTACAAATGCGAAACTGAAAGTAAACAGCGTTCATGCATTTAAAAGCAGTTTTTATTTGCAGTATAATTACGCGACGACATAACTGTGAGCGAAAGCACTGAAATATATATTTTCCTCCCTGTGTTCTCTTGCTACTGTGTGAGCTGCTGAAATAAACCACACTGTAAAACAGCCAATCAGAGCAGAGCTCATTATTATTCATGACCCTTCCAAATAAGCCAATAACTACGGAAGCCCGTTTCCACCACTGAATAAAAAAAAAAAGTTATTGCGACTTTTTATGTCACAATTCTGACTTTTTCTCTGATTTTTGAGATATAAAAGCGCAATTGCTAGTTATAAAGTCAGAATTGACCGAAATAAAGTATATATCTCATAGTTCTGACTTTACATTTCACTATTCTGAGAAAAAAAGTCAGAATTATGAGATAAAAAGTTGCAATAACTTTTTTTTTCAGTGGCGGAAATAGTCTTTCAGAAAAAACAGACCATTAAGTTCTAGGGCAGGGGTCACCAAGTTCAGTCCTGGAGGGCCGGTGTCCTGCAGATTTTAACTCCATCTCTAATCAAACACACCTGAAGAAGCTAATCAAGCTCTTACTAGGTATACTTGAACCTTCAAGGCAGGTGTTGAGGCAAGTTGGAGCTAACTCTGCAGGACACCTTCAGGACTGAACTTGGTGACCCCTGTACTAGGGAGAAATCGTATGGTTGTAAATGCACATGTAAAACAATTCCTGGAGAAATGTTGTAGATATCAGAGAACAATTTAAAATACTGTATCAGTGCCTTCTATGACACTTAAAAAAAAATACAGGCCACTTTTTGCCTGATCACTGCTTTAGCTTTTAAGTAGCAAGCAAGCAACTGTTTTCACACCTTTCCAAACAAAGGTGCTATTTCAAACATTTGCCATGACTGACATGTCACATGACAAGACAAAATGGAAGCCATCTAAAAAATACAAATTTGCTGCCTTTACCAGCTGGGATTCAAGGGATTGCAGAAATATCTCCTTTGAGGCATGGGTTCCCCTAAAATCTCATTTGGTCTCATTTGCACACATATGATTGGTGGTTAACCAGTTACAGTTTTTGGCCTCTCAGACGCATATATTCACATTTTTGAAAGTAACTGTAAAGAGATTTCAGTAGTATTCGTTTACAGTGTTCTTTGGAATATAATACATACAATATTATAGCATGTGAACTTCTTTTTCAGTTCTGCCATTCATTTTAAGGTCTCAAAAGCAACCATTCTGTAGTTCAAATCAGCAATGCAGTGCATTAGTAATGGGGAATGCATGAAATTATTAAATGCATAGTTTGAATGCAATATAATTTGCAAATGTCAGACTGACACCAGAAGCTAAATTAAATCAGACATAGGTTATATTAAACAAGGGGGAAGCATTTCTTGAGGTCAAAAAGTGGATTGTGACTCCAGCAACACAACTTTGTAATGCATGAATGAAAAAAATGCATATATTGAATGCAATGTAAGATGCTTTTGGATAGAAGCATCTGCCAGATATATACAGTACATGTAAATGCAGACATAAATGCATTCACAAAAGATTGAGAAAATTATGGCAGAGTGAATGGTTTGAGTCCAACTTCGATCAATCTCTAAAATCCTATTCTATTTCTCTCACCCCCAACATTTCTGCCTATAAAACAAAAGTTAGCATACACATGTGCGTCATTATCCCAATTCAAGTTTGCCACTCTAAACCTCAATGATGGAAAAATTGACTCTATAGATGCATCTCGGAAACTTAATCTAAATATGTGACCTTTCGATCAAAGAAATATTTTTTATCGTGATGGTTTGCACCAAACTTCCTGGAATACAGCCAATGTTCAATTATCAAAAACGAGTCTCGTGATGACTCACAACTACTGAGTCAGAGCTCAATTTCAGTCTGACATGTATGTGGGATTTGGGGATGCAGATTTAGCCCTGTTATGTTTGCGCTGAGAATTCTGCGTCTTCAGTCTTAGTTTGTGGGGCAGGGCGGTGCTGGAATCGGCTGGCACCTGCTGCTCGCCCTCCTCGTCCGACAAGATCCTCTGGTGCCCGGGCTGCAGCAGGGGCCGTCCTGCCCAAGGTGCTGCTGTTTGGGCCAGGTGTGCAGGGAACAGTAAAGGTGCGGCTGGGGAAGAATGGAGGCTGGGGAAGTCTAGGAGATATGGGTGGTTTCTTCGTATGGCCATAGGATGCGTAGGAAGGAACGCCGACCCAGGGTGAGTGCCGAGACTGAGGGGTGCTTGTTGGTTCCCCGATAGATTAGAAACCTCTCTTTCTTGCAGCCTACACCAGTAGAAATCTTTGTCTGGGCAAGAAACCAAAGGTTGAGGCGCCAAAGCTTGAAGCTGAGATAGAGCCCTTTGAGACTGGGAATAAGGGGTCCCAGAGTTAAGCAAACCATATCTAAGCTTCAGAGCCAAGAGCTCGGCTCGCAGACGAGCGTTTTCCTCGCTCAGCGAAACCAGTCGAGTCTCCAACACATAGTCGTTGACCCTTCGCTTTTCTCGCGAGCGCTTCGCCGCTTCATTGTTCTTGCGCCGCTTCTCCCAGTAGGTTGCGTCTTTCTTGTCTTCAGGTATAAATTCCCGTTTGCGACGCAATCCCAGACCTCTCGGAGAAAGCTCTTCGGATTCTCCCTCAGTTTCCCACATCACCCGTGAGAAAGCAGACTCCATTTTCACCAGGTATGGCTTTTGTGATTGGTTGCGCTTGAGATGCACCTGTTCTTTTTCTGTGTGTGGTGTCTGGAGTTACTCAGATGTTAGTGGCTCTTCTCAGTCATACTGTCACCGGCAGCTTTACCTGTAACGAAAGAGCACAGTTATTTCATTCGTAGTCACATTTCACCAGGCAGTCATCGCTGCGAAGTTATGAGTGTGATGGCAAAGCAATTTCCGCAGAACTTGTTGACCTTTTCCTGCTCTGTTATAGGTGCCTCAAGTCTGAACCTAAAACTCTGTAATGTTCTTGTCATTAGGCGTGTAGGTGAGGTAATACTTCAAAAACTCCCTTGTGGTAACTGCTGTTGTTGTTGTTGTTGCAGTTGCACTAGCTACACTATTGTTCTCCTAACTAACATTAAAGTATGAACCATTGATGAAGATTATTACTAATACCTTTAGAGACTCTGTATCAAGTACTTTCTTCCTGCTCTATGTTTCAGCTCTCTGCTTATTATCAGTACTGTTTATGGTTCAAAATGCTTGAGCAATGCTAATAGCAACAGCCCTTTTGAAGTGACTATAACGTGTTAATCAATACTGGAGGCGTGTTGGCATCCTGGACATGAATAAGACCACCAGGGTGATTCAGAGAGGGTGGGAAAGCAAGTCTTCCAAACGGGGGATCTAAAAACCCCCACACTGTCTGTTTTGTGGGTTACGAGTGGAAGAATGGTTGATCGTGAAGGACAGAGAGTCTAGTGAGACCAAACACTATGCTAACAACTGTACAGACCTACTTCCCCTCTGATGTCATTGACACATTGTATTCTGTCTCTACACTGAGACTTAAAACTGGTAATTATAGCTTCCTTTCCAGACAAAAGGTCAGATAAAACAATTTCCTTCCACATGATCATAAGCATCTCATGCAGTAGTTTTCTAAAGAGCAAAGGGAAAGCTAACCTTTCTGACCTAAATACAATATTTGGACACTTGAAATGTTTGCACTGTGTCATCTGCAACATTATCTTGATTAATCGCAGTTTTTGTCTATATGTTTGTGTAGGGTTATGGATATATAAATACAGACACATGTATATATTTCAGACAAAATAGGTTATGTTTTTATATGAAATATATATTTATTTATAATATAAATTATATGTAAGGAATGCTAGCAGGTTGTTATCACAGAATAAAGCCTGACAGGCTTATCGGCGGCTCGACGCGACGCTGGAGTCATCTTCTATCCCCTGCTGAAATCTACTGCTTTTCCCATACATGTTTAATTTAATGTTGATGTCCTCCACAAAACTTTTATTTCGTATGCAATTAATCGTGATTAATCGTTTGACAGCACTAATATAGACTAATGTTCACATTCACAGGGTGAACTTTAATGCTCTCTTTTCACATTAGTTTAAGTTGTCATTATTTCATTTTGTTTTTATTATTTTTTTATGCATTTTTCAATTTCAGCTTTAGCTTTAGTTATTTTGCAACTATAAAAAGTGTGTGTGTATACAGCTATGTATATATATATATTCCAAATACCAAAAATATGCATTTATTCTATATATATTTATATATATTTTTTTTTTTTTAATTAATAAAACTAAATTTCAGGTCATGTTTATTTTATTACCAAAAATATGCATTCATTCTTTTAATTTCAGTTAACTATAATTCATACATTCCTACATCTAAGCGCAGATTAACTTTTTTAAATAACTTTTCATCCACTGAAAGCATGTGATAAAAATCTCAACAGTAGATCTTCTAGTTCTGCACGTCTTGCGTCTTGTCGATCTAACCCCACACTCGCTGTGGTTTCTTTTTTTCTTTCTTCAGAACCTTTCTCCAAGTTAACAGAGTGTGTGAGTTTTCATGTAGGCAAACCACATCCTGTTCATCCCTTTCAAATATCAGCTCTGCCTTTTATGCGCTGGAAATCTGGACTCAAGAGCGTGACAGCGAGGTGCATGTATGCTTACCACAGAGCAAAGCAAACAGACTGTTAGGCCAAGCCACGAGCCAATGAAACATGAATGCAGTCAAAGAAAAGCATGGTCTTGGTGTGGAGAGGATGAATTGTGGACGCTCGCTCAAACCACAGCTATGACCACGCCTGCAGTAAGCCACAACTCTGACCATTTTAGCGTGTGTGTTTGTGCACAGTACCTTCACTATAATGTTTTTGCAAACTGATTTTTAAAAAAAGATTAAATAGATTTGCATTTCCAAATGGAAAAACCAGTGCTTGCATATTTACATATATATATATATATATGTAAATACAGTACTGTGCAAAAGTCTTAAGTCACTAGTATTTTCACCATCAGGTTTTTTTTTTTTTTATCTTGGAGACGTTGTTCTCCACAGTTCTTCTGGATTGAGTCTGTCTCAGTTTGTTCT
>JAUYWG010000060.1:7331935-7342205 GCA_034779775.1 Enteromius afrohamiltoni | reverse complement strand
TATATATGCAAACATGATGCACTCATATTTCTTATGATTGGGAGAAAGTCAACATGTAACATGACAGAATAAGTCCTGCCTTCTAAAGAAAAGTTTCAATCTCCAAGACGTTCTGGTTGCCAGTCAGTATTCAGAGATGCATATTTAGGACTTTATGTTGACTGGGCCAGCCTGAAATATAGGCTTTTTAATGTCGGTGGTTTGAAAACAATTAAATAAATTAAATACAGTTAATAAATCATTTACTGTTAATTTTTGATTTTGCGTTATGCTTCTTCCACACCACTAGGTGTCAGTATAAGTTGAAAAAGTTCGTTGGAAGTTTGTCAATTTTAAAAAGATGCAAGAATAGACCAAAAAAATTAATAGAGCACAGCAGGGATGATGTATTTTTGTAGACGAGTTCACATCGAGCATATCCATTTGGTTAAATACCTAAAATAAGGACAGTGGTAAACACAACCTCAAAAGATTTTAACATTTTACACATCAGGTAAACCCTCCAAAATGACTAAACAATTCAATTAATATAAACAAACAATTCATATTGTAGAATAATTAACTTTTACTGGTCACAGAGCTTATTTTTTGCAATAATCTGAAAATCTGAAAGCCAACGAATCCTATTAGAACAAGGCCGATGCAAACTCATGGCCTACAAAAAATGTCATCACTTCATTTTAGATTCATTAATATATTTAGCAGGCCGAAGGGACTTGCAGTGCTTTATAGATCACTCATAATTTTTCAGTTTGCAAATATTGATTAGTATTTGAACGCTAAACATTGTTATATGCTTTTATGATTCATCAACTCAATTTCACCCCTGGCCGTTTCACATTTTCCCAATGGTGAATAGAATTATTACCCCTCAACACCCATATGCGTTAGCTTGCAAACTCTTTTTTTCAATAACTGTGTGGGCAACAGTGGTATGCTAACCACAGTGACATGCGGTTCACTCCAAGACTAACCTAATTCTCTTTATCAGTCAACATTTCTTAGTGAAGTGTCAAAATAAAAGGCTTTAAGGTGTCAATGAGTTAAAGGGCTGAATTAGTGTTGCAATTTGAATGGCATTCACATGAACATGAGTTTCCGATATTTGTGCTGGTTTCATCTAAGACACTGTTTATGATTACTGTAGCCTGTTTATTTTTTCAAGCCAGTCATTGCAACGTGAAACTCTTGAGCGTTTTACATAAGTTGCTAACTTGCGGACTGGCATCTCGCTAGCAGTTTCGACTGAACCTCTCTGTTGCTAATTGTCTAACAGATTTTGAAAACAGTCCTCTGGGGGAATGTAAATTCGAGATGGGCTCTGCCGGCTAATTGTGAGAGGTTTTCACTGTTGTCAAAAACTGTTGTCTGCCAGCCTGCTAATGCGGACATGCGCTCATAGGATATGCTAACAGTTTAGGTGTGGTGATGGTGACACACGCTGTGTAGCTAAATATACCCTGTGCCTGCTTTGTCGCTGTGTGCCACAGCTACACACACACACATGCATACACAAAGAGAAAGTCAAAAGAGGTTGTTCACATGCTTTTCCCCTTCCTGTGTATGAGTATACAATGAACAGAGTTAGTCTGAAAACCAGAAAACCAGTGCAGTGTAGCATGCATAAACATAAAAACATCAGAATCACTCTGTCTATGCATCTTAGACTATCGCACAGACATAATGGTGCCACTGACCTCCTCCAAATAGGATGAAACTATTGGGGCATGTTGTCACAAACCGGTGTTCCCAGGAAACAACGGTCAAATTTCTTTTAGTGGCTTTTTTTGTAGCTAGTGCTTTTTTTTTTTTTTGCATCAGAT
Organism: Enteromius afrohamiltoni; assembly: GCA_034779775.1. Classification (NCBI taxonomy): domain Eukaryota; kingdom Metazoa; phylum Chordata; class Actinopteri; order Cypriniformes; family Cyprinidae; genus Enteromius; species Enteromius afrohamiltoni. The sequence continues at coordinate 7,340,382 of JAUYWG010000060.1, read as the reverse complement.
ACAACATTCGATGACTGTAGTTGTATGATGGTCTCATGGCCCCCAGAGGCCTCAGTCAGACCTGCACCTGTTGCTTACTGACGCACTAAGTTTAGATGGTGCTTTTCAGTAACAAACTCTTAAACTTCTCCTTTTTAACAACCTATCTGTTGGCTTTCTCTTCGCCACCTGTTGCTCCGTACCCTGGCCTATAGTTTTCATATATTGAGTATTTTTGTCCTCTACCGGTTTTAAACGAGAGGCTCAGATGTTTTCATAGAAAATAACGACTGCTAAGTTTTTTTTTTTTTTTTTTACCATAAGTTGTTTCCTTGAAAGTATACAGCTGTATCGCATATGCTCTAAGTTGTTCATTTATGCCAGTTTTATATAATTTATTTTGTATCAATACTTTGGACTCCAAAAGTCAAAGACCACTGCTGAACATCCCAGATTCAAAATCAATCATTTAAATCCGGAAAGGTTTTAGGTTTTCTTAAAAAATAAATAAATAAATGGGGAATAAATAACAAATATGAAATACCATGCATTACTGCTAATCAAATAAGTACATTTGTGGAGTGAATCCTTATCTCTGGAGCTCAAATCATGCTGGAGAACACGATTGTGAGGTTTTACACAAACTTGTGAAGTGCATGCATTGTTATTCTTTCAATATAATATGCAATTGCACATTTTAACTTCAAATTTTGTAATTAAAAATGCTAAATATTATCAGTTTTCACAAGTGGTGTAGTCATACTTTTGGACCACTGTTTGTTGGACGGGAGTAGCAATTAAACATAGGATGCACAGGAACAGATGCCTACTTCAAGCCACATCAGAGATTTACCACTTTGAATTAGTATCTAATCTTCTCTTGAAATCATTTAGATCGTTAAGATACCACACCACACACACAACCTTTTAAAATTACCCACATTTACCAGCCTTTGCGACCCTTCAAAAGCTGCAAGAAAGTTTACAAATCAAATGCAGTCTGATCTTGTATGCACTTTTTCAAGTGCCAAATACACTATAAAATGGCCAGTTACACAATGCAGAATATATTCAACACCATTTAAAGGGTTATATATGCAAAGCTGACCACATTAATCTAAAATGAGACTGCTTAATATGTGTACTGATTTATATAATATACTTGTTTCATTCTGAGACTGGGAAACCCGGTGCTTACAATGGCAGTAAACCAAAGGTCACCTTTGAAATGATTTTTAGTTACATTTAGTTTTGCACATCGTCAAGCGCCATAAAGCTTTTGCACATCGAACCACGAATGCCTGCATATCAAACTTATTACATTTAATGCTAAATTAATGCAAGCAAGCTTTTAGGATCACAGGATGTTTATTAAAGTAATGCCGCTGCCGTGTTTTACTTCGCTTTGCAGTGTGACATGTCAAATTTCGAAGGAAGTTTGCTTATTTTTTGTCATTACATCACTTTTTCATAACAGTGTTAAAAGCTGACCGCTGTTGGACACAAAAAAAGCCCCCGTTTCCTACCTTCACAGCTTCTCATAGTTCCTGAATAAGCCTTGTCGGGTCACCCAGCGTTGGCATCTCCAAGGATGCTCCTCATTACTGGAACCAGCAGACTCTCCAAACTTCAAACACTTGTCTTGTCTGTGTGTGACCCGAGTGTCTCACCTGCCTCGCAGCGTTGATTAAACGCTCTCCTCTCTGACTCGTGGCTTCTCTTTGGTGTGAAGTGTGATTAAAAGTTAGAGGCTGCCTGTTCGCCTCTTTATGAGATCAGCCCACAAGCCCCTGTCTGTGTCTGCTTCTTTTAACACCAAGCTGATGGCTCTACTACACCATGGCCCACATGTCCCTCACATACGTGTATTGGTGCGTGGGTGTGCATTTATGAAAAACAAAAATGGTCAAATATGGATAACCACTCTTATTGATTGTTCCGATAAGCATTACTGAATACCAAGTACTAGTCTGCTCTCACACTTGCCTGAGCCCTTGCTTCATTTTAAGCCATTAACTAAAGTTGCAAAGCTCTAAATTTAAATATAATGTTTCACAAAAGCCTGTGCTCTTTTGGGAAGACCTAAAATCCTGTATCACCTTAAAAATAGCGAGCTCATTAGCAATACTAGTCAATTAATATGCATTTTTCAATGACAGATTCTTAATATTGTTGACACCGGCCATTATTGCGAGGTACTTCTTTCAGAATAACCACTTTAAATATTGTCGTTATACTGTTTTGCTATTTTTCTTTGCCTTTTTGTGACGGCAGCCTACCACATAACGATAAAAAAGACTACATTTCCTCATATAACTACATAAGACTACATTTCCTCATATAACTACATAAGACTACATTTCCTCATTTACCATATAATTTCCTCATATGGTAGCTTTGTCAGATGGCTAATGTGAAGGGATGTGACTTTTGATGTTTAGCCTATTGTCAAGGACAGGGCGCCACCTACTGGTTACTCGAATGCCTGTCAGTTTTTCACCCCTCTGGATTTTAGTAGAAGGTACAGTACATCATCTTTTATTAAGTTCTTGCGTCTCTAAAAATAAACTATGAATAATTTGACCGATCAAGTGCACCACACGGCTACGAAAATGCAGAAAATTAGAAAACTTTTCTAAGAAGCTATGATATTGATGGATTATTATTTAAGTGTATTATTGGTTATGCATTTTCGAGCGAGTGTAGACGATAGAGGGGTTTCGGTGATCGTTTTTTCTTTACCACATGGACGGCCGTGTTTGTGTTTCAATAAATGTTGCTTAGAGCTTCTCCAACAATTTTGGCGGGTGTATCAGTCTGAGGTATCCCAATTGATACCTCAATTTTCTTTGCATTTTCATACATTTAAATCATTGACTATTTCCCCCCCCCTAAAGCCGTTTCCATTAGGCTAATGAAAACGTGACTAATTATTAGCATGAGCAATTAAATTATATAGCCTACTGTACTGTTGAGCACTACTGGTCTATTTACACCTCTGAATTTGTCTTTATTCTACTTCACACACGCGACTACAAGTACATCCACACACCAGAAGTGTGAACATGTGGTTTGTCAAGCCTGAGTTCAATCAGATATCAGACAAATTTACCCCGGCCTGAAACCATCTGCACTGTGATCATGTTTCATATTTAATCATGAGCACTTTTATTAAACACTTTACCAATACTCCATTTAGTGGAGAATCATTGAATGCGTCTAAACAATCACTAGCTCCGTTGTTTTCATATGTGCAAAATACTACGGAGCGAATGAAACCATTTTTTGCTGCGTTATGACTTTGTGCGCGCGCGCGCGCGTGTGTGTGAGCGCGCGCGCGCGGGTTTCAGCAGGCACGTAATTGTTTTCTTATTCTTCTGTTTTTCCTTCAAACGGAACATTACGAACTTATGAAAGGTTGTTTTCGATGTCGTAATGCATTAGAAACCAGTATTTCACACAAGCAAGGCGAATACTAATAATAATTTCCATGAAGCAATCAATGATGTGCCTGTGAACGTCGATTACCAAACTTGAATCTCATTTAGGCTTCACGAAGTAAGCAAATAAGGGAAATGAGCGTACAGTGATTAACTCATTTATTTTTTTATTACAAGTGGCCACATATTTGCACTATAAACATTTCAATATTATTCAAGTCTATCATTTGCTAGGCCGTATGGAGAGATTGGCTTGCGCATCACTACCTTAAGCACAGCTAATACCAAAAAAAAAAAAGTTCCCTTTCTTTCTTCAGCAAAAGATATTTTGATACATAATGAAAGTCGGCCTGGTCCAAAACCAAAACTGGACCCCAGTGTCTTTCACTGTATCGACAAAAAACACATATTTCAAAATGTTTGTGCCATATACAAATGAACAAAGTCATACATGTTTGGAACAACATAAGTCTACGGTTCGAACGGTCCCTTTTTTAGCAGGTTATTATACAACTGTTCATGCAGAGTTATTGCTGATTAAGAGTTCTCCGAGCAAAAGATCCTCCTGAGCTGTCCTGAGATCTCAGCAGACAGCATGCTGTACCTGCTGTTGAAGTTCAACAGGGACCTTACGCAGTTACGAGATCCGTCTGTGTCTTGCAGCGACAGAGGAAAGGACAGCGGCCAGTTAGGATGAAGGGGAGATGGACGCAAAGACGACGAACCCCAAGGCAGCATCTGGTTGCTGTGCTGGTTGGCAGGCTGGCTCAACCCAGGCAGCAGCTGAGGAGGGGGCGGTGAGGCCGCAGATGCTCTTTGGGCCGGAAACAGTTGTGGGTGGCTTGGTGGGTCGTTGCTGGAAGAGACTTGTGGGTGAGATGCTGTGTCTGCCTCTGCTGGTTCAGCACTGTTGTTTAAATGGCTAATCTGTGAAGGTAGGCTGGCATTTTTAGGAGGCACCCTCAGGGGCGAGATGAATGGAGACGAGCCGTGCCAAGAGTGGTACAGCTCTGGAGCTTCTTGAGTGCCACCCCACAGGGAAGGCTTGAGATTGGATACAGCGGGATAAGGGAAGGGCACCATGGGATGACTGACATCCAGACCTCGCCCGACTCCCATGTGATACTGCAAACTCAGTACCTCGGCCCGGAGCTGGGCGTTCTCCTCGCTCAGCGCCATAAGTTGCCCCTCCAGCATGAAGTCATTGAGTCGTCGCTTCTCTCTGGAGCGTTTGGCGGCCTCATTGTTCTTCTTCCGTTTCACCCAATAGGACGCGTCCTTTTTCTCAGCAGGCGTCATCTCGCGTTTACGTCGTCTGTTGGGCAAGAGCGGGTTGTGGTATGACTGGAGGTGGAACAGTCGTCTTGCCAGTACGGATGAGCTGGTGAGCGGCAGGAGCCTTCTTAAACCTCCAGGGTCATCTTTGCTCAAGATCTCGCCCGTAGAGGAAGGAAGACAAGGGTCTGCTAGATGCTTGGGACTTCTCATGCTACTCATTGTTCTGGAAAGACAAGTAACGTGATCAGCAGGCCAAAGCAATACTTTGATTAACATAAAGTTTCACTTTTAGGCACTAGAAAGCTACTGGTGGTATTACAGTTTAAGAAGAGCGATGCGAAAGGTCTGTGAAAGAACACGCCTGCGCTATTAAATGCAAGTTAAATTTATTACTACTTATTAGTGTTCACAGTGCAGTTTCCTGTCTGAATGATGGTAAAAATAGATGTGACAAGCTTGCCAGTTTAACAAGGAAACGTACTGGGCAAATCCTAATTTTAAATGTGCAAAATATTGCTATAGCTTGGCGAGAAATGCAGTCCGCTCAATTAATGCTGATGCTTGTTTGGATCTAAAGCGTACACCTTAATACCATCAGTTTTTAAGGTCAACCACACAACCCCCAAAAAAATCTTGATTTTCTAAAAGCAAAATTTAAGCATACATACAAAATTTGTATGTATGCCAAATCGACATCAAAAGGTGGCTATTTTCTTTTCTCCAAACACAATGTTTTGTGAATATGAAAACTGCCTCAGCTTCTTGCAACAATCTCGATATATCAATCCAGAGTAAGTTAAAATTTGCATAGAGAATACTAAGTATTATGTATAAGTCTTAACTGAGGAGAACTGATGCGAGACAAAATAGCTTTACCTTACCGTACGGGAATGTTGCTAGAAAGTGAAGATGAATTAAAGGACATCAGCTTAAAACTAGAACCGCTCGGCTGGAAACATGCAGGCAAACTCTGTCAACCAATGGCAGTCAAGGTGGCACATGTCATCTGCACATATGCCTATTGCATGAAAGGAGCAGTAGTAGGTGAGGACCACATCTTCCTTCCTTAGATTTGGAGGCGGAGACTTGCAGACAAGTATCTAAGCAGTGGTTTGAGTTATGACTCACTTTTTTGTTTGTTCTACTTTTAAAAGAATGAATAAAAGAAATTATTGCTGGCGCACTCAGCATCTACATGTTTTGTTTTCTTTTTAGTTCACGCATCGTCTTCCGTCCAGTGGTTATCTATCAGTTAGCACTTTATTGTAGTTCTGAACAAAGTTTTTGTCATTTATTGAATTTCACACACCATTATGTTTAACGTCATGGATGCCCTGTGAAGTAACTATCCCACACTTCCAACAAAAGAAGCACTGGGCAAACATACGCCGCGTCAGTGGGGTTTATGTTCACATTGAGGTTATCTCAGGCGTGATTTCTGGTATGAGCATATGTGTATTGTTTATTGCATTCTACTTTAAATTGTACTGCACTTTGATTATCAGGTGTAAAATGCGAACAGCATAATTAAACGCAATTATTCGTCATTTCCTAGCAAGCCTAGCAAGCAAGAAAGTGCTACATCGTCATAAGAAGTTGAAGCTGAAGATGGTTAACATGGTTAAAGCTATCTCTCAATTGTGGCAAAAAAGAATAGATTACTAAGAATGACTAGCATGAAAAGATATAGAGGTTTTTACGTTTCTCGTCTGGGACTGTCCTTCCAAATTTCCACAGAAATTGTTTTCGTGTTCTAGATTATGACTAAATCTGTGTCGCTGTGAAATGTAATGCAGGTGTGTAGCTTGCGCCACAGGCATACACAAACTTATTGAAGTATGACTTGTGGCTGTTCCATTGCCAACCACAAAGAAGTAAACAATAAGTGAAAATCTTGATTATTAAATGCGTAATACAGAAAAAAATTGAATCAGATCACCTCATTTATGAGAGTAATGCTGTGCATCACCTGTGGTTACAAAACTCTGGTTCGAAGAGTTAGCAGCACTTGACATTTTAAGGTCGTGTCTTCAAGATAAAAAATGGGCCATGTCTGGTTCGCTTAAAAAATCAGACAATGTTGTTGTTGTTGTTGTTCTACAGGTGTTGGAGCTTATCTCAGGCTCGGGGTCGCGGTGGTTGCGAAGAGTGTTGGTGGGGCGACATACCTGTTGGTGTTTACCGGTGACTCATCGAATAGCTTTTGGATCCTTCAGTGATTTTTTTTCTTCTTCTTCTTACACTCGGTGACTCATAACGCCACCTCAAAGCTCCACAGAACTCAAATGTTTTAACGTGGGACATAACCTGTAGTTCAGATGTAGTTTTTGGTTACCGCACACAGCCCCCTCAAGTGGAGCGAACATTCACACGCACAAACACAGTTCGGTCCTAACCTGTATTTGTTAAACATGCAACTAAAACAGCAAATTTTTCAAGTATGCTGCAGTGGCGCGTGTGAATGAGGATGAACGCTCACCGCAGCTAGCGCACATTAAAGCCTGAACTTTCAGGCCTTACCTTTTGCATACAGTTACGCTGCGTTGTTTGTCTGTACAGTAACTCCAATCACCCCTGTTTCTTTCTCAAGTGAATTCAAACCACTTCCTGTCTTTGAGTCGTCAGTGTTTTCTCCTCACAGCGACCTCATTTTAACTAGCCCCTCTCCCATTTTTGACTCGTTCGTCGGAACAGAAACTGAAGAAGCGATTGCAGAGCAGCAGACAGGGGTATACCCCAAAAACCTCATTCGAGGCCACCTACTCACTTCCCAGAAAACAAATGATCTGATATTTTACATTAGATTTTACAGTGACTTTTATGTGACTTTATCCACGCGCCTTTCATTCACTGGTGCACCTAGTGCAAATTCACAAGGATGTTAAAATCATAAGATAATCGTTGTGTAGGGTGGCAAGGATGGCTTAGGATATGGTGATGGTAAGACTTTGATTGAAGTAAGAGCCGAGGCATTTTACAAAAAAGGCATCCAGTGTAGATGTTTATGTGATGAATTCATTGTAAGGTAATATTAGAGATTCTCAAAATGTTTTAAAAATGTGGCAAACTAGCTTATATAGACTCATATGTCTAACAGAGCTTACTGTTGTTCAAACGTCTGGGTTTGTATACTCTTATTCAGAAAAACATAAGACATTTATAATATTGCATCAAAGAATGCTGAAGAAAATGTATTTTATACATTTTAAGAAGCGCAGCCATTTTTAACAATAATAATTATGTTTCTTGAGCAGCAAATAAGCGTACACTTTCTAAAGGATAATGGAGAAATTATGCTGAAAATTTGGGAATAGAAATAAATGATATTTTAAATATTTTCATATAGAAACGTTATTTAAAAAATGTACTAATGTTTTATAATATTGCTGAGGGTTTTTTTCATATTCTTGATTAAATAAATGTAGCCTAGGTAAGATATACTTAAAAACATTAAAAAATTTTACTTATCCATAGTTTTGAATGGTATCTTTTGACCTTTGACCTCTAGGAGTGACTGGCAACCTTTTTGGCTTTTCTTTGAAAAAAAATGCTCAAAGGTTGCATTGGCCATAAAAATATGATACAGAATGTCTTGGTGTTTTTATTATTATCATTATTACAAACGAACTGTGTTTTTGTAAACGTGAGCAAATACTAATTTATTTGTATTTGTAGCAGTGGCGGAGCCAGAAAATTTTTCCTGGGGTGGCCAGGGTGAGATCACTACTCACATAGGGGTGGCCATAAGTA
>JAUYWG010000060.1:7319157-7331873 GCA_034779775.1 Enteromius afrohamiltoni | reverse complement strand
ATGTTCTATTCTGAATAAAATATTGACATTTGCCATCTCCACATCATTGCATTCAGTTTTTATTCACAATTTGTTTATTGTCCCAACTTTTTTGGAATCCGGTTTGTAATATTATTGCATTGAATTGTGAAACCAAGATTCACAACCCTACTTTTGGGATGGCAGTACTGAAACACAAATATCCTAAATATAATAGGGCTTTACTTTTAGCCTTTATTTAGGTATAGCACACATATTTTGAATGCCTTTGGCAGAATTCAAATGAGCCATTTTAATCTAGATTAATCTAGATTCATTTCAAAATTAATCTAGATTAATCTAGATTAAAAAAAATAATCTATGCCCACCCCTAATTTATAGATAGATAGATCTTTCCATGCACTTAAATATATCAGCCGTGTTCTGATTAATTTGAGATCACTGCTACCGTTTGATGGCAAGGACATGGCCATGGACAGACCCTGCCTTAGGCCTCCATCAGCACCTGTGGAACCGCATGCGGTGAGGCTTTCAGAGTGAGATATGTGCACGTGTTGCGGTTTGACAGGTTTGGGGCAACAGTTAAACTGTAATGGAGCATTGCCAATAGCAACCTGGTCAACCGGTCACATTGGCTCTGCAGGTCTGGGTCTCATCTCGCAAACCACCCTGCATCTGAGAGAGGCCACGTGTAAAAATAGATGAGCTTGATAGGACTTGAGACGCGTTATCTCACACACACATATGTATGTGCAGTCAAACCTCCTACATGGTTTCAGCGCAGCCCACCGAGTTTTCAATAACCTAAACTCAGGGGCCACTGTAAGGGGCTTTGATTTGAGACCTTAAAGGGGACATGGTATGAAATGAGGAAAATTGAACCACTTTGGGCCTTGATATGGTCTGGATGCTAATTAAGATGCAGTATCTTTGGCTGCCACTAGATGGCTGCCGCTAGTTGAAGAGCATTGAAACAGGAACGTGTGTAAGCGATCCAGTTCAAATAAATAAATAACATTTTATATATATATATCACCAATGTCCTCAATGTAGTTATCTGAGAAATATGTCTTCATTTGCACCTTTTACAGGCTGACGGGCCAGTCTTCTTCACACCTAATGCAGTTCTCAGACACTTTTAGCGCTAGTAAACTTCCTGGCTTTAGTTAGATTGTTGTGGCATATCGCTGATGTGTAAAGTTATATCTGTTTCCATGAAGCAAAAAGAAGAAGTGAAAAAGATAGATGACTACAAGACAACAAGATTAAGGCATAATAAAACAACATCTTCTCAACTTCTTAGTTTGCTGTTAAGAAACCTTCATGTCTGAAGCTGCCTCAGTATGACACACACAAACGATGGCTCGAAGAGTATCGGCCTGCTGAAAAAAGGCCTACACGATGACAAAATAAAAGCAAAAACAAAAAAATACTAATTATATTAGAATTACAGAAATATGTATAATACAGCATTAAATATATGATAAAATATGTAATATATGTTATATATGTTTTCAGAAATCTGCTTTGAAGAGTGGGCTAATAAGCTGACAGTGCATATTGTTCTCTCTTTTAGGGACTATCTGCAAACAGTGCATTTCTGCCACCTATTGAGCTGTATTAGGGACCACAGATACCATACATTATTACATAATATAATTTACATACACAACTTTGTGAGAAATTAATAGGTTTAGTAGCAGATTCTTTTTATAATAAACAGTCAATAGTTTAGGCCACACTGCAATTACTTCCTTATGACTTATGTTTAAATGTTTTGTTAATAGACTAAGAAATTGTGCGTGCTTATTGTTTTCACGTGTGTGTGTGTGTGTGCTTGTTTATGCTACATTGTGGGGACCCCACAAGGATAGTAAACCTGGAATCGTGTACATTGTGGCGTACGGTCCACGGTCCCCACGAGGGAATAAAAGTATAAAAGTAATAGAAGTCTATAAAAAGTCCCCACAATTCACAATTTCATATTTTCAAATGGTGTCTGAGGGGGAAATCTGAGGGAAATCCCTTTTGGAAGTGTGTATTCATGTTTATTGCTATTTAAGGAAAGCACCATCCATTTTTTTTCCCTTTCTTATGTTATTTCAAACACCTACGTGATAGATAAGATTCTGACTTAAAGCCTAAATGTTTATGTTATGCAGGGCCATATTAATCTGCACTCAAAAAATAGCTTTTAGACGTGAAACTTACACGTTTCGTGTTAACATGTTTTGTGGAGAAATACCCGGATGTTAACGCTATCACCATCTCTCTGTCCGCCGTGACTCAAAAATGCCGCCAGGAGAATCCTTAAGTCATCCTTGGTTGTAAATTTCTATTGGTTTTTGTGTGTTGCTACATGTTATATACAGGCCTATATATTGTACAGTTTGAACACAAAAAGTGCTCTAATTAATCAATCACTTTGTTGATTTTAACTGGATAGTGGATCTCAAGTTCCCGGTATGATTGGCAAAGGACTGCATTGGAGAGTAAATGTAGGGACTTTTGTGTGTTTATCAGTAAAGGTGACACATGTTAAGTGAAGTGACCTGATTTGTGGCCATACTCAGGTTTTGTGCTCTGAATTTAATTTCTGAATTTCCTTTCCTAAGGGAGCAGTGGGTGTGTTTTAATTAAACCCGTTTCTATTAAATTAAGTAAGGAATTAATTTGAGCGTAAACTACAAAGAACGAGGTCATAATACATGTGAGGTTGCATGAACAGATTTGTACAGTCGCTGAGCCTCTGCACTGGGGCAATACAGTCAAGGAAATGGAGGAGGAGTTACAGTCAGAATTTTTTAGTGGGATTTTGGGGATTTTTTTTTTTGATCATCCGCTAAGCAAAAAACAGGTTTGGTTAGAAAAACATTTTGAGTCAGAACTGAAGTCTTAATGATGCAATGCACTTAACCTGACCTTTCATTTGCAGTGTGATAAACTAATTATAAACAATGTCAACTAATCAAAAAGGCATTAAATGATCAAAATATTTATTGTGCAAGGTTATTTTTTTCCTTCTCCTTATTTTGTGCAGTCAAATTGCAGAAGGGTCAACGAAAGAGACATGATACTAACATACTGTATACAAGAATTACAAGTTATGTGAATGTGAACTGTACATTAAAATTGCGTTTGTTTTGTTAAATGTTATTTTTATTTTTATAGTTCAAGTTTAGATTGAACCACTGATGGCAGGCTATTCTGACAATGCCTTTCATGCTTTTCTGGTCTTTGACGGGGTTCGTTACTTGACTGTCCATGGGACAGTCACCTCCTTTATTCATCCAAAATTCCTTAAATTGTATTCTGAAGACGAAGGAAGCTTTTAGGTTTGGTACGACATGCGTAGGTAATTAAAGGGATAGTTCCCCCCAAAATAAAAATGATCCTTCCTTTTACTCACCTTTTGAAGCATCCTATGTGCATGTTACTTTCTTCTTTCTTTCTTTCTTCCTTTGGAAGACGTGAAATAACATGCGTGTATTTGTAATAAAATGTCCCTTACATGGCTCTGGGTGTTCAATAAAGTTCATCTGTACCGAATTCATGCAATTTTGTATGTTAAATACAGATGTTTCAAACTTTATTAGCACTTTTCTCTCACGTCTGCTGTCTGTGGAAACCGGAAGCAGTCCCGGCGGATGTATGGATCATGCGTGCTCCTCTGGGAAATAAAGTTTCTAATGAAGCACCAGTCTCCTTTTGGCTTATATCGAAATCCGGTCGTCGTGATTTTGCCAAGTTAGACCCCCCGAAATCACACGTACATCTAGGAGATGTCTATTTGATTTCTGCATTTACATCTGCAAGACATATTATTTAGGTTGTTTGCTCATCAGAAATACATCTATTGGACATCTCCTTTTAGATGTCAAATAGACATCTATTAGATGTCTTTAAGATGTTTATGATTTAGAATGTATGTAAAACTGACCTCTGAAAGACATCTGCCAGACGTTTGTAGACACAGATGCTTTCGAGATCTTTAACAGGCATCTTGCAGACATACGTGTGCTATCTGGGACATGATTCTGGATCAACATTACTCTCCAAAAATATAGACTTTTCTCAATCCCTACACCAAAACCTAGCCCTGTCCAAAATGTATGCCTAAAATCAGTGAGAAATGATAGCTGGGTAACAAGGGTGTAGAAGCACAGGACCCTGATCATAAGCCTAAAACAGATATTTCCAATAAAAACATCTCTCAATTCTGAATGGAACAAGGATGTTTATCCAGGAGTGAAATCACCCTCACCATTAAAATCCTGTACAACACACATGAAACGTTAACATCCGACAAACAATCAAGACATGGGAAGTGAATTTATACAGCGACTAATACGAGACACCTGGACAGACACTGCTGGCTAAGGATCAAAGGTTACAGACAAGGTAAAGCACATGGGGAAAGCGAATTGTAAACACAAAGAGAATTTTAAACACAAAGACAATTTTTATTGTAAGTCACATTTACCTAGGATGCTTCAAAGGTGAGTAAAAGAAAGGATCAATTTCATTTTCGGGTGAATTATCCCTTTAGTTAGTACATTTTAAGTTTGGGGCAGAGTAACCCTTTAATGTATTCTTAATCACAACTGAATGGCAGATTTGTCAAGGTTTATAATAAATATTTGACATGGCATTTAGTGTATCTGATTCAGACAAGCCTTTGGTGAGAATATGGAAGAAGCAGGAGGTAGCACCAATATAGCCTACTTGACAAAACACATCTTAATAATCCAAGTAAGATCCATATTTGGTATAAAATCTTTTGTAGTTCACAAACAGCATATGAGATTTATCAACTGTGGGTCCAAAATATGAATCATAGAGTCAAGCATAAGGAGGAAAATGAAACTTATGATTGTCATGAGAGCTCGCTTTTAACCTTATAGGTCAACGGCTGCTTTGAGTTGTCGTTCTGCAAATCTTTCCAGTTACTTTCCAGCCATTAATTATGGTAGAATGTTTTTAAAGGTCATACTGACCAAGGTCGCTAAATAATATTTATTTAAAACACTGGTCCTAAAAGCTTGTTGTCATGGTGTAGAGATACAAAAGTAGCCCCTGAACTTTCTCTCCATAAGCTGTTTCAGTAAGCGGCAAATGCTTGCTTTGTTCTTGTTGTGGTTATGCAGGTTTGAGGGTTTATTTTTCCTAACTGTGATCAAAGGTTTTACACTGTTACATGTCTAAATGAGAAATACGATAGCATGTTTCCTATATAAATGTTTTCATGACATCAGTTTGGATTCACGAATATTACAATATAGCTTCCCAAAAGTGTTTCATGTCAACATACTGTTATAAAATGAATTTGGCAAACCATGTTTCTTGAAGACTAAAGATTATATCAGGATAGCGTACTTCTGTTCTTTCTTATTTTTCTAGCCAACTAATTATTATTATAATTTATAAAGTTAAAAAAGTAATAATGCCTTTTACAGAATTTTCTCAGATATGCACAAGCATGCATTAGGCATTGATTATAAATACAAAGGAAACTTTTAGTCAATAAGCTACTTTCTATTCAACAACCACCATGGCACGGCATGTCACTACACACTAATGGCAAATTAAAACCAAGTTTGTCCTTATGAATCATTTGCGTAGTGCCTAGTGGTTAGACTACGGTTACTGGAGGTGTGAAAATATGCTGGTTTGTGCATCATGTGTGTTTCATTCAGTCTGTTTCTTTATTCGCCTTGGTTTATCGCAATTGTGCTGCTCCTGAATGTTCTGTTTTCAAGTGGGTTTAGATTCGCATCTGGCCGTTGGTGTAGTGAGTGGAATTTGACAACTTTCATTAGTCACAATCTCAACAACACTATTTTCAGATAAGGTTACAATGTTGTTCTGTCTGTGAACCAATCTTGATTGTGTCGAAACTGAGAATGCTCTTATATGTGGGTAAGAGCATCTCCCTCTGGCCAAACACTATAACTGATTGATGCTAAATGCCAGGGAAATATATAATTTTGAAATGATACATTTCAGTTTAACTGAAACTAAAGCCAATCGATGCTCAAAAACAACTTGACTCTACCTGTCAAACAACCATCGTCTAGGTCCCGGGCTTAAAAAAGGCTAGTTCACCCCGAAAATGTACTCACCCTATAGGTCAGAGGAATACAATCAGAATTTTATTAAAGGGTTACTCCATCCTAAAATCAATATTTTGTCATTATTCGTTTACCCCTATGCTTTCCAAACTCGTAAATGCTTTGTTCGACTTTGGAGCATAATTTAAGGTATTTTGGATAAAACCGTCTTATTGACTGCCAAGTATTTTACACTGTCAAGGTGTAGAAAACTATGAAAGACATCGTCAGAATCTGCCATCGTTATAAACCAAAAACGCATTTGGTATGCAAAAGAAAAAATAATGACTTTATTCAATGATCCAGTGCAACAGTTTAGAGCAATCCTTAAATTGTGTTCTGAAGACGAATTTTTACGGGTTTGAAAAGACACAGGGGTAATGACAACATTTTCATTTTGGGGTGGAGCCCTTTATTTAAGAGCCCCTGGCTCTTTTTTTCCCTGTAAAACATAAGGCTTAAAAAACATACTAAACAGTGTTTTATTGAAATTCAAAAGTGCACAGTTTCCTGTAAGGGGTAGGTTTAGTTGTAGGGTCAGTAACACATACAGTTTGTACAGTATAAACACCATTACGCCTATAGAGAGTCTCTGTAAACCACAAGTGCAAGTTTGCGTATGTGTGTGTTGATTTTTATTTTCTTTTATTAACATTATAAGTGCAGTAATAAAAAAAAAAAAATACATGTAACTAATATATAAAAATATCTTGTATGTTCAGATATTTTACAGAAAAACCTAATTGTGTGCTGCTTGATGATCAATATTTAAGTATTTTCATTACATTCTTGAAATTATCATTTCTGTCAATAGAAAAAACTGTTTAGAGATTATAGTCTAATTGCAACGTGATGGCTGTCTAATTGTCTCAGCCTTATTATTATTCTTCCAACTTCAGCGATACCAATTTCTGTCAAGCCAATACGGAACCGAATGGAGATCAAACTGAGAAACATGGGTAAGCAAGACTAATCTAAAATTGTCATTTTTCAAACTCTCAGATTTCGCTCTGGCTCAATTCAGCTTCCTTCGCAGGCTGCTGCTGGTTCACGGGCACTGGTCATACTACCGCATCTGCATCCTTCTGCGCTATTTCCTCTACAAAACCACTGCTTTTGTTCTGGTGCACGTCTGGTATAGTTTCTACAATGGCTTCAGGGCTCAGGTAGAGCAACTAGGTCACTTAATCCACTTAACACCCACCGATTCCAACCACACTGCAAAAATATCTGTCATCACAGTCAAACTGAGATGCGTTTGAGATGTACTGTAACATGTTTGAAGGAAGTCAGTAATCAAAATTGAAATACAAGCGCAATGACAGATAAACCGTATGCAACTATGTCTATCTTCTGCACGTTTGAGTAATTGTATGGTTTGGACATAAACAGATGATTTAGTAAGTTGCAGACTTGATGGTATATTCATTTATACATATAGTATTATGAGCATGTTTTTGATTTCTATATTCAAAATAAAAATGTTCTGATACCATAATAGAGGGGAAAAAAGGCTCATTAAAAGAACAAAAATTCTGAAAAAAGAAGTTTTTGCTTTCATGTATTTTGTATAGATATTTTTACAGTTTAATGAAAATAAACTTAAGAACGTTAGATGTTTAGTTTAAAATGTCTTTTTGTCTTCATTATCATCTTTTTCTTTAAACAAATCTACTCAATATTTAAAAAGAAATTAAGTAGTGTGGCAAAATTCTTTTGTCATGTCTGTTTGTTTGTTTTTTAATCATCATTTCTGTTACATTTATTGTCAAGTTTTTTATTATTGTCATCTTTTTACTTGATGGTTACATCACATTATGTTACATTTAAATTAAATGTTAAACTTTCTTTGGTATATTTTTTAAAGAAAATATGAAACCAGAATCAATAAAACGGCAGAATTCTTACTACAGAATTTTGCGTGTGTTTTAAACTATATTATAAGCGAAACGCCTTACTGTATTACTATATGTAATTGTCCCTACAATTCTTAGCCTTAATTCTGACCGTTTTTGTCTTTTTGCCTTTACCTCAGTTGATATCTGAGAGATGGTTTACTAGCCTCTACACATTAACATACATATCTTCGACTGGGTCTGGGAATTTCCACTGTCAAGGTAACTTGATTCACAAACCCATTTGATTGCATACTTAAGTGAGCATGATTGACGGCCACAGTATTTACATCAGATGACATGCATCATCTATGCAAAAACAGGATCAAGAAACTCATCCCAGTGTGGAAATTTGGTTTCTGGATTCTCCTATCTGTTTAAGGTTACATATATTGTAGCATCCTTAGTTTATTGTAGTTCTTGCTATCCATACTCACTCACATGTGTTTTCTCACCAAACATCTTCTCTTACAGATGTCATGAACTTGAACATATTTCCCTACCTCTCTCTTCAAATATTTTGTATAGAACAAATTAATTTTGGCTTTCTGTATTTGGGATCATTTGTGCCGCTGTCTTCACCTCAGTAGTCAATTTCCTTGCCACAGAGGTTTAGCGTGTTGTAGTTTTATTAACTTTTTCTTCTCACAATGTCTTGTGTCTATGTACCACATAGAACCACATATGAATAAACTGAATTGCAGTTGAGTTTTTGGAAGAGGTTCCTTTCAGCAGTGTTTATTTTATCATCTGATAACTTGGTTGAGGGAAAGGTTTAAGAAAGTTAAAGGAATAGTTCACCCAAAAATGAAAATTGCCCCATAATTTACTCACCCCCAAGCCATCCTAGATGTGACATGACTTTCTTCTTTCAGACAGACACAGTCAGAGGTTTTTCAGTATATCATAAAACTAACCTTTATGGCACTGGGTTGGGGACTATTGTGAACTATTCCTTTAAACACAGAGAGTTGGGTTGCCTTGCAGCACCTCCACAGGACGGGAGAGTTACAGGACTTGAGATTTGGTGGTATTATTAATAATATTGACAATAAGTCTGCAAACTCATGTGCAATGGTTAAAGGTCAAGCCAAGGCTGTTTCATTAGTGAATATAGTATTCCTCGCAGCGATTGTTCCTCACTGCACATTTAGGCAAATCTGGTTCGTGCATTTAAATATTTGCATACTGTACACAGTGTTCGCACTGCATATGCAATGTAATACAAATGCTATTCTGAACACATGAAATCATGCTCTTTCCATGAATTATAGATCACAATTTCTCTCAACATTGTGATCAAGGTTGTTAATGTGAGCCCTATGCACTCTGCACACATCTCCTGTTTTGTTCTTGTGTTTACACATTGAATAAAATTAGGCCAGACAACAACTAATCGATAATGAGAATAATTGTCAACAAAATTGATTAGTTCATTAAAACAAACAGACCACTCACAGTTCTGACTAAAATACACATTTTGCTAAAATATTTTTTGTTAGAAATTCAGTGAAAAAATAGAAATTCCACTATTGTTGGAATTATCCATTAATACTACTAATTACTACTCTGTTAAGTCGAATTATTGTGTTTGTTCCTCTTACCGCTTACAAATTAAAGTTTTGTGTTTTTGTTTTAAATTCTGTTATAAAATAGCAAGCATTGTGTTGTTTTTAGGTTTAGAATGTAATGCATTTGAACACATTAATAATGTACAGAAGGGCCTATAGATACATTTATTATATATATATATATATATATATATATAATAAATGTATTTATTTTTTATTTTTTCCCATTAAATGTTTTTTTTGCATCCAATTAAAGAAAAATTCATTATCAAAAAATAATGTTGCAATGCAGGCAGCCCTACATAAGATATTGTACAGCAGGTAGGTGGTATAATGCTGTGTATGTGCAAGTTGTGTTTATTTGTACAGCATGTGATTAATTTCTATAGAAATTTCATTTTCACAGTGAAACAATTTTCTGTGTTTTTTTTTAATAAATTAGCAGAAAACCATCTCTACAACTGCAGAGCTTTATCACCATTAATAAAAACATGACGTTAATATTTTGTCACATGAGAACAATTGCAACAATTCACATTTTCTTTCAGATGATGTAAGTGCCGTGATAAAGCCTATATCATAGTAACTTTCATTTTTTATTGTGTAGATGTTTGTTGAATAGGCTTAACTTTTAATAAACTATGGTATTACAACCATAGTGAATTTGTGGTACTTTAAAACCATGGTTCGCGCCAAAAAAAACATTTAAAAAAAGTTTACAGGTTTACTGTAATATTACTACAGTATAACTGTAGTATAACCATGGTATCAGAAAGCACCACTTTGTATTTAATGGCCCTTTAAATCACAGACGCACATTCTCGAATGTGTCTAATGAGGCCCAATTGTTTTAGATAGCCTACATTAAAACACAAACTTCTTTATCTCTCCTGTCCTGTTCTCTCACGGTACTCCCGTCGTTTTCTCTCTCCTCTTCTTGTTTTCCCACCTGTGCTGCTGCATATCGAGTTCCAGCCCCCTCCTTTACCTGTAACGAATTTGCAATTCCCCAGCCTCGCATTCGAGAGGGAGGAGATGGGAGAGGGAGGCGATAGAGCAGGAAAGAGTGAGGTTTAAGAAGAGTTTATTAAACTTAAACACAACATTCAGAGGTAAACAGAAGCGCGAGGAAGAGAGACACGATGCAACAAACGCGCTAACATATCAATGAAGGAAGCTCGAGGGTTGTTTGACGCGAGGAACACCTGGAACTGTGATTTACCCGGATGAGACGCGGGGAACAAGAGTCAGCCCGTGGGGATCTGCTATCAAGGAACAAAAAAAACGTAAGCAGGTGAAGTGGTTTGCAGGTGAAATTCCCAAGTGTTCACAGTTTAGCACTTTGTTTTATTAATCTAACAAGGCATTGAGCGTTACTGTGTCTCTTTCTCTGAGTGGAATATGTCGTTCCCAAGCACCGTGATGCTAATTTATTCCTCATGCTTTTGTTTATATTTCATCGATTGTATTTGGCGCTATTCAATTCATTAGATTGATATATTTCAAATTTATTTTAAAAATTAATAATACTGGTGCATTTCTAGTCAGTTCATTAGATTGATATATTTCAAATTTATTTTAAAAAATAATAATATTGGTGCATTTCTATTCAGTTCATTAGATTGATACATTTAAAATTTATTTAAAAAATCAATAATGTTGGTGCATTTCTTCTTTTTTAAATACAAAAAAAATATTGCGCCATAGATCAGTATCGTAAATCTGCTAGTTGTGAAGACCCTTTTTTTCAGGTGAGCATGGTAACAGTATAATGACTGACAGACTGGTCACTGTCTGCTGACCTCTGTTAATATGAGTTTCATCCTCCATTTCCAGAACAGACTGTCTCTGCGATGGCTGAAAGAGGTTTGTGTTTCTTGCATGCTTTTATCTTTCAAGCAGCTTACTTTATATCCAATGATTTCAGTAAATCCATGTCCCTTAAATGCAGTGATATAAATATGATGCCATAGTGACAATAAGTCACTGCATGCTAAAGTAATTACAGTAGGAATGACTGTCTGTAAACCACTCCAGAAATTGCTAAATGTTTGTATAAGACGAGCATTTAATCAACATAAACATCACTGTATTTAATGTTTTTCATAGTACTCACTTTTTAGTCTAAAACATGTCTATTCAGGGCATTAATCATGCATTATTAATTATTTAATTAAATCATTTAATATTTTTTTCTTGCAGAAAATTACGATTTAGATTTAGATTTCAGAAATGTTGTCAGATGTGGCCAACTCTGAATGTTTTGGATGACATGGTCTTCTGTTATCTTCGATTATCTTTTCTCAGGAATGAAATGGGAGGTTCGAGCCAACGACCGCCATTTCCATCGGTCCTGTCGCCGCAGATCTTTCCTGTGTTTCCGCTGGGGGCGTTATGCTGTACGTGAGAAACGTTTTGATTCCTATTGTCTGGAGAGAAGTAGTTATGGAAGCATTAAACAACATTTGATACCTTTGGGCTGCCACACATATGTTGATGTTTCCAGTGGTTTGTCAGTTTAATTCATTGTTTAACACTTTCCTAATTGGTTTTGTTTCCAGAACAATGTGGTGCGGAGCTACAAATACACGCCTCTGACCTTTTTGCCACTTAACTTGTATGAACAGTTTCAGAGAGCAGCGAATCTCTTTTTCCTTCTCATTGTGGTCTTGCAGGTTTGTATTTCGCATGTCTATGACAGAAAGATTCACAATGCTAATTCATGTTTAAATGCCAAACCTAGTTATTTGACTAGCACATTTTTCCTATGAGTGCTGAACTAGAGTGGCCACCTTGAACTCATGATGAATGAAACATGCTCTTTTGCAAGACATTTATACTGACATGGCTAAAAACACCCATTGTAACAATAAATTAGATAAATGAGAAATCATAAAAACATCAGTTTTAACATAGGATTGTAAATATTTGAGTTTCGATTCATAAATATTGGAGTGTTTAACTTATTACTGGCTATGCTGTGGTTTATTCTTGACCCCATTTGAATCTGTAGTGGGAATGGCATAATAAAATAGCTACATATGTAGTACACGTGTAATATCATCAATTTTCCAGTATAATCAGCCCATATTGTGTAAATGCGCTCATATTTGTATGTTTACAAATGCACATTTTTTATAAAAATATTTGAAAGCTAGGTG
>JAUYWG010000060.1:7287064-7307793 GCA_034779775.1 Enteromius afrohamiltoni | reverse complement strand
ATGTTTTATATATATATATATATATATATATATATATATTTATAATAAAGTTTTTGTATTATGTTCAGATATAATTTATATAATCACCTGATAATCTAATTTTCAAATCCTCTGTACCTGTGTTTTACATGAGCATGTGTTTTCACAATCTAAACCTTTAGACTCACCACCAGGAGGCAGTGTTAAAAGTGTAGCTGTGAAACATGAGAAAGGGATTTCAAGCAGATTCTCTTAATGTTAATATGCTGTCGATTATCTGAAACTTGAATTTTCAGGAGCATCACCAAATGCTTACAGCACCCCTGAGGTTTGGCTGACCATATGTGTGACCACCTGTATTGCTGTCTTTCCCTCAATAACCATACGGGCTTTAGGAGTTGTACTAACAAACTCCAACAAACATAAGGTTGATCTCTACTTTCTAATCACAAATCCTTTTGTCACAATTAGCATACAAGACATGTGGTTTTGTTATACTCACCGCATTGTCCTTTTTACGCATGCAGATCCATAGCTCGAATGAGCCCGTTGAGTTGAAGTCGTGGTTTCAGAGAAGTACCCTTCAGCGTCGTTCATCCTATGCGGTGTCCCAAGGCAAAGGTTTTGGAAAGTTAATCACCACAGGAGTTGGACTTCCCTCTATGGCACCCCCACAGGACAGAAGAGTCAAAGCAGGAAATCTGAAGAAAGAATCTCCGCAGGGTTCACGTATAGAAATGGATAGTGGAGATGTGGCATGCTAGCATCTTCAGTGTGTTTAGTCATGCACTGAACATGTGATATGAATAGCTAAAATATAACAAAAAATCAGTCCTAGGGTTTTTGGTGTAATTCCAAAATGGAGGCCCAGAATACACCTAATCTAATTGATAGTGACCATTTTGCAAATTCGAAATGTTATGGGAGGATTTGAACATTTTAAACGGTTAATCCACCCCAAAATGAATCACTTACCCCCATGCCATTCCAAATGTTTGTCCTCGAAATCTGAATGCTCCATCAGTAGTTCAACCGTAATATATGAAGAATACTTTAATAATAACGAGTTTATTTGACGATTCGGCACCAAAAAGTCAATGTAGCACAATTTTGTGCATCATCTGGTGGACGCTATTCACTTATGCCGTTCGGTATTAGATGCAATGGAAAGATTTGTGCAAACAGTGTATCTTTCCATTGCGTCTAATACAGAACTGCGTATGCGAATAGCGTCCAACGAATGATCTACAAAATGGTGCTATGCAGACTTCATTGTTCCGAATCATTACATAAACTGTTCAAAGATATTCTCGTAGCTTCATAATTTTACGACAAACATCTTTCATACTTTCTTGCTCCCTGACAGCCGTAATTGTTTGGCAGTCAATGAGACAGTCACAAGCCTCCTGGTTTTCATCCTAAAAATAATAAATTGCATTCCGAGGATGAACAAAGCTTTTAGGAGTTTGAAACGACATGGGGGTAAGTAATTACTTACAATTTTCATTTCCACCATTTTTAGTTTGTTTTAAATATACTTGTATTTTTGTATAAAACTTTACAAATAAATCTATTTAATGGAAAGTACTTCTTTTTCTCTTCATTGCTGCAGTGAAATCCAGGACAAATAAATAAACAGACAATAGCGTGAAAATGTTCAATGGTTTTATTTTATTTCAAAACACGCAATTTACCCATATTACCTTTTTTTCTCCTGTAACAGTTATTACTCCAATTTGTCTCCTTCTTGCACTGAATGAAAAGTGCTGCACAGGCTCTCTGGCTCCCCCTGTAGGACAGGAGGAGGAACGAGGCTCTCTATAACATGCCCCTTAACCTTTAACAGCTGCCTGAGAACAAGTTTGTGTGTGAATGTGAAGCTTCAGCGGGGATATTAAAACCGGCAAGATCTTTTGCAGAAGATTTTAAACAATGACAGGTGTTTTCTCCTTAATATTTTCAGCACTAGGTCTTAACATTGAACTCAAATTCACGAAAAGAAAATCCTTACTCCTGTCAAGTACAGTCAGCCGGGCATCTCAACAGATTCAGAAACACACACTGATTGTTTTTTTTTTGGATTGTCTTTACCCTCGGATCAATCTTTTGCTTGGGTAGATGTGCTCTAAAAAGAGTTTATGTGCAAGACCTCATTACTTTGCAAACACTTCTCCCTCTTAGTGTTTCAGTATTAAATAATATGGAGCAATTTGTTATTCCCTGCTTAAAAACTAGCTCAAGATGGTTTGCTGGTCTTAACTAGATTAGCTTATCATTTAGTTGATCTCTCAACCTGCCAAGTCCCCAAAGCATTTATTTTAAAAAAACAACAATTCTAATTGCCAATTCTACCTAAGTTAAGGCTAGTTTGATAGCCTACTGTTTACTTAGCAGGTAATTTCAAGTGTTTTAATCTTTAAATGGTACAGCTATTGTTACAGGATTCATACTAGAGACTGAAGTGGATTTTGAGGAAGCCTGAACCAACCACATTGATTATGATTGAGGTAAAGGCTTTTCTTTCCTTTGTATTTTTGCATAGTTCTCTCTGCAAAGACAACCAGCCTCAGCAGCTCTTTATCGACTGGTTTGTGGTTATTAGAAAGCATTGTTAGTGCAAATGTTAGCACTAGCTCTTTTCAACACCCTGCTGGACTTAAATCTTTTCACTTCAAGTCCAGCAGTGTGGGAGTAGTTAAGACGGACAAATGTAGTTAGATAATAAAGTGAACATTAGTTGTTAGCATCACTGTTACTTCTTTGTCCATTTTGGTGGTTCGAATTTCTTGTGGGAGTTAAATTTCCTTGAAAGACTTGAAGGGTTTTGATGCATTACTATGCAATGTTCCTTTAAGTTTATCAGGGAGGAGTGTTTGCAGATTTAGCTACCACTGCACACCATAAGCACCACAGCAAGCTAAATAGGGCAGTGGTCGCCTACTTGCAACCAGTGAGAGCCTCTTTCCTCTTTCCTTTCTCCTCTTCTCCTCCTCCTCTCAGCCTGTCTTCTCTCTACCATATTTTTCTCCTTGTTTTGAAACTGATTGTCTTCTACCATCACAAAGACACTTGGTTCTGATTGATTGACAGGTAACAGAAGAGGAAGAGCACAGTGTGATTGGGGGGTTGGATCTCCAGACAGACCCGGAGAGAAACATGATGTACGTGATGCTGTTATACAGTCAATAAGAGACCATTTCTGGTTGGAGGGGTCTGTTGCAAAAAAACTGGCCAGTAGCATTCCAGTTTTGTGTGAAATGGTGTGCAACCCAAATCGAGAAACACACCACATGTAAACAAATGCACACAAGATTACATTTCAGAAGAGGAGACATGTGTACATACGGGTCCATGACCAAGTTCAGTTGCCCAGGATACACGGTCATGCCCCATTATAAAGAGTTATATACATAAAAGAAATACAAGGAGGGCAGAGAGGGCTGCAACAATACATGCACACAACCAGTGAAAAACAACAGTGACAGAAAACTCTACAAAACAAAGACCCCTCCAACACTTGTACCACCCATCCCACCCATGTCCAACTCCCCCCGGGGTCTAGTGATCCTAGTCACTCCCACCAAAGTCCAGGTCAATCCAGCTTTACTCTATACAGTATACAATAGTCATGCAGAAAAAAAGTGTCCCCACCACTTCAAATGGGAGGAGTTAGTTTTTTCGTTATTTTTTAAATTAATGCTAGGAGCACTTAACACAAAGAAATGAACACAAGGTTTGAATAATGTTGAAACCAAGTATTAGAAAATTGATGCATATATTGGAAATTCAGCGTATTTGTGAATTTGCACTTTTCTGTAATCTTTCAACTTTTTTCTTTTTTTTTTTTTTTTGCTTTCTTTCACCCTCAAATCCTTTTCCTTCATGGTGTGTCTAAACATTCAAATGTCTTTCTTTTATAAAGAATTACGTACCGCCATCGATCAAAATAATAACAATAATAATAAACAAGAAATTGGCAAATGAGTAAACCAAACAACAACACCAACAGAAACACAATTTAACAGTATAAAGCTTCAAGTCACAAGTTCAAAAACTAACTATTATTAGTCTTAGTAGTGTTAGTGTACTCATTGTAATTAGCATTAGTTTAATCTAAATTACATAAACTTTACACAAAACATTTGAGGTATTTCAGAATCAATTGTCAACACCTTCCTGCCAAATCCGTGTGGTTTCCAGTGGGAGAAATAAATGAGGGAACTGGTTTAATGTGTTTCTTTAAATGGCCTCTTCTCCTGGATCACTTGCAGCTATTTAAATCTTTGATAATCAAATTGTCAAAATATTCTGAACTTGTTCAGATTTAAAGTCCTGTCTGGTATTTTAGAATGTGACTTTTGATATATCTTGATTTAAATTAGAAAGTGCTCCTGGAAAAAAGGCCAAATGTGGGTACAGTACTGCGGCATCATGAATAAAATCAGGGTACAAGTACACGATGGTAACATAAAAAGATATTTTGTGAATTTCCGCCAGTGCACACAAAATAAACTGGCCTCACTCTCAAGACAAGCTTAATGCGAAATAAACCTGGCCGTTAGCCCAAATAATTAGTCAAGTGATACTGGAAAAATAATAAAGTTGTCATTATAAAGTGCTTAAACACCAGTTTATATCAAACTAAGGTCAAAATCGCCCGCTGTTTCAATGTCTGTATGCCTGCGTACTGTAGAATTGCATGTAAGCATGAGTGTGCAAGGTGCCGTTCACACAGCAGGCAGTTTTTCGGTAAAAGACGCGAGACGCCGCGCTAGGAATTGAAAATAGCTCACGCTCCCAAGCGCGTTTTTAAAACCAGACACGGCGCCTTTAAAACGCGGCGGGGAAAAAATAGCGCGGGACGCGGCTCAACGGCCGAAACGTCAGTAGCGCGTCTTTACATAGAAACAAGATGAAAAACCAGCGCAATGGATCTCAAAAACGCGTTCCGTCCGTGTGTAAACTGTTCAGGTGTGTGTGCTTGTGTGTGTGTGTGTGTGTGTGTGTTTCAGAGCAGTCCCACCCGTTGTTGAAGGAAAAAGGCACTCAACTCAATCTGCATAGCAGCCGCATCCCTCAGTGGGGTGCTATGCAGTCTGACTGCACTGTATGAGTATGTATATGTCACCTTTATGTGAAAATGTATGTTTGTTTACAGCTTTGATTATGGGTTATGTTTTGGTATTTTGGTGTATTCTTCCCTTTGGCAGCACAGGACTGGCAGGTCAAAGAATCTTTGGTATCAGTGGCTGTTTCACAAACCACCCAGCTCAGTGAGGTAGCCACACTGGTTCTCACTACAAACAAAAGGTCCGTTTTATCAGCTAATGTACATACAGATGCCCGCTGATTTGTGTATCACAAATCTGTTCTCTCTTAATGCTCATAATCAGGCCCACACGGAATCCTGTGGCAGATTTCCACAGAGTTGGTCAGTTACAAAGTTCTGCACATCTGCTGCCCTTTGAACATCCATTTATTAAATATTTTGGCTAATTTGATTATGCTTTCAGCTACACATTGCACCTTGTTTGAATTAATTCTGCTGATTTGTCTCCTGAAATTTTTGCAGATTCCATCTGGGCCTGCTTATAAATCAATGCTCAGAGCATCATTGCATTAACAGTGCCCACTTTTATCTGTTCAGCAAGTCCTGCAACATTTCCAGAAATGCTACTGTTGCGTTCAAAGACACTAAAAAAAGACTCCTCTTCGATTTTGAACATCTCCCCATGGAGGTAAGGTTGTGCCCTTGTTTCACACCCATTTGGCAGGGTTTTTTGAGGATTTTGGGAGAATATTCGGGTGGAATTCATGTTTTTTTGGTTTGTTTACTCTTCAACAGAGCCAAGAGAGAGCGATATCTCTTTCACGGCTAGTGAAAGTTCCTTGCCTTATGACCTGTGGTACTTCACATGCAATGCAGAGATGTCCAGCTGCAGTCCTCCCATGTTTGGTTATTCTTTTAGAAAGTCCTTTTTTTTAATGAATTTTCCAAATGATCAACAAAGTGCCTTACATATGCACAGATCACACGTTTTAATAAGAAATAGAAATATTTTGTACCAATTACCCGCTTTAATATTATGAAGAGAACACAAGTGGGAGAGAGATCAAAAGAAAAATAGGGGATTAGAGGTTAAAGAGGAGGAGAAACAGGGTTTTTTAGTGTTTTTCTGTTGTGTTGCTGTAGAGATATTTCTACCTTTTCAGATGGTTTTATTGTAGACTAGCTGTACTGAATGATTTAAAACATTGATTATTTTCATATTTTTGTTTTAAAAAAATTCTGATTCTTTTTAAAAGATGATTGTTGGTTGCTATGGCACATAATGCCAGTTTGGGAGTGGACTCTGGCTGAGAGTATGTGAACTTTTATATTATATTAAGGCAAACATTATTGGCACTAGATTTAATGTAACATTTTGAGCTGTGTTTACCCCTTGTCCACTTTACAGGATAAACAAAATCTTTGATTTGTCAGTAAGATTTCGGTTGCGTGTGGATGTAGCATTTTGTAACAAATATTTCCATACGTGTTTAAAATGTGCCTCGTTGTGTTTGGCTGTAACTGTCTTGACATTTGGCCTATTGTGTACCTATACAGAATGAAAAATATTCTATTCATAGTTGAAATATCATAGGTCGCCGTCTGTCGAGATCAGAAAGGGTGCACCTTTTGCTAAAAATGGTCCAGTATTTCTTCCCCAGACTTGAAGTTGAGTTGTCGACTGGTTTGCTTGTTGCATTACTGACAGTTTGGATTATAAGAACATGTGTTAACCACAAGTGCCATGAAACAACGCAGTCTAGCCCTCCATTTCCATCTGTGCAAAATAAACCGTATAGAGAGCCGTGCTGGGTGAATGTGCGAGTCCTTGTTGTGGGAGCTCGTTCCATTTCACCTTCAGTAGAGGTCGACATCCTTCGCTTTTCTGTCCGTATCGATTAGTCTCTCAATTCATTAGCTTAGCATATGATCTGAGAGCCTCTGTGAAACAACTGGCCATTAGGGAATTGTGCCGCCGTGGGCCCAAGAGTGATGATGCAGGTGGTGGCTTTCTTTGACAACCTTGCTTGAGTAACAAGCCTTCTGTGCTGTAAGCTGTGAAAGTGCTCGTTTGTCCTTAACCGCACAAACAGACCATTTCAGCTCACTTTGTCGTGGTTTATGTGAATATAATGTGGTGCTTTTCCATGTGGAGACGTTTGGCTTGATTTCATAACAGTCCCAAAGTAAAAGGTTGCATTGAACATGAAACATCAGCCATTTTTGGCAGCAGTGGGATTGATTGGCACGCAACGAGTGACTGTGAGGTTGGACTGATCCAGTCTCAGCCACCCAGGGGAAAAGGGATTTAGATTTAAGCCTTGGAGAAGGTGGTGGCAGAGGTGCCTGGCTGGCTGGGACTGGCTACGTGGCCGTGGTGGTGTTCCTCATGCCAGCGGTCAACGCAGCGGCGACGTGCATTCATGAAGAAGTTGCTGACGGTGTTGAGTTCCAATCCCAGCTGCTGCGAGATGGTCAGCTGCATTTCCTTCGAGGGCCGCTTGTTCTCCTTGAAAATGGCGATGAGTGTGCGGCGCTGCAGGTCGGTGAAGACCAAGCGCTGCTTCTTGGGTGCCATATTGCGCTCCTTGTGCTGCTCCTGTTCCTTACGTTTGCAAGCTGTGGGGATCAGGAGGATGAACAAGAAAGATCAGGGAAAGGTAAGTAGACAAAGGAAATGGAGAAAAAAATTCATTAGCCTCCTGTTTGCTCTACATACTGAAATTCCACAGATGAACGGCTTCACAGGGAGTCGAAAATGTTCAGACTCTCCTGTTTGGCTGTGGATTAATAGTGATTTAAGACAAATCCATTCTATCTCCCCGGAGGTCAAAAATCATCCCTTTAAAGAGAGCAGACAGAGCAGGCCAGCAGTGAGCACCTCAGCCTGGTCATTGGAGACACTGCTGTTTGATTCAATATTAATGCAGTTTGGGCTCACAGTAGGAGAGCGAGTGACTGGTATACAGAAGTAGGGGTCTTTGTGTGTGAGAGAAAGAAAGAAAGAAAGAAAAGAGAGAGAGAGAAAGAAAAGAAAAAGGAGAAATAAAAAAGGAAAGACGCAAGGGGGTATTGACTCATCCTATTTTAGTGTGTATGTGTCTGTTTTTGGAGGTGGGGTTGTCCGCAGAGACTTCGGTCTGAACGCCCCTCCAGCAGGTCTGTAGTCTGCGACTTCAAACAGAGGCCACTGGAGGGCACGGACCTAAGAGAGGCAGAGTATTTTCGAACTGCCTTTAACTCACACCACCACCTCCCTGTATGTTCTGTCCTGGCAATGCAGAGAGAGAGAGATTCTGGCTGCCTACTTGAGGGCAGTAAACACCGCGAGTGTTTGGAAACATGAGTAAGCCAAGAAATATTTTGGTTCACACAAATACAAATAATTTTATTATGTGCAAAGGAAATCAAATGCCTTTTCTTCTTCTTTTTTTTTTTTTTTTTTTTTTACATTTTTATATTTATTTTTACACTAGATGTTTTATTATTGCTTTGTTTTTCAATGCACAATTGCTTCTCTCAGCGATTTACATTTTTTTATTTGACTTTTTGTGAATGGATCATACATTTCTAACCGCATCACCTCAATAGCCTGTAAAAGCAGCAGCTCTTTGCATCTTGCTCGAATTTTATCTGTCTGTGTGTGTTTGTGGAGTGACTGGAGCCAAACTGTGGTGCCATGTATCTAATTACACTGAGCTGGGGCCCATTGATCACGTCACCTCTCGCAGTCAAATCTGTTTACTACAGGCGTCTAACTGCCTGGACCGCATCCATCATATTCAGATTCTATATTACACACACACACACACACACGAGCGCATTGTACACTTGAAGTGTACCGTTTAAATGTTGACGGTACTTTAACGCGCCTATAATATTTGTTTTCGCATAACATTACTCCTATCGCATAAAGGTGTCTCGGAGCGCGGAGCCTGACGTGAATAATGAAGCTTTAAAGCCTTTTAAATTGTAATGAGTCGTCTGTGTTGCTCGACTGAAATAACTACGCCTGAAAACGCAAACCTCAGCGTATCTGACGTAGACAAGCTTTAAGCAAGATTTACTGGTTGCTTTTGTTTTTGAACGTCATTTGCTTTTCGTCAGTGGTTTTCGGTGCTCCAACACTGACAGATTTTTTTAGACTTATATCCAACATGCCCAGGCCGTGTTTTGGTGTTAAAATCTACCAGCAGGTGTCGCTGGCGCTATTCCCTGGTGTAAACGGTTTACAGGCGTAAGATTTTGTAATCGATATTGATCGATCGGTTGGGAAGGGGGCCCTGATTACTGAACCAAGCTCGGCGTAGAAAAGGAGAAAATCGATAGCTGCAGACTTTAGAGCTACAGTGAGCAGAGAGTGGGACAGAAGCAGAAATATATAGTACAAATAGAAATAAGCCACAAAGTGTGACAAAGGGTGAATTGAAACATTCGGATGGGATTTTTTGACATTGTCTTATTAGGACGTTTGATGAATTTCACAAATTCTAAATAGGATCAGACTTACTGTAGGAATTATTTCTTTCTTTTGCATTTTCGTCTAAAAATATATATATTTTTAATAAAAAAAACTCAAGGTAAACGTAAAAATAAGTTGCGATTTAGCATGTCCTTTAAAAATCTCTTATGGTAACAGGATGGACAGTTTTACGGTTCGTTTAGTCCTGTAGGTTACTCAAGGTCATGACTTAGAAATATCATTTTAATCTTATATTTCTTAATATCCATTTTTTAAATAATTAGTGGTTAGGCCTAACTGTATACCTACAATAGCATGATAACAGGGTTGACTTCTGACAAAATAAAACAAAAAGTGATAAAACGAGCAATTATTCTTGTTCATGGTGCGGATAGGAATTTTAAGGAATGGGTGGAATTGTAGGCGCTGCATTTAAACAAGGTAATAGTAAGAATGAAATCGTTAAATAATTAGGTTTGTTTATTTATTTATTTGCGTACGGCTTTGTAAAATTAACATTACATTTTCAACACGAAAGGGACACCCTTTAAATGAAGTGACTCTTAAGGTGTTCATGGATGCAAATATTAAAGATGATTAATTAAAGACCCAACTTTTCTCCAACTGTTTCTGTTCTTCAGCAGGACAGGTTCTGACTTCCCTTGCAACACACCAGTAATAGTGGGGTAGGCCTGTTGTGTTCAATAACGGTCGATAAATCCGTAAATAATTCATTTTTGAATTGCATTTAATCTAATTAATTATAGTTCCATGAAAATTGTTCTGGTAATGAGCCAGAAACTATGGTAGGTCTGCCTTGTACCAATGGGGCGCTGAGTCTAAATTCGAAATAATACCAATTTAATAGCTCTGCGTGCCGTGCAGTGTGGGGAATGACAAATGAGGACACACTGCAGATTCTGAATAACGACTAAAAAACACGGCTACACGCGTCCAGAAAAGCTCATTTATGTATGGCCTATGATAGCGTTAATTAGTCTCGATCTGGGACATTGGCCAACCGCAGGTACGTCTTTAAACTACTCCGTATTTACCGCAAATGTATACCTAACGCATATTTATTTGTAATAAATGAGGCTTAATCTATTCGACTTTGTACAAGTGCGTTCAGTAATTATAGCACTTAAAGTTACGCATTTATCCCTCTTTTAACATTTTATTTTAAAATTATTTTTTATGGTATGGCCCAGGGGATAAAATTTTAGTCCACAATATATATATCTGAATAACTAAGTAAGATAGCGAGATGCTGTTTAAAATATAAAGTTAGAAAATACCACCTTATGCGTGCCCTTTCTTCTTTTTTGCGCCATTTTCCCCATTTTTTGTCTGCTAGGATATTGTGTTAATTAGCAAGCTCTTCTCGTAAACAACATTGCGCTCAAGGCTCTCTCTAAATACTCGACTAAATTTAGTGTAATGCAATAAGGAAAGATCAGTATGCTAATATTCAGGTAATTTGAAATAACTCAACCTGTTAAGAAACTCGGTTAGTTATTGAAGCCAACGCATTACAGCAAATCATTAGCCATGAACTTCAAAATCTTTGCGTTGACGAAGAGAATGTTAAAGACATAAAAACAAGGAAAATGTAAACAACTTTAATTAAATGTTATAAACTAGGCTACTACATAAATATGTAGTTACTACAGCAAATGCGGGTGATTTTTAGTAGGGTTTTTTTTTTATTTTTGTTTGTTTCTGTAGTTTAATATAAAACATTAATAACCGTAGGCCTGCTTTTGTTGGTCGTCCGATACAGTTTCGAATAGAAAGCGTTCGATCAGCATTCTATTGCTATCGTAAGTAACTTTTGCGACTGGAAAGCCTATAAACATAAGTAAAAAGAACAATAGACTTCTTGGCCTTTGTTGCCTTAAAGATCTTAATTGTTGCACCCTGAGTGCAGTGTCTGATGATGGTTATCAATATTTTATGTACAAATCTTAGGATGATAAATTATTGATATCTCAGAATACAGTGTGTGACTTTGATGGTACATTTATCACTTGCCCCTTACATTTCATTGGACCCTTCAAAGGCAGCCATACATGTTTGAAGTATAGGAATACATTTTACTTTATAGGTCCATGGCAGGTTCATGTCTTTTAGGGTTAAAGTTGGGTTCATCATCATGGCTAATTGGAACTATAATAACGGTTCAGTCCAAGAGTTCTGGACTCCACAAAGTCTAAATAAATAAATAAATAAATGGTGTCTCCTGTGAAAGCTGGAGGTGTATGTGCACTCTCTTGGATTTCAAGTGGGAGGACTGAGGGAGTGCAAGGATCGATGACTGGCCGCGCCGCTCAGCCGACCAGTCTGCCTGGGATCGATGCATAGAGTGCGGCTGAGCTGAAATTGGGAGCGGAGTTGCTCCCATTGAGGCCTATGCAGTGGTGGTTAAAAAGTCAGTGTGTCATGAAATTGCCCTTGTATGAATATGAATTGCTTTCATCAGCAACTGGGGTGTGTTTTGCATGAATATGTTTGTGTGCAATCTAAATATGATATCAGTGCAATTATATAGATCCAAGTGTGGAAATCTGAATTCATAATGGATAATCTGTTAGTTAGAGGGTATGTGTTGGGAAACACAGCTGATATGTGAGGTTAGTATGATGTGGGTGAGGCTTGGTGTGAGGCTACACCTTTTTTCCAGTGGCCTGACTAAACAAGCACATGACATTTAAAAGTCTCTCACCTTTAAAACAGCCAACTGGTAGGCCACCATTTCTATAGGACTTATCATGGATTGATTTTATCTTTCTCTGATTTGATTTATTGGATGTCCGCTGGTTTTATCAGCGTGTCTTGGTGCTAATCGTCTCAAAGGTCGATGTTTTGACAGGGGCCGATTCTGCTGAGTTAGCCATGAAAGTGGGTGGTGGGTGAGGTAAAGGGCCAAACCTGTAGGTTAACTACTGTACAAGTTAGCACTCGAGATATTTGTTTTTAGGAACTAAGCATTACTTACTCCTCTCATTAATGTTGACAGGATCATAACACAGGACTGTTGTGGTGAGATCAATAAGTGAACGGTCTAATAAAACTGTTGTTTAAGTTAAACATCCTCTCTATAGCCATATCGACGCATTGGCATGTGCTTGGTTGTTAAGACTGCTTGACCTGCAATTACAGTGAAGTGAGTTTAAGAGGTTTGAAAGGTTGAGGAACCAAACACCAAGTCCACAAAGTCTTGAAAGAACATTTAAAACCTCTGAAAATACCACAGGATTGATCAATAGGTTTCATTTCTTATGTGGACTCAAGCTGTCATTGAACATGCTCAACTACACTCTACAGAAAAAAAAGATTTCAGTCAAAACCAATATGTTTTTTACCCTTCTTCTTTTGTACTGGTGATTTGAACTTATGTTGTAACATCAAAAACATTTTTTTCATCCCTGAAGAACCATATACAGCAAAAGTGGTTTTTGTAGGCACTTGGTATGCTGTCTTTTCTGGAATGTGAAGAATCATTATTACAGTCTTTATTTGTAAGACTGTAACTTCAAGGAATATTTCAAAATGTCAACAGACTAAAACTCTCAACGATGCTGTACCACTAAACCCTGCTCTGGGTATCACAGCTATTACAAGTTGGTCTCATTGACTAATTTGGCATGTTGTGGGCTCAATGCATGTGTAAATGGTGTAATGGCACATCAAGAGAGTCACTACATTGTTAAATGGCGCTTGATGCCTCAAGATGTGTCAGTAACCAGCCAGTCTCTCAGCCTCTGGAGGGGACATGTGGTTTTGAATCTAACCACACTGGTCAGTGTTTTTTTATGTATTTATTTGTATTTATTTATTTGTACTGCATTATAGGGTTAGGTTTTGTTGTTGATGTTTTTGCCAATTATAGGCTGTGCATCCATGTATGTAAAAATATGTCTTGACATTTTTTCATTATTTTTTAGAGATTTTGTTTTGGAATGATTTTCTTATATATTTGGCATTATTATAGACAGCTAACATATATTGCATTATGTCAAACTGTAAATGCAAATTAATTAAAAATGTACAATTCTTTTGCACTAGAACGATTTAAAGTAGTTTTTTTAATATGACGTGACCAAATGAATTACTCTAGCAGGCAAAGTAAGAAAAAAAGCATTTGTGTTTATAGCGGAACTATAGCTTTCAGGTCACTCTAGATGCATCAGATAAAGGCATAAAGTGAAGTATATTAACTACACGCCCAAGTGCTTTGGCCGTGACTCAGTCGAGTGGGAGGTGTTGTTTTGTAATATCAGCTTTGATAAAATTATTAAATGCCCCCCCTTGGTAAAATTTAGTGGTGACGCAATGCAATTTAACCCTTTGATGCTCTCCTCCTAGGCGGCACGGTCTCTTAGCAATTTGATTTAAAGGTCACTCTCTCCTATCGATCCATTTTGGCGGGCGAGCACAGAGATTGATCATGAAAATCTAAGCTCGCGGAGACAGTACTGCACGCATTATAGAGCAACATTGTTAGATCTTATGGTTTCGTGTACGCATGTTACCCAGTCTATAATTATTTTAAACAACAGGAGTAAGGAGACGGTTTAAGATATTACTGACAATACTGTATTTTGTCTGTCATATTAGCATTTGCTGTTGCAAATGAGGTTAAAACATCACGATGTAAAGCAGAATAAACATGCCATGTGTCATAAATCTAAATGTAGATGCAATGTGACCATCCACGTAAATATCCACGTTGTTTGCGAATAATGCATTTTTATATTCGCATGTAGGCTATGTATTGTTTTATACAGGCGTTTGGATTATAATGTTTTTTGAGCAGCGTTTAAGAAACAACACAAATTGGGACAATTCGCTATTTATTAAATTTACAAGCGAATAAGTGTTCGCTTACGAGGTTACCATAGCAACAGTTCGCTAAACGAGCGCATTGCCTTTGAAGTGCATAGTCAAAAGTAGCTACTGTCTTTTTTTTAGCACTTTTTGGTTTAGATTTATTATTCACGCGGGTTTTTTTTTTTTTTAGATTCACACATATATATCAAAGGGTTACATTTAAGGTTTACTTCTTTGAAATGAACCTTTGAAGATGAACTTAATAGAAAAAAATGAAAGTCGACTCCCTGTAAATCATTTAATAATGCGCATAATGGAGAAACCCTACCTTTAAAATTAGAATAAGGCAGTAGGCCAAGGGGGGTGGGGACGAAAGTGAAGTTTCTCCCATTTGGTTCAACTCAAGATATTGAAATAGCAAACCGAGCAATGGAAATCAATACAAATTCACTGCTTGTTATATAGACCCAAACTATAATGCGAGACCGTTTTAGTCACATAGGGCATACAACGTGGGTATAAAAATGCAGGCGTAGTCATGGAATTTGCTTCAGTGTAAAAGATTGTCTTCGAACATCCTGAAATAATACGGCTTACATGCATTTGTTTACCAAACAAGTGACCGCATCTTAATTTTTCACTTCTGGCTCTATCAATTATTAAGGTCAACATCGATCATTTTCTTGGCCTGCCAAAGCCCTTCTCCCCTGAAAATGCCTCGATTCGCTAATCCTAAATCAATTGCGTCCATCCTCGTGGGCTGGGAACTGGAGGCGAGACTGAAAGTCATTTTTATGAGGAGGAGGATGATGATGATGTTGAGTGAAAAGCAAACACTCCACTTTAAAGTGTTAAAGTGTGTGTGTGTGTGTGTGTATAACATGTAGTGCCAATCCTAAATGGATTGATTGCTCTCAATTTCATGCTAGAGACTAATTCTTAGCTGTAACTGAAACTGTGGTTTAGGAAAACACAGAAGGGCAAGGTGGTCAGTAGAATTCCCATAAGGATGCTATGCAATCAATTTAGAGAATAGGCCTTAGATTACATTTAGTTGAAATGTATGTAAGAAATAAAGAGACAAATTTACCATCTCGCCGTGGTGCATTGCGTACAAACACATATTGTTTTACTGTGTTTCTTTTATTCTCTCGCGTTCATGACTACAGGGAGACTCCATATGATGCATAGTAAAATCTGCATCCTTCCTGCTAAACGAAACAGTAGGTAAATCCAGAGTCCAATGGGAGAGAGTGCTGAGCCGGTATAATTGATAGATGTACTGGCTATCTTTATTGATCGCTTTATTGATTGGGCCAAATACATTGAGATGGAGTGTGGAATACAGCACAGATGCTGAGGCGAATTGTTTTTCATCGTTAATGCAATCTTTAAGCATTGCGCATTGCGCAGTATTTCAGGGTTGCATTTTTCTGTCATATTTACGCGTGACATGTCTGACATGACGCTGCCTGATTTGTAAAAAAAAATGCAAAAATATTTTTTGTGTTTGTTTTTAACTAGCTTTAGTATCAACAAAAAAGAAAAGAAAAGAAAAAAGGGACGCTTCAGCGGCTCAGAAGAACACTACCAAATGATCCCACAGACACGGGCATTTTCACATTAGCCAAGCAGTGCCACGGCATTGATTTTTGTGACTGTGATGAATTTGGAATAGTAATTTGAATTTATTGATTGATGTAGTGAACGAGTATTCCCAGACTCTCTATGAAACACAACCCCCCAACTTCTACATGCGCGCAGTGCATAATGGCTCATTTAAATGCACTTGCTTTTGTTATTTGCATACCATAGTAATACCTCATTGAGCAAAATTGACTGTAGATCCGAGACGTGCAAGGGCTTTTATTGCATGAAAGGTATTATTTTATTCAGAGAATGCCTGGGTTTGTCACAACACTGTATTAGCAAGAGTTAATAAACCTAAACAATACCACGTTTACTGAAAGCTTTAATGCACGACGTTTTAAAGTCATTTTAAAATGTGATATTTCGAATATTTGACGCATATAAACTGTATTTAAAGGGTCACGCTTTAACGTGTTTTTGTAGCCTAATGATAGCATCTTGAATTGTTAATGTGGACGCATTGTAAAGTGTAAAAGCTAAGTTGCACGAAAGACGAAGAGTTAGCCTACTATACATCTAAGTTACTACCTGTAGCAGTAAAGAGTTTGTCTTCCGTTTAGGGTAACTTCCTTTTAATAGGGTGTGGAAGGAAAAAGATCTCGATGCCCAATTAGCTTTAACAGCAACGGCACTTAAGAGGACAATTGAATAGCGTTTAAATCTTTATTTACCAGAACAACTTTAAATGCGCAAAGGAACAATTTACATTCCATTAAGTGCTTTTCAACGGGGCATTGACTGGAACTAAAATATGCCACTATATCCTGGTTAATTGAACCCACAACTGAAATACGACGTGAGGTGATAGGTTTGGACGGGACAGCGGCCCCTCTGCCAAGGTAATGTCCACTACACACACCTTTTTATTCAGTTTTTATTCAATTTCCTTTTGAGTGAATACAAAGTCAAGATCGCACATTTGTCTGTGCTGTTTTGATTTGAAGTAAAAGTTAAAGAAATTAAGCTGAGTGTAGCTATAGGTTCATGCAAAACAATTTTTGCTAACTATATTTTGTCTTTTGAAGTTAATGGAATCAAATTATTTAGAAAGAAGTATTTTGCTGTATGAATTTCAGTTTTTTGTCTTAAAGTATTGACCTGCAAGTCACTTACTGATACATCAGGCCTTTCACCTGCAATAAGCCACAGATGGTATTTTTTATTTTTCATTATTTATTTACACTGATTTCTCTTGCCTTTAGTCTTAAACACATTCTAAATAATTTGACAGTGGCTATAACTATGGACCTATATGTTAGGAAAACTATGATCAGCAGTGTCTTTTTGTCTTTTTAAATAGGAACATACGCCAAGTGTGACAAAGGACAAAGAATGTATACACAGTCTATCGATTACCTAATTGAAGAGTATGGAATGAGATATGAGTAAAATGTATAGATTTTGTGTGATTGTTCTGCTTTCCTCTTTTGCACGAGGAATTCAGTGGCCCTCACTCACCTGCAAGTCTAAGGGCCGACATGCGCTGGAACTCGGGTTCCTGCAGCCACTTCCACATCCGCCTGAACGTCTCCCGACCTGACTTGAGTTTACTCCAGGGTTTGGGATTCCGCAGGAGGTCCGAGAGAGTTCCTTGAGAGCGACACAAGATCCTCTGGGCAAAGATGGCCTGTGGGATGCTGTACCTCTTTAACTCCGCCGTTATCCGCTGAGCCACCTCTTTAGTGTTGATCTCTTCCACCTGCCCTGACCCACCGCCCTGTCCGCCGCCTCCTGCTGCCTGCCTGTCCCGCTCCGACAGCACCGACCCGTTCGCCTGAGAATGTGAGTGACTGTGGTGGTGGTGGTGGTTGATGCCGTTAAGAGAAGACATGATGCCTGCCCCATGGCCCCCTAAACCCCGTGCCAGGTGCTCCTCGCCGCGGCCGAGCATCGCAGCGTGAGTCTCGAAGCCTCCCGTGGAAATCATCTTGTCGTTCCCCAGGTGAGCAGTCGGACCGTACGCGCTTAGAGTCTGCTGAGAGTTGTGCAAAGACCCAAGGCCGTTAGAAAGAGGCGATAAAGGTGGTCCCATCCCGGACAAGTCTTTGGAATAGTGACCGTATAGGTTGCTCATAGACGCGAGGCCCCGGTCATCCCGCATCAGCGTGAAGCTGCCGCTGACGTTCCCGGCGGCGAGACGCTGGTGCGCGGGATGGTGATGAGCGTGATGGTGCGGGTGGTGGTGAAATTTCTCTGAGACGTTGGATATGGGAGGCAGATGGTGCTGCAGCGGCGTCAGGGTGGTGTAAGTGCTGCTCAGACTCATGCTCGAGTCGCACGACATGGTCATCGCTGGATGCAGAGGACCGGACAGCGAATGGTCCGTGCGATACTCCCCAGCCCCGTCCAGTATCGAGGCCATGCTGGACACCATCGCTGACCTCCCATGCGATGACACCAAGTTCCTATGTGTCGCCGACTGTCGCGCATGTGGAGAGTTCATCAAGTCCCCCGTTTGATGGGAGTGTGACACGCCGTGCAGATTCCCAATGTTTTCCATTGTAAGTTCCATTGTTGAAAGACACTGTTTTCTTCTCTCTCTCTTCCCTTTCTCTCTCACACTCTCCCTTCCAATAAATTTTAAACGATCTCAAAGCCGCGCGCCATTGATCCCCGAGATCTTCAGTGTTAGTCAATCCAGCATTTCACCACGCACATGTACGTACGCCTG
Organism: Enteromius afrohamiltoni; assembly: GCA_034779775.1. NCBI lineage: Eukaryota > Metazoa > Chordata > Actinopteri > Cypriniformes > Cyprinidae > Enteromius > Enteromius afrohamiltoni. The sequence continues at coordinate 7,289,148 of JAUYWG010000060.1, read as the reverse complement.
GTGTCTAAACGCTTGTATCTATCGCCGTGGCGCGCGTCTTACTACTGACAGTCTAAGCTGACCGAGTGAGAGTGTCTGCCACGTGACCGCGCAATATATTAAGATGTGCTGTGCCTGTGTGCACGGGTGCGCGCGCCGCACAAATAAAGGTTTTTCGATGATTCTTAGGTTCAGCAAAGATCCTTTTTTTCTGTTCAGAAAATGTTATGTGGGGATCTTGAGGTTTTGTAGCTCAAAAGAAAAGTATATGAGCCTATTGCTTTCTGGTTTGTTTATAGCGCCAGTAGACTTTTTCTAAAGAACAAAAATATCCTTGTGAAACTTCATCAAGGTGTAAAAGCCTTTTTAAAGGGTGTGCACTCACTCTACTTCAGACTAGTACTGACGTCACCAATACTGTCTGTTGTACAGACGAGAGAGACCTAACATGGGTAATACACTCAGACCATAGTCTCACAAATCGTCCCTTTGCTGTTGTTAAATTAGAGAGCGAAATCGAGTTTTTTACTCATACAGAGTGACATCTGCTCACTTTGACACAAGTGTTGTTTTGAATTATTGGGGATTCCTTTATGGACATGATTCATCGGCTTTTCCTGATAAAGTTGCTTAACTTGGCGCCAGCGCGCGACATCTTAATGGTTAAATATTAATGGATTTCCCAAACCCAAAGTAGATAAGATAGTCAAATTCCTTTTGAACGGCACGAGATCACACGATTAATCATATCATATTTGTGTTAAACGTTTGAAACTTGAACGAAATTTCATTATCAACCAAATGGGCCATTTGCAGTTTTATAAGGATTTACGTTGTGGCAGAAACCCGTGTGATGTAATTATTGGCAAGTTGAACAGGCAAAAAAAAAAAATCTAAGGTATTAAAACAGAGAAAGAAAGTGAGGCAAACATGTGGAAAAGTCAAACTTCATATTCAAAAGTTGTAGGCTGCATGCAGTTTCATTAGACAAGTTTCAAGGAGATATTTCTAGTTTTTTTTGTTTTCATTTTCCTGTATGGATATCAACATGCAAATATAGGGCCTATTACGTTTTAATTTACATACAGGCCTAGCTTTGTGGTTTTCAGCTAGGCTATTAATTATTAGTAGGCCTGTTGTAGCGTACAAAGACACTGTTTATGGTTAGCTACTCCAAATGTAGGCTACTGGAATTTTGCAAATACGTTTTAATATGTTATAGGATAATAGTTATAGAGGTTTTATAAGATAATAGTTGACACTGCTAAAATTAATCTGATTGAATTAATACAGTGGCTGGCTGTTATTGTTCTCCCCCCCCAGATGATCACTTCCGGTTCACGCCTATTATTAATGCACTCAGTCATCGATCAATACATTGATCATTTAGAATGGGATGGGCAATAAATGTAATATATTTGTTTTCTCTAAGAATGGACTCGCGAATGGTGAATCTCAATTGTCACTGACTATCTCAGGCCCACTCATATATTTATTGCCGTCAATAAATAAAACGGAAGAAAAACATCGATATATATATATTTAGACCATACAGAAAAGGACCACTTTCTTTTCGGTCAAATTTCATTGTATGAGGAACAGCACAACAATTATCTTTGTGTGTGCAATAAACCCAAACAAGAGGCTACAACTAGATAAACGATCTTTATTAGCTTAACTTCACCTGCAAATATCCAGATAGGAAATATTAATTTTATTAAAATGATGAATAGGACCACGACATTAGAAAAAACAGCTTTGTCCTTTGGGATTGCTGTTTTCTTATTGATCCTTGCAATCAGTCTTATTGAAAATAAATTAGGCCGCTCACAAATCTGTTTTACTCGCTTCTTCTATTCTTATACACTTAAAATGTGAGTTTATATAGATTTTAAGTAACTAGTAGCTGTTTAACCATATGCTACATAATCCTTAACTCCAATGTTCATTGTAGGCTATTTTAGAAGACTATACGAATTTCTAAACGTCTTAATCAGCTTTACGTTATGTTATGTTATGTTATGTTGTTATGTTGTTATGTTATGTTATGTTATGTTATGTTATGTTGTTATGTTATGTTATGTTATGTTATGTTATGTTATGTT
>JAUYWG010000060.1:7272217-7286964 GCA_034779775.1 Enteromius afrohamiltoni | reverse complement strand
TGTTATGTTATGTTATGTTATGTTATGTTATGTTATGTTATGTTATGTTATGTGCTAGACGACAAAAATAGTTCAGACATTTCTGGTTCAAATATCTGGACACAACCACAATTGATTATTGCATTGATTTGTCCCTTGCTATTTACAAAATCATGCTTTGCTATGACAGGATAATTGAACGCGGTTTAATGTAGAGATGAACGGTAACAGCTGATCCTTTATGGCGCGAATATCATACAGTGAGTTTTCTGCATATCGCTACATTTAAGATATTGACGCAAAGTACACTGCAGCCTATACAGTGCCTTTCTGTCGATGTATGTACAAGTTACTATATTTGCTAAAAGTAAACTTTAGATAAAAAAGGCGCTAAATTATAAAGTTGTAAAAGAACGAAGTTTAAATGACACAAACGTGATTGTTGAGATGAGATTGTGCTTGGTTTCAAACTTTGTTTCCCGTATATAAACGTAAGAAAAAATGTATTTTAGTAAGATTTCAGGTAGAGTTTAAAGTGTAAAAATGTTCGGGACCCATTGCCGTTGTTTTAAAATGACACGTTTTATACAGAGTTTCTAATTGTAATTATTCGTGTGGGCCTGCGTGGGTTGAGAGGTTGCTCATGCTGCATATTTAAAATCTACCCCACAGAAGTCTTCAGGGGGTAAAGTTGTGTACTGTTCTATAATAACAGTGTTTTGATTGTCTGGATAATGTCTAGGAGCCCATAATGCAACATTGTACTTGCTGCATAAATTATTAGAGAGCAGACCCTGATTTAATTTTCGCTCGAATATTCAAATGAGTTAGACGTACCCTGTGGCTCACATAGTATGAAATATTAAAGCTGTCGATATCCAAATAGAGACTAGGAAAGCCATAGAGACTCAATATTTTATTTTTGCATTTCTAAGAGTCGACAAACACAATTGCTTAATAAGTATGTGCACCGGTTGCATTATAATGATGCGTCTGTATATTTTATATAAAAAAAAAATATCCATTTACATATTAGACTGATAATCCTGAATAATCTCAGAAAATTGGTTATCTCGGCTATCATGACAAATGACTGTGATTTTATTTTAAATTGCATTAGGCCTTCCAATAATCAATAATCGATATTTTTGGGAACGAATTACTCTGAAACATCCCATGAGCACATTAACAAATTTAGCAGTGGCTTACAACAAAAATGTTAACTCGACGAACTTCAAACGAGCCTTTTAAGTTTTCCCCCCGAATTTCTTTTTAATTTTGTTTTCTTTAAATGCACGCTGTTTCTTATATATTTAATAATTGAATCAATTTATTTCATTAGGCAGCCTATTGCATTTCAAAGCTGTCATTCGGATATGAGAAGCTGAAGGGTGCTGATAAAAAAAGGGCTCTGTTTAGGCATTCTTTCCGTGGGTTTGATCAGTTTCTATCACAAAGTGTGACAAAGATAGACTCTAATTTGCTTGACTGCATTAGTAGTATCACTTGGCTGATCGATCACACCCTAAAGTAAATTTACTTGAATCGGTTTATTGGCAGAAGTCAAGCAGTCCTGTTGAAACTGACCATCGCAGAATAGAGTTAGGTGAGACTTGAAATCTCTTTATTTTTTCGGAAAATAATGCCTTCAAGATTCGGATCTGTAACACCTCTTTCCACCTTAAAATTTAGTTTGAAAACTCACAGACGTCTTCATAGTCTATTATAGCGTAACGCTTGTATCTTGTACCTCAAATTAAACGCGGAGCAAAAAAGTAGAACTCTCTGCTTTTAACTTAAATTATATACAAGTTCTTTGGAACATCATATTTTCTTGTAGAAGCTCAAACAAGTTTTATTTATTCCTAAAGCAATAATGAGAGATTGTTTTAGAGCAATTTCATACAGTGTATGTGTTATAGAGCTTTTGACAAAATTAATAAGCTCAATACATCGAATACAATATTTCAAATAAATACAAACAAATGCGTGTTCTACAAAGCAAAAAAAAAAAAATCTTCAAAGCACCAAAACATAGATGTTTTTCTAAAAATGTATAAACGAACCTTTGGACGATATATAAATTCAGGCTGTGAACCCCTTTTAGTCAGGATGCTGGTTGCTTAAAACTCTCTTGCGATGATAATATCATCTTATAAGACTGAGACTGAGTGTAGATCCGATTTTTTTAATGTGTTCCGTGTATTTAGAGACCTGTGTGTTTGAAAGTGCTCTGCGAAAGAGAGCATGTGATCTATGGCTCTGGTCTCTGATCGATATATCCGCATTCTGATCGATTGGTATGGCAGAAATCTCGGAGACCCGTATAAAGCTTTCCATCAGAAAATGCCCCGTTTTAGCGGCATTTAAAACGATTTGTTAATTTTTAAAAAAGTAAGATAGAAAGATCTAGATATATTTTAACCCGCATTTAAAATTATGCTAGGAGTGTGCGTTCTGTAATTTTATTTGCAGGCTAATAATGTAATATATTGTTTTTGTGGGCTGATACTTAAACAAACAAAAAAAAAAACTCATATCGCACGTTTTGTCTTTGCTGCTGTTTTAAATGTTAGAGAAATACAGTTGTAGAGCTAATGCTGATCAAAAGACAGCAACTAAAATCTTACATTATAACTTTTTTCCTCATATAAATTCAAAATAAATGTAATCTCATTTTACTCCTAATTTGCGCTTATTTAATAATTTCCAAAATAACAGACATAAGCTACAGCTACCATTATTTTAGTGTTTATATCGCATGTTCTTTTCCCACTGTCTGTAGCTATACAGGCTGCTATTTTCATATCTAATATCTCATTTCTCTTAATGTACAGCTGAAGACCGAATAAAAGGCTACGCATTTAAACACGTCTCTGCCTCCTCAGTCCTACGGATAGCCAGCATCATTTAAATATGATCGATCATATCGATTATTGTTGCCTGTGTCACAGATGTCACATACTTTCCTTTTCATCTGACCTCTTATTTTTCCTAATGAAAAGACTGTGAGTCTGGAAGTAGCCGATGTGAAACGCAGCAGCAAAAATAAGAGATTATCTCTTTGTCAGGTGTGTCCTGCTGTATTTAGCCCGATATTTAATTTCCAGTAACTTTTTTAGTTACTTTTTTTTTTCTTTCTTTTTAAATTTCTTTCCGCTTTGCCACAAAAAGGTGTGTTGACATGTAATAGCGTGGGAGACTTTTGCAACTAAGGCCATGAAAGGCAAAATATATTCTTTATATGCAACTTGTGTAATTTCCCTAACAGGATATCCTGCGTAAATGTCGACATGTCAGCTCTCTGCTTTTCCCCTTATTTTATTATTTACACTGTAATAATAACAATAGGCTAACGTTCATCAACAGAAAAAAATAATAATGTAATTAATATTATCGGTTATCGATCATAATAGTTTATATTGCAAAACAGCATTGATAGCCTGATTATTATTATTTATTGTTCTTATAGATATTATTAGATTAAACAGCCTACTACGTCTTAAGGTTTAAAATTGTATAGGCTATCGTTTTTTATAGGCTATCCTCTTTGCATGTGTTAGATATTTAGATAACTTTGGAGCAAGCTTGCTTAAACTATTCCGTCTTTAAAAAATACATAAACAGCTAAACTGAATTGTGGATCGTTACAAGCTTTTTATGTGAACACCAAGGACTTGCATGTAGTTTTGTGCTCTTAAAATAATCACATTCAGCATTATACTATTATGCAAAGTCAACACGCTGTATATATGTAGCAAGTTTTTTTCATTTATAGCGTGTAATATCTCCTGCTAGAGCAGTGAATTTAGAGTCATCAATATCTGTGTACGTGTGTGTGTGTGTGTGTGTGTGTACGGGCACCTTCAGCTTTCAATACGAAGCTTTAGACTGGGAGAGAAATAGAGAGGGAAAAAAACACATTCCCAGCCTCCACAGCCGAGAAAGCACCGGTTGCTAGGCGACGGGCGAAGGAGAGATGGATTGAAAAGGCATACTCGATCAATTCCGGTGAGAGTGAGGGGAAAAGGAAAGAGTGACCCACAGAAAGAGAGAGGGAGAAGGCGATTGCGGCCAAAAATCTACTGCAAGCTCAGTTCTGTAGCCCTACATCCGTTACTGCGTTACCTGCCGCCGCCAAAACATTTAGCGCCGCCATTTTCTGGGCGACTTCAAAAGTGTTGGTCCACCTGCCTCGAACATGTCCCAACTGACGGGGGGATTTCTGAAAACCTACAATTGAACGGATCCGAGCAGATGCCCCCCTCCGCGAGTCACACACAAACCCGCGCGCGCGCGCGCTCGCACCCCGCAGTGTGTGTCTGCACAGAGCAGTGTTGAGTGTATCGACTGTGTATTGATCCTTCCACTCACCTCCCTGCAGTCAGCTCTTGTCCTACATAGCAAGGCCTGTCTGATTCCTCCATTAATGGCCCTTATCCAGCGCCAATCTTTATTTAAACTGAAAAGTAGGAATCAGCACCCTCACCCCCCTTTGCCCTTCTCTCTTTCTTACTTTCTTTTCTTCCTTTCTTTCTTATTACATGTGACTGTTTTTTTATAAGTCTACATATTGCTTGCATCGAAATAGCTACGTGTTTCAATCGGATCGTAGTTGCGTTGTAGTTGGAAAGCGATTGGGGGATCCTTATCTTTGCCAGGCAGAAATAAACCATAAGCAGTAAGACACTGGTTTCTATCTGTGCTGGCACACACCATGGGGATTAATTGATCTCCTAATACCACAGATAAATCAATGTCCTCACCCCCCTCCATTTATTTGTCCAATCAGAGCAGGTGTCTTTAAACCAACAGACCTCCTCAACCAATAGGAGGTGGACTGAGCGCTGACTGACAGCGCTCAGCGTTGGATGGAGTCAATCAAATTGGCATTGGCAAGGGATTTTATATGGACTTAACACCTAAAACACTTCTAGCCACAGGCAACATCTACAAATCGGAAGAAAATATATAAAACACAACCCTTTATCTTTTTTTCCCTTTAAAAGAATTGTTAAGACAGAATGAAAATTCTGTCATCGTACACCCTCATATAGTTCTATCCAACACAAAACAATATATATAGCCTAAAGTTTCTGTGGTTTTTTTTCTGTGAGTAAGTCAGTGGAGTCCAAAATAGTAAAGGCATATGTTTTTGTGTTTTATACTTACAGGGATAGTTCACCCAAAAATGTTAAGTCTGTCATTAATTACTCTCCCTCAAAAGACCTTTGTTAATCTCTGGAACACAAATCTAAGAGCTTTCTGATCCTGCAGAAGTAATGTAACTACCATGTTCAAGGCAGAAAAGGACAGTCTTAAAATACAACAATTATCCAACAATTTTTTCTCTTCAGACACATCCAAGTTCCTGCTCTTGCGCCAGCAGCAGCACACGCACAATAAATTCATAACTATAATATTAGTCTTGCTCATAGAGCCCTATAATTTCCGTTCTTGGCCTATTTAATTGGTTGTGGCTTTTTTATATAAGCTATTGGGTTTTTTGCCATTGAAGTTTCTTATAAATTGATATTTTCAATATTTTGTTTTGCCTTGTACTCACGGACATTTGTTTAAACAGGCCAGGTCTGTACATATTGTGCATAATAGAGCTGCGTCCTGCATAATGTCCCACTGACCCTCAGTGCTGACCCCAGTGCTGAAATCTCCAGTTTCTATTCTAGGGATCTTTTATCAAGATGCTCTCTGTCTCTTTGTTTTACATCCTTTATTTTTTCCACTTCAAATTCCCTTCGTTTACCACAGTCATGATTTATCCAAACATTTTGTATCAAACACGGCTAAAAATATTCCCTTTCTTTCTCAAAATATTGATTTTGCCTGTAGCATTGTCTATGGTGTGTGAGTGAGTGAGTGAGTGAATCTTTGGATGTGTTTTATGGGGGTAAGGAAGGGGGGGTGCCAACATTAAAGCAGAAAACGGGTTCAAATACTGTGTTTTTTCTGATTTTAATAAAATCCTTGAATCGCCAGACAACACACAATCATCTTCATCAGCTTTGCTCCTCAACACGTCCTCAATTCCTTGGAGTGATTTGACATGTGCTTAACTTTTACCAGACAATCCCATTCAAGCACACTACGAATTTTGCAAGTTAGTCATTTGCAAAATGGATGAAAAGAATATAATTTTGCTGCAACAATCGCAGGCTCTTTTGTCGTCGGGGCATAATGGAAATGGAGGGAACTGATCAATAGGTTATTGATTTTCATTGGATGGAGTTGGGGGAATTGAGAGAACGCGAACGAGGAAGAAAGAGAGAGGTGGTGGGGGCTGTGAAATGCAGGTTTTTGAAATCTGTTTAGAAGATGAATGCTCCTACTGAAAGCAGGTGATCTTGTTTGTCTCCTCATACTTGACTGTTTTGAAACAGTTCTGGTGCATTGTGGGATTGGCTGACTCACAGGGCATAGTTCGCCTCCTTAAACCGTGTTGCCAAAACACATTATGTGAACTTTAATCACTGACTGTTCAGCCACTACGTCAAAGTCTACCAATAAGAAATCATTTTTGCACTGGTCCAATTCACCCAAAAATGCATTCACTAACCCTCATGCCATTTCCAACCTGTATGACATTCCTTCTTCTGTGTTAAAAGAAGATATTTAGGAAAATGTAGTCCCCCCCTCCTTTTTTTTTTCAAACTGTAGGATCAATAGGGTCCAATGTTGTCTTGGAGCCCACAAACTATCATTTTATGGACAAAAGCCTGACCAATTAACTCACACGAAATACAAAATTACAACTATTATCACACGTTTATCTTGGCATTTGATAGGAAGTTCCAATTGATCCATCCTTGAGGCCGACTGCACTTTGCAGTGTTTGGGGTGCAGGCTATGTTATCTGGGCCGGTATCGCAGGCGGATGTGTGGTGATACGTGTGTATGGTGTGTTAATGCGTGAAGCTGGACTTGCATTGATCTCTATGCAGGATGTCAAACATTTTAGTGGCGATCTCGTCCTTGTTATTGCTCTCCACCGCCAGGCTGTTAATGCATAAAAAATCGTTTGTCCCCATGTTTTCCTCCCCATCTCAATTGGACGCCCAGAGCAACAGAAGAATACCACGTTGTAGCCCTCCTCCCCCTCCCTTCTTTCTGTTCTCCTCGTCCCTCATCCTTCCATTTTTGTGTCCATCTATCTTTACGACACCTGGTTTCATCTCCTTAATGTTTCCGGACTTGACAGTCTCCCTGGTCAAAAATTCTTAATTAAGCCTGCTGTGTGTATTTGCAGTTAGGCAAATTGCAATCTGACAGGGCTAATAAAAACATTTTCGAGAGAGGGAAAGCGAAGGAACCGAGCGAAGGTGTGGAGAACCATCATCCACACCCCAACAACCCTATCTGTTCCTTCCTCTCTTTATCACTGTCAGCCATTCCCTGCATCCTCGCATTTTCTACATCACAGCCCAGAGGAAGAAGGATTGATAAATATTGCGGGTCTACTTTTGCAAGTCTTTAATCTTTCTCCCTTTTTGTTTTGGCCTGCGGGACTCATCGATTAGAACATTAAATCAAAAATCCTGGAGATACAGATATGAAAGTTTTGTTTGCAAGCTTTTCTCTCCTCCGTGGCTGGTACTTACCCAGTCATTAGTCTCAGTTTGAGGAAGCTTCTAGGACGTAGCCTGTACAGTATTTTCTGAACATCTGCCAAAAGATGAAGGTACCGATATCTCAATACATTATAATATCTTGGGCTCCTGCTTCTGACCTGGAAGGCCGTAGAAGTTGACCTTATGGAATAATTGGCTACATGGATCCGTAAAGGCCACGTAATCTCTGATGTTATTTGACACATTGATTCCTCGTATTGTTTTAAGGGTTTTCAGATCTTTTACATTGATGTTTTTCCCCCGAAAGAAATTACTGTTACTATCCATTTAACCTAATGATAATTTCTGTCAGTTCTGCTGATTTTAATCTTGATTATCCTCATCAGTAACTATTTTCAAATTGTCCAAGTTTAGCGACGTTTCATTCTAAACATACATGATGTTTTCAAATTTTACAAGGTAGCACTTTATATTTGTCTGTAATGTACTGTAGAAAACTGCTAGTTGAAAGCATATTGTGTCACTCGTACTTTGAAAGACACAGCTGTACACCTTGTTGTCCATATGTCCATCACTTATCTGAAGTGTGAGAAACCCATTTCTGAGCGCCAGGCCTTCCTACGAGAGACCACTGGTCTCCTCACACCTCTGGTAATAGTGTATGAGATCCATACCTTCAGCTGAACACCATGTGTTATTGCTTGCTCATGTGAGAGACTGGACATTGGCTGTTACGGTCACAGCTTTCTCGACAGGGTGAGGAAGAACAAGAAGCAGAGGTGTCACAGCATCGTATCGCAACGTCTTGAGCGAAGGACTCTTGTGTGCCACGACATGCCGTATAGTCCTTGTGTTAAATGTGTGTGTGACCGAATGAGCCTCTTTAGTTGAGGACACTTCAGTCAAACAGCTCCTCGCAGACCTGGTCTCCATGCAGCTGTGAAGGTAGAAGATAAATATTTTAAAACACTATAAAAAGGTAATGTTCTAATAATTTTTTCTATTAAATAAACACATGCAAATGAACCATTTATCCCCAAAATCTTTTTTGACCAATTTTTGACCAACATTTCCTGACCAAACTGATGTGTTGAATAAAACAAAAAACTGTTGGCAGAGATGTTATATGGCAACAAATATAAATGCAAAAACGTTTTGGTGTATACTGTATAAATAAGAGAAATTATAATGATCTAAACATTGTAAATAAATCTTCTGAAATGTTTATATGATGTGTTCTGCATGTTGGAGCTTCATATGACTCCCGTTTGAAGGCATTACAGGTTTATTCTTCAGAAAAGCCAATTTAAAGGTGTGTATAAATAATACAAAGACGTTAAGACATCAACTTTTTAAACGATTTTTTTGTTTGGCAGTAATTTACTGAGAGTGTTTTTCCATTCGCAGTATAGAGTCAAATGTCTTAAATCTATTTTAATCTGTTTTAAATCTATAATCAAGTCATTATTATTTCACATTTACCCTAACAGCAAACTGTTCCCTTGCCGGAACCCCTTCAGACTGTTCCGGCAAGCCTTATTTTTAAAGTGCACCTATTATGCCATTTTAAAGGTTGCTAAGTATTGCTTTATGAGTGTCTTAAAACAGGTGTTCGTGTATGCAAGTTCAAAAAACACTTTAGTTTTCACGTCAGTTTAATTTTACCCCATTTCTAAATGATTTGTAAACGACTCGTGTGAAGCAGTTTGAAGAATCAGTCTGTTTAAACCCCTCCTTCCCGTGAGCCCTCACTGCTGTGATTGGTCAGATGGCGCTGTCCTTTATGATTGGTCTACCACTACAGCATGTGTCGGAAAACTAAAGGCCCTTTACCATAACTGAATGACAGCGCAGCAGTGATGTGACGATCGAGCACGAGCCGGCTCTAAGAGCCGATTCTTTGTAGCGAACGAGAAGAGCCGACTCCCGTCGGGGAGAGCCGACTCTTCTGCCGTAAGGGAACAAATTAAGGAGAAATCTTAAACATAGCACAAATTCTAGACGTTTTTATAGCTTTTTTACATTTAGTATATTTACATTTATGGATATCAAACTTTCCAATAAATAACAAGAGCATTAAGCAGATTCTTATCTTTAACAAAAAAAAAACAAACAGAAGGTATTTATAACATAAAGAAAAGTTAAAAAACATATTTTGGATGATCAGGTCATTAACCTTTTTCCAGAAAGACTGGACATAAGAACATTCCCAAAAGAAATGAGTCACTGTTTCAGAAGAAAAATGACTAAATGAACAAGATGCATCAAAGTCACTCTTGAATTTTTGCAAAAACTGCTTAACAGGATAAAACCTGTGTAATATTGTACAAGTTATTTCCTTAACTTTATTTGTTTAAAAAAATGAATCGTACCTTCACAACTGAAGGCTCTGAGTGATGCTAAATAAAGAGCCATTTGGGAGCCGTAAGAGCCGGCTCTTTTAAGGGAGCCAAATCTTTGAAAAGAGCCGAAATACAGCGCAGGATACAGCGTCTTCTTGACATGATGTAATGCACCTGAAGGCTGTACTGTTTGGGGGCGGGGCAAGTTGTTTGCGATGTGGAAGGTGGGCGGACATTATGCAAATATGTTACTTACTGACGTGGATCCGTAACAGAAAAAGATTCGAACTGCTGACGACTCGTTTAGGCGAATGTGAGCCGACTCTTTTATTTGATAGACAATAATTTTATTTATCGTACACTGTCGGCGTCACAACTTTGCAGGTAGTTTATGTTCACATACAGCTACATGACACACTGCATGAAAGATCATATTTCAAAAGGCATAAAGGGGCACTTTAAGGTAAGGTCCGGTGCGGCTGTGTCCTTGAATGTGCCGTTTTCCGGTGTCTTGCGCTTCCAGTTATTTTATTGTACAAAAGCCGTCCGTTGTTCTGCTTTATGTTGCAAACTGCTATTTGCTATATATTATCAGAATCGTAAACACAACTGCAAATAGTTAGTGTTCATTGCACTTTGTTAACTATTCTTTCAGTCAATGTATGCTGCTAAGAATCGGTACTCGTAGTAAGCTTGCTTCTACTTTGCTAAATAATGTGGATATTAAAACAATTCAACCCTTTAAAATATTTTATTATTATTTAAACGTTTGAAAAAGCTATGCACTATATATATGCGTACATTCGTTATGTTAAAAAGAATACATAAAACAATCAAATATTAATCAGAATGTGGTCTAACAGACAACCGCCTAAAAAGCAGTAAACATGGCTTTTTTAAAGATGGAGAGAATGATGAACAGGAGGAAGGAACTAAAGTGATGGCAGTGTCACTGGTGTCTGTAAGTGGGGTCAGGAGCTTAGTGTCAGAAGGAGAAAGGTCAAATCTCCTATTAAAATACCTTTTAAGAGTCCTTCAGAGATCTTATGTAATAGCAGTGGGTCCACCAGAGGTTGTTAACCTGCTTATGAGGGATGCTTCCTTGAAATATATTTTGACCTGTGGTAGGTTAATGAGAATGTAGAAACGTTGGTCAATGTAAAGCTCTTTCAAGATCTTTAGCATGCAGTAGAAATTCACCTCACATTTTCCATAAAACATAACGCTCTTTTACTGTGTAATTTGTAATCTAATAACTATAAAATGTTTTGTTGGCCTAAACATACGTTGTCATAAATTCTAGAGTAACTGTGTGTGTGTGTGTGTGTTTATGTGGTTTTTGAGGACACAAATTTGCATAATGCATTGGTATGACATATGTATTACAATATAAAGGCGATTTATGAGGACATTTTCAGTGTCCCCGTAATTCAAAAGGCTCAAAAAATATCAAAAATTGTGTATTTTTTAAAATCTAAAAATGCACACCTGTAAGGGGTAGATTTAGGGTCAGTGTAGGGCAATACCACATACAGTCTGTACAGTATAAACAACATTACGCTTACGGAGAGTCCCTGTAAATCACAAAAACCAACACGTGTGTGTGTATAGAGAGAGAGAGATACATGATTTTATGACTACATGAACCAGAATAAAATAGATCCAGCTGTTATTTGTTATCTTTAAACTTCTTGATTTTGTTATTTTAGCACCGCTCAAATGGTGTTTTTAGATCATATTTAATAGTATTCATCTGAAAACAGCAATATTAATGGACTACTTCACTACTTCTGTAACTGATTACACCTGAAAAAAGTGCAATGACGCTGTAATGCAAAATATAACTTGAATATGCTTTAATAACTGTAATAACAGTAGGTACCTGCATCATCTCCCAGGAACCTTTGTCTTTGTTAGGCACCCTGCGGCATCCTTTTCCTCCTTCTCCAGCTCTACAAGCACTCTGTGTCCACCTTCACCTCTGCACCCTCTTCTATCTCTTCCTCTCCATCTTCTCTTAACTCATCTTCCCCCTTCCTACCCTTCTATCAGTCCATGACCATTACGCTCATAAATCAATATTGACGACCCATCATCCGAAGGATGAATTACGGGACTGTGGATGGCTACAGTCATGTGACCGGCAGGTTTTACATTATGTTTCGGCCATTTAGTTGATGCCATTATGCACAGCGACTTGGAATGAAGTCCTTTCAATGCGAGACTGAGGAAGAAGACACATTACCATCTTTAAAAGCACTTCATTGCCGTTTCTCTTCGACTGATAAAGAACGAGGTGTGAAAGAAATGAATAGGCCGCTTGGTGATGCAAAGCAGATACCGTAGCTCTTAACAAGAAGTTTCATACAAACACACACCCACACATTCACGCAGAGGGAATATGATCGATGCTACGTTTTCTGTTTTCACAAGAGTGTTCCGATGCATTCATCCGCTGCAATCTAATGCTCACAATGTTGGACTGAGATTATGGCAGGGTGTCTGTGCGTTCGTTGGAAAAAGAGAAAGTATAGTCGTTTAGTTTGGTTTACTGTGCTTAAGCCTCAAAATGAAAATATGTGGGCTGGTAAGGGAGCCAATCACAGAAGTGCTTTCATCACCCTCTGGGCACTCCTGACCTCTTGACACTGGCCATGACCCCCTTAGGCCAAAGGTCACCCTTGGGGGTCAAAAAGGATCACTGGCAGGCAGGACCAAGAGTTGTCGCCATGGAAACCACTGGAGAGAGATGAAGATTGGCGATCATGGTGCTTGCCAAGGTCCTCTTTGTTTCATTGTCCACTGGTTTTGTTGGTTTAGGATCCCCCTGCTGGACTAAAATAGTTGGTTTGAGGTTAAAACTGAATCAGGAGGTCACTGCTATACACATGATGACTATTATCCTTTTTTGATGATGTCTTTACTTGTTTATGTGCAGTTTATTTTTTCAGGTTAAGCATTGCTCTCTTAGCTAAAGCCACGTAATACGGTGAGAAGAATTGGTTTTGAGATGAAATGCTCAACAAGGACATCATATTTACCATGCAGTGGAGTTTTAACCTTTCTTTTCTTATTTTTAAAGCGCGCGTACGCTATTTCCTGTAAATGTGCGAGACTTCCGATATAGCTAAATAAAAAAAATAATAAGTGACGTAAACTGTAAAACGGTTTAATGCTAAAAACCACTATGTTAAGGCTATAATTAGACATGATACCTTTGATACATGATACATCTCGTTGAAGCATCAAAGCAGCACAACGAACTTCTGTATAAACTGATCGCTCTTTTGTTAAAAAAAACGGTGAAAAAATGAGGTAAGTGAGATTATTATACCACCTAGTGGTTAGATTGTGTATAGGTACAACAGCTATAACTGTTTTCTCTTTCCTCACGTTTCTTCCTGTCTTTCTCCACTAAATCGAAGCTGCAAAGGTGCCAATTAAGAGCATCCAAAACAATGACACTTTAACTGGCATCTTGACTGGAACTTGTCAAGCTAATTTTTTTATGGCTGGTTGACATTCTGGATCCAGATCCGTGCAATAGGAAGCCTTTAGTGTCTGATGATCTGGGGTAAGTCTGTCTTAACCAAACTATGCTGACCCTGAGCCGCTGCACAGTTAATCACCAGGTAGCAGAAAGCTTTGGCACCGTAAAGGCGTTTGATCAAATCAGCTTAGGAATGCTGAATTGGACTAAAACCGAGGCCAGAATGTTTTGATCGGCCTTTGCCCCACGACTCATCTCTTCTTACCCCACTGTCCGTTAATCAGGCCCACGTCTCCGGCGTTAATCTCCGCCCCTCCCATCCTCTCCCATGTACCTAATTAGATTAAGGGGATCAACACACCAAGCACTGCTCCACAGCTTAATGGGGTTTGAGGGAACAGGCTTTTTATTCGAATGAGAAAATGAGTCAGTAGTCAGTAACACATGCATGAGGCATGTGTAACACAGCGATACAGAGAGTCAAACTGTGAGCATTCGCACTGTAAGCTTTGTTGATATTGTGGTGACTCTGCATCATTTATAGGAATGATATTTTATCTTAAGCATTTGGCAAAATTCTTTGCAAAAGAGGAACTAAAATAGACTGACATTCAATCAAAACTGCATGGGTGTGTATAAATGAAGAGAGACAGAGAGAGTGCAAACTGCAACCTGTTCAACAGCTTGTATCTTATAAGCATAAGGCACGCATATGCAAGAGTATTAACATCCTAAAGCTGTCAAAGGCAAGAGGATTTAATGCCGAGGACCATTCATGGGAATTAAGCAAATTAATGCAAGAAAAGAAAGATTTGGTTAGGAAAATTTAATTAGACGGCTTTGTAAGAGTGATAATTGCTTAAAAACCTGGTTTCTTGGCTAGGTTTCCACTCCTTTCTTCTGTAATTATGCCTCAAAGCGGTAACGCATGCATTTTAGTAGCTGATATTGTTTTTATGACATTTTTTAAAATAAACTATAAAAAATAATGTATATAAATAGAATAAATGCATTTTATTCAACTATCAACCATTTAAATTTTATTGATAAAGCTACTATAAAAAAAAATTATATTTTAATTTCTTTAAAATTAAAGAAACCCACATTAAATATAATATAAAAAAGTAATAAATACAGTTTTATTAAATATGAAGTATTTACATTTTTAAAATAACATCAATAAATTAAGGGATAATGTAGTTATCGCAGAAATAAGCCCCGACAGTGTGATCAGGACCCGATGCGAAGCGGCTGCCTCTGCATTATCCCGCTTATTACACGGCTACTTGGCACATGAGGAAAATAACTGGACATGAATATGAATTTGAAACATTTTATTGGCATATTTGT
>JAUYWG010000060.1:7250659-7272090 GCA_034779775.1 Enteromius afrohamiltoni | reverse complement strand
TGTATATATAAATATTAAAAACATAAGCACACGCACACATATATCTAGACTGATTTTGTCAATAATAATTAGATTGGATTTAAATGTAATTAATTTTGGGTCAAGGTACGAATGACAAGGTGTCTTCATTTTATCTTTCTGAAAGTGAAGTGGGACGAATGCTGTCTTCCTGAAGCTGGTAGGAATGAAAGACTTTTCAGAGGCATCAAAAAACGTAAACAGAAATGATATTTTTGCCACTAATTATTCTGTCCAAAAGATGACTCGCATTAGCTCAGGACCCTGTTGTTCTGCTAGAGGTACTGCATCGAGGCTTCATCTTGGCCCACACTTGACTACCTCACCCCTTCCTCCATATTCTCCAGCAGCAGTGTAGGTCCTCACCCGAGGAACGCTTACCAGATTATGCTGTGTGATAAGCTTCCTATTTTTCGAAACTGCATGGAGATTTATGGGATTATCTGGGTACTTATCCCAGAGTCGGCTTTGGGCAGCCTGCCGAAATCTCTTAGGACTCAAGATTTGGCTTCTGAGCTCTTCTGTCTAATTATTATCTGCAGTGGCCACAGCCGTGAAGAATGTGTTCACTTTTTTTACGCAGTGTGCTCCCAAAGAGATACTCGCACACTAACACGCTAACAGAAACTAAATAGTATTATTGTATTTCTGGTCTTAAGAATTTGTTCTGCTGCAGTCTAAGATTTCACACAGCTTTCCTACATCTGTTTAAGCACACAGGCTTTTATATCTTCTTTATGAACCTCATTAGATAAACCTCTAAAAGCATTTTTACAATGTGTTTTATTTTACTTAATATTTGTTTTATTTGTATGTATAATGCTGATTTACAAAAAAAAAAAAAGAACTGAAGCACAATGGAAGCAAATGGGGCCAATCTGTAAACATTAAAAAATATTATGGTTTTAATAGTATAAATACACTGTGTAAATATGTGTCAATATCATTTTATTGTAAAAAAAATCTAATTATGTGCAATTTTGCACAGACAATAATGCCATAAACACTAAAACACTTTTAAAATGATGATTTAAACAGCTTGTTAGCTCTAGTAATTAAAAAAAAAATACAAATGCAACACTTTGTAAATATTTCCAAATTTATTTATTTTCATTTAACAAACAGTCTTGGACTTGGCTTACAAAATATGTACAATTAAATTTCCAACAGTTATAACAAATAATTTGAGTGTAGATCCAGTTATAGTCCGTGAAGGGATGGCCTGCGGTGTGTCTGAAGTGCAGCCCAGTTCCAGTACACTCTGGGCGAGAAGCAAATCAATGGATGCGTTGGTGGACAACACCAACATGGTGTCCGTTTCAGGGGGCCGAGGCTTTGGTAATGCGCGGGTAGCGTGAAGGGCAGCTGCCCTGTTACTCTGCGAATCCTTCTCCGGGCACGCCGCCGGTGGTAGTCCCCGTTAGAGAAGTCTTGAAAGTTGGCCGGATGAATAGCCCAAAAATGGCCCTTGCCATTGTCACTGCGACCGGCTTTGATAAAGCACTCGTTCAAAGAGAGATTGTGTCTGACGCTGTTTCTCCAGTTCTTGTCCTGTTTAAAGAGTAGAGAATGAGAATTATAAGTCATCTGAAAATCAGAGATTGTACTTTGACTTGAGTATATGAGTTCTCAGAGCTGGACTAAAATATCTAACCAAAATGTTGATAATTCTCAGATTAGCTTGAAGTCAAAATGTGTAAGTCTTCTTCAGATTGTGGGATTCAAAATGTTAATGTGAAATCCTGTGCTTTGACAGATAAAGATCCAAATATAAGGATTTGTCAGATTGCAAATTCAAGTTCAAGTTCAGAATATTTGTTCTAGGTTGTGTCGTTTTCTTTCTTTGTGCAGTAGGTAGTGTTTTGCCTTTTGAGCAATTCAAGTGATGTTTAACATCGTATTCAATTAGAACTACTGTTTGGTTGTGAATACCAATTGGAAGTAATGAGATCTAGATCACTAAGTATGCTGGTGAGATGCAATTTTTTTTTAGCTTAGCCTATCCACAACTTCCAGACAGTCCTCTTTGAGGAAGCTCAGTTGCTTTCATGAAGATACGATACCTTGCTTTTGAAGTAAGGATAGTGATCCATGATCCATTGGTAAATATCACATAGCAGGAGCTTCTTTTCATCTGAATCCAGGATGGCCATGGAAATGAGGGCAATATAGGACTGCGCTGGCTTCTCGTCCGTTCCTTCACTCTTCAGATTTGTCTTCTCGTGTTCCTCATCACATCCGTTCTCTTCATTTTCCTGGTCCTCTGATTTTTGGCTACTCAGTTCTGAGAGAGTTTCATTGACTGTGCTATGAAGAACTTCAGATGGAGGGACATTGTCTTCTGATTCTGCCCTCTTGTTGCACCCTTTGTTGTATAAAAGATAGTCAATAGTGAACTGAAGTCCCAGTTGTTCTCGATTGCTGGGGCATGCGTTGTCCTCCATTTCTGTATTGTTGGAATCTGTGGCTTTAGTGGTCGAAAATCCAGTTTTTGGACCTCGCTTTATAACATGTTGTCCTGGTTCGACTTTCTTTGTCTTTTCTTGCGTCTTCCGTCTTTGCAAGAAGTGCTGGTAAAGATTAGTCCAACAAACGATTAATTTGGTAGCAGATGTGACGTCAGTCTCTGAGGCATGCGTGAATCGAGTAAACAGGTAAATGCGTTCGTTAAGTTGTGTGTTTGTTCGTTTAGCCACCTGTTCGGTAAAGCAACAACGTCAACAGTTGCAAATGTTCCAAGAAAGCCTCCTTCTAGAAAGACTTCTCCTGCAATAACCAGCGCGTAAACGGCACTTAATTTAAATGCTCCGCATATTTAACTACGTAATTAGAAGACAAGTGGGGTACAAGAGAGTTAGAGGCAGGGGGTCTAATTGAGGGGGATTATTTTTATTAAACCAAGTAAATCTTTGTAATTACAAGAGATTACACAGATTATTGTATTTGATTAATGTAAATTGTCTTGGGTGGTGTCTGCAGTGATACAGCATGACCTCTGGGTTTACTTATCCTGTTTGGGTCAAGTCCGTGGGACTAAAAAAATATTGTGCATTGTAGGTTCATTTAACTTTTATAGGCTTTATATTTTTTATATATATATATATAAAAACAGATTTCATGCACTACTGTCAAGATGAAAATGTAAAATTATAATGTGGTGTCTATATTAATGATAAAAAAAATAAAATATAATTATTATGCTTACTTTTTAAAATTCAAGATTTAGAGACTGTTTGATACAGCAAGAAACATTTGATACTACCACTTTATTTAATTCCAAACAATAAAGTTGCGTTTTTAGAGAGATTTTTTCCCCTCAAAAAAAACATCATAAATATGACATACATCTCTTTTTATCCCCCTCCCCCCCGTGCATTATTAGCTTTTTCTTTAAGTTTATTGTAAAAAATAATGTAAACTTTTTAAAATAATTTAAAACAATAATTTCTGTTAACATTAAATTAGTTTTCTCCATAAAATGAATTATGAAATATTATATAATATATTGATTTATTGATTTAAGTCTACTAAAACAATATAAAGCTCTAACATATATTAATAACAATAACAATTAATTATCAGTAATAATTAACTGATTATTAATTATACTTTTTAATTAAAACAATATTTTTCAAAAGTTTAAATAAGAATGTATTATTAAATCTAGTTTCAGAATCAATTATAAAACATAGTGTCTACTAAATAAATATCTAAATAAACATCTTTATGTTTATAAATATAAACATTTACTTTTATAAGCTATTAATAAACTAAAATATATGTTTAAAACTAAATTCTTTTTCAGCTTTTACTATCATTCAACCAAGTTGCTCTTGCATGCCCTGGTGCTAATTTTACAAACTATTTTGAGACTCGCACAATTACTCTCAGGACATTGCATAATAGTACAGCACATAACAGAAGTTAAATGGGATTAAGTTATCTCATTATTGAGTAAATACTACTCATATAAATAATATGGTTTATATATGAGTAAAATACCCTTTTGCTCCAGTATTTTGTTTATTTGCTTTATTTTATTTTATTTAGTACTAAGTGTTGTACTCTAATCATACGAACCAAGACTTTTACTTTATATAGCCTAATAAACCTTGGCAAACAAAATCTTCAATTGTAAACTAACATATGGATATACCATATGTGAACAAGCATGCTGTATTGGTTTCAGATTATCCAAATGAGTGCCCTCAAAGACTTTGTCAATTAGTTCATTATCGGTCTTATGAAGGTGATTGGATTACATGGGAAACTGTGTTCCTGTTAAAGCCACTGTTAGTGTGCTTGTTTGTCTGTTGTTGACCTAACACTTAAGCTGCCAATAATATTACCAATGTAATGTCCTCGTTCAAAAGATAGGAGAGTTTGGATACGTGGGCTACAGCGTATCAATGACTCACATACGTATTTGACTTAAAATAACTGCAACACACCTCCCTATTTGCGCAGTTAACGGGAATCAGGTTTTAATCCAATGATTTTTGTTTTGCCCTTTTTATAATATAAATAAAGATTAGAAATGTTGTTTATTTCCCTATTGGCATATCATTTATCTTACTCTCAATATTTTTGAACACTTGCCATTTTAAATGCTTGTAAAATGCATTAATGTTGTCTGAAATATAATGAAGATTCTATTCACATGCAACCATTCAAGAGAAGAGTTCTTGTAAACGATGTATTATTATTATTATTATTATTATTATTATTATGCATTATTAATATACATAATTACATTTTGCAAAAAGCAACAGTGCTGTAGCTTCAAAAGTAATCCCTTCAAATAGCAGGTGGAGTAGCATCACTGTCCGCTTCACGGATCAATGTCTTAAATAACCCTGGGGTGAGTTTTGCTTGACTTTACCTAATTTTGTTACTATATTGTTAAATCTGTATTGCTAGCTTGTGTTTGAGCAAATTGTCATCCTATATTAGTAAATCTGTTTTGTTGTTGTTTTTATTTGACTTCTTGAATCTTTAAAACCACGTTTCTGATTCTGATTCTGATTAAGACAACTTGTGTGAAACCATTGTTTGACGGCAGCGCCATCTTCTGCCAGAACTGAACGCTTGTGCTTTCATCAAAGAAAGAGTTCCAACATTAATTAACCAGGATTACAACCTAATTCCTCTTACTTTCGTTGTATAGAAAGGCACTATGAAACTATTCATGGGTTACATTTCTCTGAAACTTACATACATTTGTGTTAAACTGAAGAAAGGAGGTTGAAAGTTTAAACAACATAAGCTCATTAAAAGATGAATTTTAACATCTCCAGTTGTGTTCCACGGAAGAATGAAAGCCATACTGGTTTAGAGCAACATGAGGGCTGAACTTGCTTTCCCTGAAAAAACAGTATGAGAATATACAGAATGACTTGTGGATACAGGTTCATTATATAGCAGTGCTATTACTTTTGTATTAATATATGTATACTATCTTTAGATTTGGTTTATTAAGGTGTGCTAGAAACAATGTGCTTGTTTACTTTCTTCTTGTGCCTTATTTTTACCTCAGTTATTGACCTCAAACATTCTCTGCGTCCCCTCCCCCACCACATGCAATACAGAAAAACACGGGATGGAGTTTCTTCGGGATTGTGGATTCAGTCTCGTGTGGGTTTTCCACACCGGTTTACCCAACTGCACTTAATGAGCAAGTGTGTTCGTTGTGATATATTTAACAATACATAGTTAAGGCCTGTGAATACTCGTCGGGGTTGTTTTAGTGTGCTTCTGTAGTCATTTTAGGTCTGCAAAAACACAAAGAATTCAGACCTCAATACCGTGGCTTTTTACAACTCCTGAAGTGGATTTTCCCGCGCGGAATGGATCGAGTGGAGCCATGCGCTCCTGTTCCACTTGTCGCGGGAAACCCACCTCTCGCATCACATCTGAATGCAAAACGCAATGTGCTTTCGCTCTCGCGCCAGACTATTAAAGTGGGCAAATCAGACTGTGAAGTTCAGGCGACGGTGGGTAGGTTTACAAGCACCAGAGGCCTATCAGAAAGGGTAGACCTTGCTTCAAGTTTTCTTTTTTTGACCGCACTGTCCCTTTTAAAGCGCACAGTCACGCCTCTTCGCGAACGTCCCCGCCTACTTATGAAGAATCCGCGGTGCTGATTGGACACCGGCGGCGGTCATCGAACGCCTTCTCGGCTTCTCATTGGTCAGCCGCTGCCTTTCGCTCCAGGCTCTCGCGGGGCTGCTGTGCGAAGATGGCGGCCGAACTGGTAGAAGCGATGGTGAGTAGATGAGATTTTTAGAAATAGTGAAAGTAAAAGAAACCTGACGAGTCAGAGGCAGTGCTAATTAAAACAACTTGAGTTAAATTCCATACTGTTGTATTTTGTGCCCTTCCAGGATAACTGGCAGTCTGTAAAGTGCGTTGGCAATTTGTATATGTGTGTATGTGAATGGTTGGGTCTCAAAACCCAGTGAGCTGTCTATGTATCCAACATATTTGGCGCGTTCTAATGTTAGATTCGAATTTTGAACGTTCTGAATGTACGTTTTTTGTCCAAAACGCAGTTTGGTTAGACAGCTCGCCAGGCTTTGAGACCAAAGCTAGTGTGTCTGTGCGCGCGCGCGTAGGAGCGCGCTGGCTGTGGAAATGAATGATTAGTCTGCACAATGCAAAATAACAAAACAGTCTCTGCCTTTTCAAACCACACGTGTATTTTCTCCCCGTAGCTGTAAAAATAAACACAATTCCACACTTTTCAGAGCTTTAGACAATGCTTATATGTAGTCACATGCACAATTGATGCATGAGGGTTACTTAAAAATCTGCAATATCGTTTTACTACGGTATATAACCGCATCCATGCTAATATTCATTACTGCAGCATGGCTTATGAATAGGCTCTGAACCTCAAATTGTTTGTCCTGTCTTGTAGAACTGATTTCTGTTTAGTGTTTATATGTAGAGTGTCATCGGCCTGCATGGGTTCAGTCATGGTAAACTAGAGACTGAGGTCATTTAGAAGCTTGAGGATTGTCTTGGCATTGAATTTGGAAAGTCAAAGCAATATAAACAACTTTTTAAAAGTATAGAGAATATTTGAAACTTGTTACATTTTAGTAGACGATTTTACTTTGAGCAAAAAGACCAATATTTAATGCAGAAGTTATGTACGGTAAACAGTTATTGCTGTTTAGACTGGGATGAATAATTGTTTCTGATTTATTTTTACAATGCACTGCAAATACAATTGGCCAACCAAGAAGATTCCAACCAATAAGAAATAAATAATAATAAAAAACCTCTGCTGAGCAGTGAATGGAAGAATCCAGACTTGGCTCACTTGTATGTGTTGTTTATTTACTGACTTTTGAGTGACGGGTGGTTTAGAAACAAAGTTGCGCAAAGCTGCTTCGTGTACCTGTTATCAGTTACGTATTTCTGCTTTTCTGGCACGTGTGAAACCAGAAAAGCACATTTGAGCTGGTGCGAACAACTCCTTTCTTCTCAGTTTGATGTCTTTTCAGGAATCAAACCCTCAGCAACCCTTTGTTTTAATAACCCAGATATCCAGTTCTGTAATTAATTTTCCCATTTCTCATCGTCTCCCCAGAACATGGTGAAGAGTTTCCGGGTGTCTGATCTGCAGACGCTGCTGGCTTCAATGGGCCGCAGTAAAAGCGGCTTGAAGCAGGACCTAGTGGGAAGAGCTCTTAGGCTCGTGCAGACCGAATACAGTCCAGAGCTTCTAAAGAACGTCCGACAGCTCTACGAGACGCGCTTCCCTAAAGCCTCGGCCTGGCTAGCGGCTCGACGCCCTGAGTCCGTGCCCGTAAACTACCCTGCCCTTAACTCCTCGCCCAGAGGCACGGCCCAGGGCACAGACTACCTCAATGGCATCCCCAAACCGACGCCGCCTCCTGCAGCAGAAGTCAAATTGGTGCCGCTGCCATTCTACCACAACCTAGAAACGCTGCTGCCACCCACAGAACTGAGTGAGTCCCATTATCATAAGTAATAGCCCAATTGTAATAGGTGTGTCTAGCCGATGAGGAAGACATCTATTGAGCTAATCCTGTTTTTGCCACTCTTTGCAGTCGCTCAGAACAGCGAGAAGCTGCAAGAGAGTCAGTGCGTTTTTGAATTAACACCAAGTCAAGTGGAACAGGTCCGGAACTCCAGGTAAGAAATGCACAAGTGGAAGTTTAGGAAATCAGGGTGCGTTGTTAATATATGCGTAATATCATTTAATGATAGATAATGAGCAAGGCTCTGTGGATGATGAGTGTGCACAGAACGTTTATGTTGCAACATGGCTTCACACTTTTATTATTTATTACTTTGGCTACACTTATTTATAAGTAAACATATCGTAACTATGCGGATTAAATACAATTACAAATACAATTTATTTTTAGTAAGAATATTTTTTTTTTTTTTTTTTATTGGAAATGATATGTTCTTTACAAGGCTATTTTCATTTGCAATAACAACTTGAAATATAAAGCTATAAATTCATCTAATTAATATTTATGCTAATATTTATACTTTACACAGTAATATAACCATATACACCAGTATTATTTATGTGCAGCTACTTTAGATTTGTGTTTACTCATAACGTTCTTTGTTCCTGCTCATGCCAGTGAACTTCGCCCAGGGATGAAATCAGTTCAGGTGGTTCTCAGGTACGCCATTCAGCTTCGTCATGTCTGTACATCCAGTTTCTGTGTTAGAGATACGTTTATATCATGCTAACATATCCTGCTCTTCTCCTAGAATCTGCTACACAGACTCTATCGGTGTTCAGGAGGACCAGTATCCTCCCAATATTGCTGTGAAAGTGAATCAGTCCTACTGTCATGTACCGGTAAGTGTTGTGAATTTGATTAGGCTGGAAGAACAGGGAGTGTGGTGCTTCTACCACTCGGGATAATCGTACATCTAAACCGCTTTGTATAAATGAACCTTGAAGCATTTTCTCAGCAGCAACACACAAACGTTGCTTTAATATAATAAAACGTAACTTTCTGAACGCGTCTGTTGTGGGTTAAATGGTTTTCTTAGAATGGTGTATATCTGGTGTATTTATGTTACTACTTTTTGTTCAGGGTTACTATCCCTCCAATAAACCAGGTGTTGAGCCACGCCGGCCCTGTCGACCCGTCAATATCACGCCATGGTTACATCTCTCCACAGTCACTAACAGAGTCACCATCACATGGGGCAACTTTGGAAAGGTACAGAGACTTCATACAAAGAGCTATAGGTGTTTATGAATGAACGTGTGCTGTTACTGACCTTGGATACTGTTTTGGATGCAGCGATACTCGGTGGCGGTGTACCTGGTGAGGGTGTTCACATCTGGAGAGCTCTTCAACCAGCTGAAGCATTGCTCAGTCGAGAGTCCCGATCGTTGTCGTGAACGCAGTGAGTTCCTCACCTTGACCAAATGCATTTCTTCATCAGTGGTTACACTTGAAACCCTGTTAGTGAAACAATTGCAAAAAATAGTTGAAATCGTTTGCATATGTTGTTTATTATTATTATTTTTTAAATCTGTTCTCAGGCGTTTAATTATAAAATTGTTTTATTATAATAAATAATTATAATCTAATTAAATTTAAAAGTAGTTTTGCTTTAATAGTTTTTTGTGTTCACAACCTTCATCATTTAATTAATAAAACAAAAAATCATAAACGTACCTTTTACAAATTTGCTATGGGGTAGTTTGAATTCATACTAAAGGATCAGATTATATATAAAACAGTTTTTTTTAATTATACATTTAAAAGTGTATGAAGTGTAAAACTTTTTTACTCTTGTTTTGCACTTTCTGCACAAAAACAAATTAAGCAGCACAGCTGTTTTTAGCATTGATAATGTAAAATGTTTAAGCACCAAATCAGCATATTAGAGCATTTTCCCCAAGGATTGTGTGACACTGAACACTTGGAGTAATGACCCTGAAAAAGCAGCTTTACAATCAAAGGAATGAATTAAATTTTAAAATTAACATGGAAAACGTTAAATTCTAATTATACTTTACAGTACTACTTTATGCATAAGAAGAGGTTTTTTTTTATTTAATAAATAATTTTTTTATTATTGTTTTGTGTTAGTATTATTTTATTAGCTGTATTTTATTATTATTATTTATAATTAATCAAACTCAGTTTGATATTAATTGGAATGCAGGATAAAAAACATGATTATTCAACATTTCTAAAAAGAGTTTTGTTTTTGCAAATCAATGTGCATATAAATAAATATATACGCATACGAAGTACATATTGTGAAAATATTTACATGAATTTGCAGGTCTATTAATATTCATTTAACTGAAATTCTATTTTAATATATAAACAACATATTTTTCTTAAATGCACACATGCATGTATACATTTTTCATATACACACCCACCCACACACACACATAATATATTATGCAAACAATTAATTTTTTGACCGCACTGACTGAAACATTATTATTTGTATGTACACAGTTCAAGACAAGCTACGCTTTGATCCTGAAAGTGAGATTGCCACTACAGGCCTGCGAGTGTCCCTCATCTGTCCTGTAAGTATCTTGTTTTTGTCTTTTATGTGGACTCTTCCCAGATATGGAACTAATAAGTGTCTTTTCATTGCAGCTGGTAAAGATGAGACTTGGAGTGCCATGTCGAGTGCTCACCTGCGCCCACCTGCAGTGTTTCGATGCTGTCTTTTTTCTGCAAATGAATGAAAAGAAACCCACATGGACCTGCCCTGTATGCGACAAACCTGCACCCTTCGAGCTTCTAACTATTGATGGGTACGCACAGTTACTTAGATCACTTTCTTCTAAGAGACTCTGCCGGTAAGACTCACCGAAGGCTGTGACTCTTTGCAGGTTGCTGTCCGAGATTCTTAAAGAGACGCCGGAGGATGTAGAGGAGATAGAGTATTTGACTGACGGCTCATGGAGGCCAATCAGGGACGACAAAGAGAGGGAAAGAGAGCGGGAAAACAGCTGCACACCTGACTATCCTGTGGTGGATATATGTAAGGAGGGTTTCTTCCTTCTGAAATGTGACCCTGGACCTCAAAACCAGTCATTTAAGGGCTTTTTAAAATCATCTGAAAGCTGTATAAACTGATGTATGGTTTGTTAGGATATAGACATATTTACTAACGCGTACAAAGGCTAATCTTTACTTAACATCCTAATGATTTTTACAGTTTAAGTCAATTCAGCCGATCTCCGGGTCTGGCTGTAGCACTTTTATGGCGCTTTTCCACCGCATGGTATGACTCGGCTCGTTACGGCTCAGTTCGGCTCTGTTTGCGTTTCCACTGCAGTTTAGTACCACTTTAGAGTGGGCGGGATTATTCACTTGTTAGTTGCGCCGCCTCTACTGCCATGACATCATTGTAAACGCGCCACAAACAAACACACAACAATGGAGCATTTTTCATTCATGACGATTTTCTCCGGCTAATCAGTGACCAGCAGAGTTTACACGTCACGTTTTGGTTACGGTACGGCTCGCTTGGAACCTCGACTGAGGTGGTACTAAAAAAAGGACCAGGTACCAGGTATTGTTCCCAGTGGAAAACCCCCCAAAAGTGAGCTGAACTGAACCGTACTATGCAGTGGAAAAGCGCCATTAGCGCATCTCTTGTGACCAAACAGTTCTGATATTTTTCTTATTTAAATCTAGACTCTTCTGTAGTTACATCGTCTACTAAGACTGACAGAAAATGAAAAATTTCACATATGAAATTTCAACCCATTTAGCTTTGGGAAATAATGGGCCTTAACTCTCGTCCAAGGTGTTCCTGAGGCGAACGGCCACTCCCCAGCACACAGCGGCACAAACCAGACCGGGAAGTCTGGATCGGGCGGTGCGTCGGCAGGAACCGGCGGCACCAGTACCGGGTCGGGAGGCGGAGCCGTGGTGGATCTGACACTGGACGACTCATCGGACGAAGAAGGAGGGGGCGGAGCCGAAGACAGCGAGGACACGGATGACAGCCAGGACAGCCCCGCCCCTAAACGGGGCAGATATGATTATGACAAAGACCTGGTCACTGCATACTGAGGCCGGCAGGACACTAAGACTTGTTGGGGGGAGGGGGTGGGTTGTAGATGGGATCTGAGCCTTGGAAAGTCAAGATACGTGTCCCCATGTCCTCTCCCAAACACATACACACTCATGCACACACACAGACATGCGCTGCTGACCTCTGGAGCAGTCGGGCATCGCATTGACAAACTCGTAAATGCCCCGTAAAGCCATTCCCAATAATTCACTGCATCTTAATACTGTATTCGCCCTTTAAAGACCATGGAAGAGTAACACCACCTTCAATTCTGCTCTATCGTCCTCGACTTCCTCTCCACTCTGTGTTCTGACCGGTTTAACCATCCCGAGCATTTAAGATCTTGCCAGTTTTCGTTTTATACGGAGCTGTTCAGGCCTTCAAAACATTGTGAGACAAGCCACAGTTTCTTAAAACCTTCATTCCTTCGGGTTGAGATCATCCAGCCATTTACAACCTATTTAGAGGCGCTTTCTCTTAGTCCTCCACATAGGATGTTAATGCTAGGTGTTTGTTTTAATGTGATTTGGAGACATCCCTGATGAATTCCATCTCTCATATATTTTTTTTTTGTCCACAGAAGTTGACTACCTCAGTCTAACAGCGAACTTGACCAGAGGTTTTTTGTTTGTTTGGTTTTCAGTCCCTTTTGTTTTTCATGTGCAGCAACACTGGAGAGGCTTAATGCATTGCTCATTATTTTGTGCTTGCCCTTTTAGGCATCATATATTAAAAACGATTCTGACTCGAGCAAAGAGTTTCCGGTCAAGTCTGTCGGTCAACTAGTGTGTACGGACTGAATGTAGTGCGCTAATCGACGCTCTGTTCAGAAAGAACAATGCTCGTCTGCGAGTGAATACTGTATGATGTAGTTCATGTAATGTTGTTAATGTATTATTTCTGATCATTTTAATAGAAAATTGCAGGTTTCAATGTCATTTGTTGCTTTCTTTCAGTCGTTTTGGGCTGCTGAAGTCATGACCACACAAAGGCAGAGCGATAAATCAGGTGGAGGAGAGGACAGAGAGTTGTTTTAGGTTTCTTTTAGACACAACTGTTGTAAATTATTAGATTTGTCTAGAAGGGGAGCTGACGCTATTGGCAAAATACCTGAAATTAAAACACTTTTATTTTTTGGCTGGTTTGTTTGAGCCCATTGTATGGAGGATGTTTGTGTTCATTTCAGCCGTTGAGGTGGTGTTTATATTTGCATATTGTTTTGTGGACTTCGCAACAGGCGCAAATCTTACATGCTCTTTCATTTGTAGCCAGAACGTGTATTTATTGATTTAACAGTTTTTGCCTCTTTTATTTGAATTTTTTTATTTTATTTTTTTTTGTGCATTTTTATGAGGCATTTTTCATGAGTTTCCAGCATGTTGCTTTGTGATGGTAGGTAACGCTGTGTCCTCTCGCGGCCTGCTGTTATACGCGCACATTCAGCCATTTGCAGCAGTTCGAACATAGGGGGCTTAGTCAGGACTAATGCAGACTTGACCTAAACCTCGGAAGAATTAAACTCCCGCTAAACGACCAAACACACATGGCACATCCAAACGGCTGATCTGTTGAGGAGGACTCAGGGATGACGTGTTCTACTTGTCTTTACATTTACTTCTCAGTCAAACTTGACACTCGAACCAGGTTCCTGCATCGTGTACAATATTACCTTCACCATCAGGTCACGTAGGCCGGGCTAGGTTTCTGATCTGGAAATTAAGATGTACTTTTCAAGGCATATAAATATTGCTGTTTATAGCATATTTTGTGGTCCTCCAGAGAAAATCACTGTACTAAGCTCACTAGTGGTTATTTTAAAGTTTTATTTTTCTCCTTCCTTTTTTTTTTTTCAACTAATCCTGAATTCTGACTTGAATACTCAGTACTGTATCCTATCTGTGGTTGGGAATTTTGCAAAATAATACCGCCATGAAGGGTTAAATTACTTGTAATTTTAAGTTCGTCTTTGAGTCAGCATGGTCTTCCATCTTATCTTCTCGATAGCCCAATTTTTCCACCTTTTCTTTGATTTTAAAGAGTAAACAGTTGACCGTCTCACTAAATTTGTCCACACTTTTGTGATCTTTTTTTTCACGTTTAAGGTAAGGAACTTAAATAGACTTCCATCTTTAGATTCCTAGAATGATCTATTAGATGTGGATAAAGTGTACATTTGCTTACAATAAAAAGCTAAATGGATGGTGATTGACGATATATTTCCAGCTCAGAGGTGAGGACTGCCTCTGTGCAGCCAGATGAGTTTGAAGTGGGGTTTTTTTTGGGAATGGAGGCATCCCCTCTTATTACAGTGCTTAAGACCGCATGGGCAGTGGCTTGCAGTTCTTGATGTAAATGTTTTGTTTGTGTCTTTTTATATGTTCATATTAAAAAGCCAATAAAAAGTAATAATATTTTATCAAGTTTTGAATTGCCTCAAGTTGCTCCAGTGGGCGGGCACAAATACATTGTTATTGGCTACTCCCATCCCTTCCTAGAGGAAAACAAAAATTGTAAACTGGTGACCTACGATGTCCTCAACGTTGGATTTGACGATAGGAGCGAATCAGTTGTCCCTGTCTGAACTGTAAAAGCTCTAACACCTGTCAATTATGTGTGCAATTAATTAAACTGATTTAAAATAAATGTCTTTCCAGTGATTTTTAAATTTTGGGAATTAGCTCCATTGAATAGATTTAACACGTATTCTTTAGAAACATACAATAATGTTTTTCCAGGACACCATACCCTCCTGAAAGAAACTGGTTAGGTGTGTTTTGATGCTTGGATGCTGGCTCATGCTGGTCACGTGCTGGCAAAGGACCAGTTTAAAATAACATCCCAGCATCAAGCCAACAAGTGCTGATTTTTTTTTTTAGCAGGGTAATTACAGCAGTTAATTTTACTACAGTAAAACTGATTACAAGTAACCAAATAAAGCATTGATGATTTGTTTACTTTATAGTGCACTGAGGTATTTGCGCGGGGCCACATTTTGTCAAAAATGGTTAAGGATTATAACTAAGGTACCTTTTCTCATATGTATATTTTACTATAGTGTGGTAAAGCATCTTGTCAAGTTATCTGTCAGCTTACCGGAGTTCACTGACGAAGCTCCCACTGCGGAAAGTCATCTTACGCAATCATGTTATTATTATTATTATTATTCAGAAATACGAAATGAGGTGCTAAAGCATTTCAGAAAATTGTATCACGCTTTTTTTGATGGGAAATTTCCTCAAGACAGTCCTTTAAATGTGACGGTTCACCACTAGATGTCGTTCAAATTCAAATGAACACATCCTTTAGTCAAAGCTCGCGATTACTCAGTTCTCGCGAGAGCTTGCGAACGCTTCCTCTTGGTTGGATAGCGGCTTCCTGGCCGGACTTTTTTTTTTTTAATCCTCCCCCTCCTTTTTTTCTTGGGGGAAATTTCAACTTCTGTTTTCGCGGGTCCTCCGGGCCAAAACAATTTCGGACAGCGTTTCGCGGTCGGTCCTGTGGCAGCGAACGGAAGGCCCGACTTGTCTTTTGCCGCCTTTTGTCTGTGGGAGCGCTCTCGAGTCAATCCAGCGATGAACGCGCTGAAATAAACTGCTTTTCTTGCACTTTTGCGCCTGTGGCACTCGCTCTGTTCACTTGACACCTAAATATTATTTGTTACAGCTTCTGGAGGCATGACAGGGCGTTGAAATTAGGGGCTTGCTAATCTCAGAAACTTCTATAGGCACAACTGCTTTGTGTAGCAATTTGAAGGATTGGATGTCAGCAGAGACAACCTGGTTGTACTCTTTGAAACAGATAACAGTCAACTATGGCACCAAAAAGAAGACCGGTCCCCTTGATCATAACCCCTACAGGAGAGGGACAGTCAACCAACATAGATGCTGCAGCAGAGTAAGTATATAATTTACTATATCTGACACATTTTGGTTTACTTTCCTGCATTTTCACCTGGTACTGTTTTTCCTGTCTTCAGGGCCAACCTGGAGGCCTTGCAGAGGAAGTTAGGGGAGCTGGACTTGGATGAACAGCAAAGGAAGCGGCTTGAAGCTTTCCTCACCCAGAAAGCCCAAGTGGGCGAGCTTAAAGATGAAGATTTTGACCCCATCTGTGAACTTGGGGCAGGTAACGGTGGGGTGGTGCACAAGGTCCGTCACAAACCCTCAAGACTGGTCATGGCCAGGAAGGTAAGCGATCGTTGGACTTGTGCACCTGCTGCTAGCCCGCTCCCGATGTGCTGAAAGGCTGAACTCTCTGTATTGTCTCCAGCTTATTCATTTGGAAATCAAACCAGCCATCAGGAACCAGATCATACGAGAGCTGCAGGTCCTGCATGAGTGTAATTCGCCGTACATTGTGGGGTTTTACGGCGCCTTTTACAGCGATGGAGAAATCAGCATCTGTATGGAGCACATGGTGGGATCAATGTTGTCCTAATGTTGGCTTATACAGGAGTCCATAGCAGAAGTGGTAACGGCAACCTGACATTTATGTGTTCGCAGGATGGAGGTTCTTTGGATCAAGTGCTGAAGGAAGCCAGGAGAATACCTGAAGAAGTTTTGGGCAAAGTTAGCATAGCTGTAAGTCTCCTCTGTTTTATCCGTGTCAAATAATGCTCTTTAGATATCGACGACAAATGAACCATATTGACACAACATCAATTAGTTGGTCAGAAATTTGGAGGTGTTCTTCGATTGTATTAAATGTAAGGGCGCTACTTGTTGAGGGTTGAAAAGTGTTGACACTCAAACTTTTTGTTTTAAAGCTGTACATTTAATCACTAGATATGTTCTCCAGATTTGCTGCTTTTAACTAAATTACTGGTGCAATTGCTGTTCAAATCAAATCTGAGCTAAACAATATTCTTATTATGCATCAAACCATCTTTATTTTAAACCGTAGCTTGTTTTTTTGGTCAATTTATGTTATAGACATATTGCCCTATTATAGATATATTGGCTAATATTTAATTGTGGTGCTTTGCCATCTTCTATCACTCATTAAGACTGAATTTTTAAAATAATTAATAAACACTGTTACCTGTAATATTTAGACTTTTAGTTTATAGTGCTGTGTTTTGTCTCACTTAATAGGATTCTATTGTAAACTGTCCATTTATTATCAGCCATAACATGGAAACAATTACCGTCTTATCAGTATTAGGGAGAATTTTAATACTGGTGTGTGCCTGGAGAGTTTAAGTCTACCAACTTCTTGTTTTTGGTGTCTGGTTACTTACAAACATTTTTTTTATAATATTTGTAATACTTATGTGCATATATGAAATGCATATGTTGAAAAAGATTAGGGTATTGTAAAACAGCTGTAGGAATAAAAAGAAGGCAACCTGCTTTCCTTGCTGAGTCCAAAAAAATGGTAAATATCCTCCATCTTAACATGTCTGGCACTAGTACCCACAAACCGCAATATAATAAAACTGGGACCACACCCACAGATGGGCAAACTCCCTTTCAAGTCAATTTTTTTCAACACACATTTAACCTTATTCTTCCAAATGAATAGGGTTAAATGTCTGTTTTGAATTTGATCATGACAAAACCCAAACACTTTAGCACAAAGTCCAAACAAAGGTGCAGTGATCTGTTTATGTGCGTCCATACTGTTTATTGCACGTCTGAGCCAATGCATTTTGGCTTTCAGTAATCACAAAGCAGAAGTTGTTTTGTAAAGACTAGACTATGTAACATGTTCTGTAAATTCAGGAAGCTAGATACCACATTGACCGTTGCGAGATAAACCCTATTGATGATATCTATAACTCTGTTTCCACAGGTACTCCGAGGTCTGGCATATCTTCGGGAGAAACACCAAATAATGCACAGAGGTACACACAAAGCAGCATTCCTTACTAATATCTTAGAAAACGTACGTGTGCATACACGCGCTGGATGGCAGCAGGAAGTAGCCCCCTAATGCAGCTATTGAAATTGCATAAGAAGCTTAAAAATGATTATTAGAGAGAGATTAGGCCTCACTTTTTTCAAATGTATTTGCTGAAACTCTTACCAGAGACCTTCGTACAACTTGCAAACCTGAGATTAAATCAAGCAAAGATATCTCAAAAGTTGATATTACTCCAATGCTAAACGTCAATCTTCTACAATTAAACGTTAAAAAAAAACACTGCATAGACATTTTTTTTAATAAGTAGATCACAAGTTACCATAGAAATAGCTTCAAGTGTCTCCAAGTGTGGCACAACCAACATTTGAGCAATAATACTATGTCTGAAGATGCAAAGTATCGGCTCGCATGAGGGTCTGAAGGAGCCACACTGGGTTTGAAGGGTTAGACGGGGAGGGTCAGGCCTGTAGTTGTGCTGTTGTGGCAGGGAGCGCTCGCCTGCTTGTGAGAAGCTGTCGAGGAGCCCAGCCGGTAATTACAGCCTCTCGGATGTGATTATATGGCAGCCGCACCCTGCAACCCCCTCCCTTCTTTTTCCTCTCCCACTCTCACCCCTCTGTCCACTCCCAGTGGGTGTTAGGGCTGAAGGAGGGCCCGTCATGTGTGGAATCGTTGCATGTCCGCACTGTTATTTGCTGCTCTTGCCCTGTGTTTAAGAGGAGGGAGGTGGAAAGTGGCTTGCATGTCTGTCCTTTCTGCTGCAACGGTGTTGTCGGAGCTAGCTTTGCAGTATGCAGAGCATCTTGTGAAATGTTTTTGCTGGGCGTGCTGGAGAAAGGGCGTTTGAACGGGGATGGAAAGCCAGGTGGTGCCGCTGGGATTTGGACCCCGGCCCTCCATCTTACATGGTCTCTCTCTCTCTCTCTCTGGTCCCTACAGACGTTAAGCCCTCCAACATCCTGGTGAACTCGCGTGGCGAGATCAAACTGTGCGACTTTGGCGTGAGTGGCCAGCTCATCGACTCCATGGCCAACTCCTTCGTTGGAACACGGTCGTACATGTCGGTGAGTCACCCGCCCACTTCCCTCCCCAACCCCCAGTCCTTCTTGTTCCAAGTCCTACGCCGGTGCCCAGGATTCTTCCATGTGGAGAGGAGGAAGTCACTGCCAAGTTTTAGCCCACTCCTCTTGGCCACCTGCAGGGTGCGGCGCCCCACCCTAGTAGAGCTTTGACTTGCTTTCTGCTCTCTGCCTTGACAGCCGGAGAGACTCCAGGGCACGCACTATTCAGTTCAGTCGGATGTGTGGAGCATGGGCCTATCACTGGTTGAGCTGGCTATTGGACGCTACCCCATCCCCCCTCCCGATGCCAAGGAACTGGAGGCCATATTTGGCCGGCCAGTGCTGGACACAGGTGGGGCAGAAGGCCACAGCATGTCCCCAAGACCAAGGCCTCCAGGACGACCGGTTAGCGGTAAGACCTTCTTTTATTTCCCTAAACATTGGCATTGGCTTTATGCGCAGTCGACCTTCTCCACAGTCTGCGCAATATGTGTGTTTTAGTTGAGCCTTGCGAATTGTTTTCCCCCAGGACACGGAATGGACAGCAGGCCAGCCATGGCTATATTTGAGCTACTGGACTACATTGTCAATGAGGTCAGAGAATTTGCTTAGCGTGCAACTTACTTCCTTTGTGCTTATTTTTGCCTTTTATAGTATTTTTATGTAGCGGTTTCATTTCAACATCAACCCTTTTTCTACTCCCCACCTGTCTCTTCATCTGCAGCCACCACCCAAGCTGCCCCATGGCGTCTTCACCACTGACTTTGAGGAGTTCGTGACGAAATGGTGAGCTCCTGCTGATGTTTTAACCTGCTAAATCTTCAAACCAATATCTGAGCTATGTCAAAGTTGGAGCTTGAGAAAAGGATCGTGGTGTAGGGATATCCATTCCAGCCTCAGGAAGGCCAACCTGCCCCAATACACTTGCTTGATTTTTAAAGGAATTCTGAAGACCACTGTTGAGTGGTTCAGCTGTTTAATTAGGAGTAGTGCTTACACCCTGCAAGATAGTGGACCTCCAGAAGCAGGACTGGACACCCCTTTTGTAGTACAGTGTGGGGAATGCAGGTTTGAATCTGGACTGTGTTGTTCCCAATCTCATATGTACTTACTCGGTCAATTTCTTTTAAATCTTTACAGCACTTAAATGTACTTTAAAAAGTTAAGTCAGACTAACTTGTCCTTATGAGGGATGCTATAGTTGCGGGTACATTTGGTGCACGTTCTACAAAATAACTAGATACTAGATACAAGATACTTTCAGTGCTTCTGATCTTAGCAGTGAGTGAAAGAGACACAATTTCCTGTAACTTGCACAATTCTGAGTTGACACAACACATTTTTTTTTGTAAATAATTGTAAATAATTTAATGTCGGAAAATTGAGCAACTATTTAGGGCTTTTATGAATAACATGTTGCCAAAAGAAAAGTATGAATAAAATATTTTGATTGCACTTTAATTTTGATTTTGTTATGTACTGTAACATCTTGTAATTCATAACAATTAATAAAAAATAAATAAAATAACCATTTAAAAAAAAAAAGCAGAAAAACAAATGACTTCCGACATCAGATGTACTTTAAATATAAATATTTAATTTATCTCAATATATATATATATATTCAGACCCACTTAAATGTTTCACTCTTTGTTATATTGCAGCCATTTGCTTGAATAATTTCAAGTTATTTTTTTCTCTCATTAATGTACACACAGCACCCCATATTGACAGAAAAACACAGAATTGTTGATATTTCTGCAGATTTATTAAAGAAAAACTGAAATATGATTTTAGCAAATGGCTGCAATATAATAAAGTAAAAAATTGAAGGGGGATCTGAGTACTTTCCGTACCAACTGTATTTTATATATATATATATATTAGAGGTTGGCATAGATACATTTTTTAAAAAAAATCTAGATTCTGCCAATTTTCTGGCATTAAGAAAATGTGTGCTACCTAAATAATGACTAAAGGATATCAAATAAATAAATAAATACAAATAAAGAGCCAGATCATGTAAACTGTTAAGACTGTCTATTGTAATATCAGTATCGGGTAAGATCACTCACGTTCATTTCTGCACTTGGTTACATATGTTTTAATTATCAAAATGAAACATGTTTACTACAAATAAAAAATCATAATAGTTGACCTAAAGTAACCACACATTAACACGGTTTTGCTGAACTAGCCATTTAGCTTCACCGTGGTATTTGTGATTATACTAATTGTAATCCATCTGAATGACTATAGCAATGCACGCAAACAGGTGATCTCTGTGACGCTCAGATGTCCAAAACAGATCCTCTCACCTCTGTAATAAACTATTTTTTTTTTTAGCGCATGATAAGAGTGTCACGTTAACGTTACGTTTTTATATATATATAAAATGTGTGTGTACAAATATATATA
>JAUYWG010000060.1:7191783-7250559 GCA_034779775.1 Enteromius afrohamiltoni | reverse complement strand
TTAATTATATATTTTGCTTGTAAAGAAATACTTACACATCCCTCTAGATCTCTGGTCTAATGTTTTAATAAATTCCGAATTTAATTGCATCTTACTGATGATGTTTTTCTGTGTTTTTCACAGCCTCATTAAAAACCCTGCTGACAGAGCTGACCTCAAGATGCTAATGGTACGTACAATTCCCGGTGTAGTTGCAATTATAGTACATTAAAATGTAGTTTTTCTGACATGGTTAAAAATAAACATTCTGTCATTAATTACTCACCCTCGCATCATTCCAAACCCTTAAGATCTTTGTTTATCTTCAGAACAAAAATGAAGATATTTTTGATTAAAATCTGAGTGCTTTCTCACCCTGCATAGACCGCAACACAACTACCAAGTTCGAGGCCCAGAAACATAGTAAGGACATTTTTAAAATAGTCCATGTAACATTAGTGGTCCAGCCATAATTTTATGAAGTTGAAGAATACTTTATATGCACACACATACTTCGTGGTGCTCTCTTGAATACGTGGTAGAGACTGACACAGAAGAGAGGAAATTGTTTACTAAAATTATTTTTCTTTTCTTTGCGCACAAACCGTTTCTCATAGCTTCAAAACATTATGCTTGAACCACTGATGTCACACGGGCTGTTTTAATGTAGTCCATACTGATTTTCTGGGCTTTGAAAGCTCTCAGATTTCATCAGAAATATTTTTTTAGTGTTCTGAAAGAAGGACGAATGTCCTGCAGGTTTGCAACAGCATAAGGGGATTTAATTTAATTAATTGCAGAATTTTTCTTTTTTTTTTTTTAAATTTAAACGCAACAGGTTTTTTAACTCTTTAAACACACTTGAGAGCTTTTTTGGAGTGACAACACATCCAGGTTATAACTCCTTCAGCAATTAGCCCCCCCGTCACACTCGATATAGTACTTGACAGTGGGTACACACAGCAGGAATATCCCAGTGCGTTGTAGAACATAATGCATTACAGAAATAATAATTACGGGGATAAACTGATGCATACATAGTGAGAATCAAGGTAGGATGTACTGAAAATAAAAATAATTAGTAATAAAAAGAATTGATATTTATTTGCAGGGCCACACGTTCATCAAGCGGGCTGAGGTTGAGGAGGTGGATTTCGCTGGATGGTTGTGTAAAACCATGGGCCTTCACCAGCCCAGCACACCCACTCATAGTGCTGAATGAACGCTGGCTCACAGCGTAGCCGCCCATGCCATCCTCATCCTCCGCTCTACTTCTCTCCTTTTGCTCTCACAGGCCT
The DNA here is from genome assembly GCA_034779775.1 of Enteromius afrohamiltoni. Classification (NCBI taxonomy): domain Eukaryota; kingdom Metazoa; phylum Chordata; class Actinopteri; order Cypriniformes; family Cyprinidae; genus Enteromius; species Enteromius afrohamiltoni. The sequence continues at coordinate 7,249,282 of JAUYWG010000060.1, read as the reverse complement.
GTATGCTTGTAAGCCTCCGAAATACCGCTGTGCGCTCTTTTGCCGTTCTCTGCTTGCTCTTCCCTTCCACTGCGGTGCGTTCTGGGGCAATGTTTTATAAGAGCTTCTGATGTTGGAACACAGTCATTTGAATGAATATGGAGATTAGAGTCACTTAAGTGGAGTGGCTGTAATTTTTCTTTGTGTAACAGCTATTTCATTAGTTTTATGATGCGTTTGTTTATTTTTCGTGGTTGGTTTATTAATTCATTATATTATGGGTGTTTTTTTTTTTTTTTGCTAAAGCGCTATTCTTTGGCAGTTACACTGTATTAAAATGAATAGCTTTGTTCAAAGGCAAAGGTTTAAATGAGAATCAACTGTCGTTAGCATCCAAAAGAAAAAACCAAAGAGGGCTACTATGGATTATAGATTGTTTTATTAAAAAGATGATTATTAATGCAAGAAGGCCAAATCGGCAGCGCTCAAGTGCATACTTACAGTTGTTTAGCTAGTGCATCACAGGTAGCACTGCTAGCACACAGCCAAGTACTCCATCATGCCAACCAATGGCCATGCTGTAAGTTTGCACACATTAGCAAAAAGAAACCATAAGCTAAATTAGAGTTCCTGTATCAGATGCCCTTTGTCCTAATGCTGTGCCTGTGAAAAAGACCAGTCATTTAGTATTCATAAATCTATTCTTTTTTGGGGGGGTTTCTTAAATCTTACTTCATCAACTTCAGAAGGGTATATTTGGGAAGAATTATTGTTTATAAATTATGCTTCAGTGTTTATTTTTAAATGAAACCTAAAATGTCTTGCTTTTGATTTCAAGTTCAAGTACAACCAGGGTTGCATCTATCTTCAGTGCTTTTACAAGAGGCCCAATGAATTTAAACGCGTCAAAGTTATTTCAACCAATACCACAACAGGTACACTCGTAGTCTGGTCTTCAGTGGTATATAAAGTACAAAGTAACAAAGTCTCAGGCCACCATGTACAGTGCTATGCAGATTAAATAAACCTCAGCAGATATTGCTGTATTAGTAGGTCTTATAAATACACGGGTGTTACAGATGGGCGTTGTGAAGTGTGGCTAAAGCCCACTTACTCTAAATAGCTTTTTTTTCTCTCTTTCTTTAGTACTTTCAGTAACATTGAAACTGTATTACACACTGGCATTCGGCTCCGACCAAGTGAATGCATCGCCACGTGTATAAAATATATGTACAGTACAAATGTTTTCAGTCTTAAAATAGCATTTTATTTTATTATTTGTTGGTTTTTGGACTAGTTTAGTAAAGAGGATACAAGTCATTTTATTACCATATGGAATGTGTTGAATACAGTTCTAATATAAAAAATAAAACTTATTTGTGAATGATTATTTGGCTGTAGTTATTGTTGTTCTCGATGTTTTGGGTAACGTTGAAAAATGGAATTTAGAAGAGGTGTTTTTTTTTATATATTATTGAAAATATGAAATATTAGGTGTGTGTGTGTGTATATATATATATAATATAATATAAAAATAGGTCATCAGAAAAAAATTGGTATGTATAATATATTAAAAAATCGTTGATAATACAGGTAACATAAAAAAGTAGATTTAGTCAATGCTTCAAGTCTGTTCACCAGATAAAAATTGGTTACAAAACCAAGCTGCAGAGAGATGTTTTATCAAAAATACTTTGGCAAAAGTTTCTGAAAATGTGTGCAAACATATTAATTTCATCATTTCAAATACAGCTTCTTTTAATTATGAATCCATTTTAAGTGTCCCAGTTACACTGCCCTTTATGTCTGCTGTGTGTTAGTTCATCATGATTGTCTCCTACTTAATACTTCAGCATTTAAGCACAACTCGGTGTCATACACAATTACGCTCCTCTGCGTCCACTCCCTGTTTTACGGGAGAGTCCTCAATTGTACAGTCACTCCATGAGAGGTCATGTACTGCTCCTCCTGTTTATGAGAAGTTTCAGTCCAGCAGCAGGTAAGGACGGCGAACGGGTCTCTTAAGTGGTGGAGGATAATCCATGTCTGTCCCACTGGCCGACTGCACTTATCGCTTCTCTCAGCATGATTTTGGTGAGTATGGAGACCTGCAGTTACATGTTTGGTTACTTCTTTTTAATTATGTTTTGGAGGGTTCGGTTGTTGCATGTAAAAAAGGTGTTGTGTTGCATCGAAAAAGGTGAAGCAGTGAATACTGTCACTTTAGTCTGAAGACCCCTTGAGTGTAGGGTAAAATCTATGGGCTGTATTAGTTTGATACAGTGGAGGGTGTGTGTATATGTATTGCAGGGGGTGTCTGCTGGCAGACCCTGAGTGTCCTGGAATGTGCCATAGCTTGTTCTGGGGTGGGACTCCATGACCTCAGGCAATGGGATGGGTGGGTGCGACTGCATTCGCTCACACAGGGGAGAAAGAAACGGTTAACTCTCATTATTTTGGCGAACACGCTAACCCAAAGTACACGTGCAACACCCCTGCAAACAACTTACAAATACAAGCCAGTTTTACCAGAGATATCTTTGTGAACTCCACTGTTGTGCTCATGTCATGAGTGATGGTGGTCACTGTGGCATGATAACAACCTTTTACTGTATTCCCCAGAGAGGAGCAGAGCAGAACAGCATGGGGGAATGCTGTTTCTTTAAGAGAGAGGGAGAGCGAGAGAGAGAGAGAAAGGGAGGGACCTTTTTGCCCTCCAGAAACCAGGAAGGGAATTGAGTTGATCTGCTGGTGCTTGGTTAGCGCATACAGAGCTTTGAACAGCAGGGACAGCTAAGAGAGAGAGAGCTCCACAGAGGAGGAGAGAAGAGGAGGGAAGAGCTAACCCATAACAAGCACCGCCACGGCCATCGCAGGTGAGCTCGCTTCCCCCTGCTTGTCCCCCGTGTCGTCTGCCCAGGGCCTATCGACTGAAGGGAGCAAGGCTGAGGAGGAAGGAATGAGGGAGGGGGACAGAGAGGAGAGAGAGAGTATGTGTGTGGGGGGTAGGAGGGGGCTCTAGTGCCAGTGAAGAATTATTCCTCTTTTTCTTTGGTCTTCTGAGTAACTGATTTGCTAAACCTTCGCTTCACTGGCATTGCTTTATTGAACTTTCTTTTTTTCCTGTTCTTACTGTTGTTAACTTTTTTTATTGTTGTTTTGGAGGTAGCCCTTAAGGGGTGTGTTTGTCTGAGGTTAGACAAGAGGAGAACGTAGTAGGAAGGAAACAAAAATAATTCCACAGGACAAGGTACAGTGCTACGCACTGGTGTCCGTTTTTTTTTTTAAACCTTTGTTGTCATTCATTAAGGAACAGACTTTGATAACTTGTGCATGCACCTTTGCCTTTTTTTCTTTCTGTCTGAAATTGAATTTACACTGGCTACTTCTACGATGGAATATTTTAGGCCAAAAAAAGTCTCATTTGGGTCAAGAATGCTGAATATGTCAGATGATGTAGGGTGACGATATAAGTTTGTTGTATTGAAGTTCTACAGAGTTTGGATCCCTTTTGTCTTTTCTCATACGTACAGCGCTTGGCACTGCTTGTTGGCTGGTCTGTACTTTTAATACCTGGCATCCTGCTAGCAGCACACGGTAGTGTATAATTCAGCTCTGAATGCTTACGTTGAAGCAAGCTCTTAGATGTGGGGGTGGCAAGAGCAAACAGTTTGGGACTTGTAGTTCTTAGCAGTGGCCTAGAAGCAGGTGAAGTCATGCTTAAGGACTGCACTTCCCAGAGTGCCTTGCCCTTGGCCATACAGGAAAGGGAACAGCTGGTAGCCTATCCTAGTGGGGAGGTGTGGTGATTGAGGAGCGGACAAACCAATCGCAGAGGGGGAAGTGAAGCCAGAGCAGTGGGCTGAAAATAGAGTGGGGGAGTTAGTAGGTGTCCGCCTGTGTGGGATCAGGCAAGGGCTTGCCTGTGTAACTAGGGCCACTCGGAAGTTTCCTGTCTGCAGTTGCTCCAGACCAGAGCCCTGCCCAGGCACAGAGGCAGGCAGGCAGCTGAGCTGACCCACAGGGAAACAAAATTCTGGCCGGCCGGTAAGCTCCAAATGCACTCTCACTCTCTCTGGTGTCCGAGATGGGAAAGGCAAGCTAGAAGAGAAATAATGGAATCTTAAAAGGGGAAAGAGAGGGACTTGGCTTGATTAAGTTCAGAGCGCTTGACCCACTTGCAGATGGCATAGAGATGGAAAACGGAGGCCTGCTGTATTAAGGTATGACTTGGTGAGCTTCTATGCAGCGAGTTTCACTTTCCAAGTACTTTCTTAACTGAACGGTGTCTTTGTGATTCTTATTTTTATAAGATCTGACTGTTGCAAATTGATATTTAATAATAATACAAATATATATTTTCAAATTTTGGTCATAATGTTGGGTGGACTCAAATAATGGTTTCAAATAAAGTCAAATTCACATCAAAGATATCCTGCTCATTGAGATCTCTAAGAACCTTGGACTTTGGAAAGTTTTTCCTCTTCTCTTGGCAGATTCGCTGTAGGCTTCTCTGCCCCCTCATTCTTTTTTTATAGCTTTGGTGCCGTAATGCACATCAACATCTTCTCCCTTGGTAAGGGTCTTGTGACTTGTCAAATAAGAAGACTACATGTTTGTCCTGGACTCAGAGGTGTTTCAGGAAGCTGCAGTCTCTTTCCCTCTCTCTTTTTTTATTCAAAGATGTATGCAGATCATTTCCAACCCATACTTGCTCGACTCGTTTTCACTAGTGCGGGTACAGGGAGGACGCAAGGGGTATTTTTATTCACAGATGACGCCCAGTGTCTGAATAATGCACAGACAAGGCTCCTTTTCTCACTGGGGTGAGGCCGATCTTTATTGTCTTTTGCTTGTTTGAGTGGCAAAGAGATTCTTACCCACCATAAACCAGTTAACCCTGTACATAGTTAAATTACATGACAGGGTCGTTTCAGGTCAGCATTTATGACAGGTAAGGTACAGTATGAGTGAACTTCATGCTGATACACATGCCGTTTTTTTTCTTTTGTATTAGGTTTGTGTTTTGTTTTGCTATATTGATGAAAGAATTCAGAATTTTTATTAGCTTTTTAGAAACTAGTTTCTAAAGTTTTGATTGCATTTGTTAACTTAACGTTTGCTAAAATTGTTGCTAGAATTGAATATGCACTTGCATGTATGAGAGATCCGTCTAGCTTTTGAATGCTTGTGAAATGCACATTTTATTTGAACTTGCACAATCCTTTTGAAAAGTTATGTAAAATCGTGGTCTTTTGTGAAGACGTATAAAGCAACTGTTTTTGCATTCTTGTGCAGTGCGGCACTGTCAGTAGAAGTTACCAGCTTCTGTTTGGCCAAAAAGTTTAATTCTAATGCTAAAGTAATCTTTGAGCTTCTTGAATACACTTTGAATTGGTTCTCCAAGCAAGGTTTAGATTTATAAAGTCTGGGGGATGGGGGAAGTTTGTGAAACATTTTTGAATTGATCAAATAAACACTGATGCTGGGAGATGGGCTGCTGCAAGCTAGCATCACTATCGGTAATCAGAGAGCTCATCTCATTATTCTCTCATTGCACTCTTTAAAGGGCCTTCTTCCACTTGTTCTTATCTGCTGAGAGTCTGTCGACATGACTGAGGCCTTCTTCTTGGTTTCCTTGACAGTAATGTGGAATCCGATTGCTCTCGCCCCCATTCGCTATTGTGGAGCTCGACCTCCAGCAGGTGGAGGAGTCCTTGACATACTTACCTTAGCGCGATCGTTCAGAGATATGCTGGGAGGTAGAGCTGAAAAAGAAAATCCTGGGTGGGTTGTCACGTCTTTTTACTGCCTCAGCAGAGGCAGAAGAGGGAAGTGGAAGCTGTGGTGGACTGGTGGTGGAGTGTGCAGTGCAGTGTCTGGGAGAGCTGGTCATCTGATAACAGAGCGGGTTCTGTTACACCATCACCAGAGTCACGCAGGAAGTCTTCTTCCGCCCCAACTCCAGGCTGCCGCAGCAGAAGGAGCTCGAGACATAGACTGTGGCCTGAGAGCAAGGGCACTGGAAGGGCTGGAGTAGCGCAGCCGCCATTACTCAATTTTGTTTCTGTTTCATGTGTTGGTTTTCTTGCTCTTTCCTTATTTCCTGGCCCAGCCACAGTTTGTCCGAAAGACTCCGAAGTTGTGGGCAGCTCAAAGACAGATGCAGGGAGTTAGGCCTGGAAAAGTTTGGTCAAACTATGAGGGGGCGTCGTGGCATTTTCACACGTGGGCTTCATTCTAACATGGAACTCTAACAAAGCTGCTGCTGGTCTAGAAAGATTGTAGACACGTTGTTGCTTTTGAAGCGGAGTTTCTTGCCTTATCTGCGCTACTATTTGCTGTATGGTCTTTTCCTATCTGATATACTTCTGCAGCGAAGACCATTAATTTCTCACCATAAAGAGTATGTAGTTTGCTTGTACTATTGACCCTATGATGAAGGATTTTTCCTCAAAGAGGGACCAGCAACTAAAGTGAGGTGAATGAAGAACTGCACTAGTGTGCACTTGTTTCTAGAAGCCTCACCCAATACCTTTTGGGGGGCATTGTGAATACAAGTCTGGAGTTTTGGCAGCCTACTGACATATCTTGAGTGAAACGGCCCAGCACTACAACTCCAGTTTTATCAGTTGTTCGCCCACTTCCTGCTTGCACTGTTTTGCGACCAATCATGCTTCCCTAACCAGTGCTGGCAGGAGTGACTCATTTGCAGGGCCTTGCTCAAAATCCTGTTCTTCTTGGAACCAGTCAGCCCCTCTCCATACTGTTTACGATTATCCGGTAATATCCTCTCTGCTTTGACCTTGAACCCTGTCAACCTAGTGTAGTGACTCCACTTCCCTCCCTCATGAGGCAGGAGGAGCTAATCACACAAACGCACACACTAGCTTGTACGTACATACTGAGTTGACATGCATGTCAGAGGGATGCTCTGTGTACATAAGTCCAATGTTTGTCATTTAATCCTTTCAAAAAAATCTTTCGAAGGATTCCTAAGATCTTGCGAAACGCACAGTGAAAGGTGTGATTGACAAAGAACGAAAATTAATAGAAAGACACCTAAGTGTTCTGTAAAGCCCTGCTGCTTGTTTTGGTTTATGTCATAAGTCAATGTGTGTTCCTGGAATGTGTGGCATGTGCTTGCCTAAGATGTTTCGCTCTGAGGTGTCAGTTTTCGGTTCATATAATGAGCAATACATTTACAGTTTGGTGTATTTTGCTGGATTAGCATTCTTTTAGAGTTAGTTGAGGAGAGAAGAAGCTGCATTCTAAGAACTTAATCACCAAACGCATTAACAGTAGTTACCTCACGATTCTTGTAAAATGTTTTTACTATGTTGGCAATGTTATTTCCAACTGATTACATGATTCTGAAGTATTTCTAAACTAGTTATATTGTAACCTTTCATACCAATAGGTCATGTTCTAGTTGGTCTCCTAAACTTGTTTAGTTTACAGATAAATTTAAACATTTCAACTACTCGTTAAGACAGTTTGGCAGTCTTTGAAATCTATTTTGATAGCCTCACTTTACATTGGCTGGGAGGGGCTGTTAGGGGAGGGTGGGGGCTGTGGTGGGATGAGTATTCGCAGTAACTTGTGGTTTGACTTGCAAAGTAGTTGAGGCCTGTGCGTGCGGCCATCAGAAGAGGTCTGAAATGAGACGTTGGGGCCGTTGCACGGCCCCTGTCACCCATAGCCATGAATAAGTGATGAAGAATGTTGGGAGCCCTGAGAAGGTGTCAGGATCAGGTTTGTTTGCACTGTTTCCTCTTTCTTTCAGCTTTGCCCTGGGTTTATTCAGGGACATAGATGATGCTTAACTGGTGGCCTTGCTATCACCCACAAGCTGAAGTGCAGAGAGATGACATTTGGTGTCCCTTTTAATAAACTCCCTTATGACAGCAAATCTACTCTTGCTCCCTTTGTCTGAAATTCATGTTTTTGTTTTTTTGTTGTTGTTTTTTTTCCCAGATGTGGCTCAGGTTCCTTGTGAATTAAGGTAAATTGTCTGATATAAAAAGGTATATTTTAGTGTAGGGTTGTCCCTGACTAGGGATTTTCATAGTCATATCGGAATTTTCGAATTATGTCGATAGTCTAATCATATGTTTAGGGGTTGGGGCAAAATGCATTACTATCCCTTTTAAAATAAAATTATACTTAATGAGGAACCATACCTGGAAACACTTGTTGTCTATCCCAACTTCCAGCCTGGCTTCTACCTTAACTTATTCAAATTCTCTGCAATAAAGCAATGAGATAGAATGTACCTGTTAGTCAAGCAGGTGGGGTGGGGGTTATCAGAGAGATAACAGAAAACCAAAGAGCCTGCCCTACAGGTGCCCATCACTTAGCTCTAAGGTAAAGGGAAAGACAGAACAAGAAGGGCTTAAGCCATTGGCTTATGGGCATTACCATCTAACTTAAACAAGTCAAGACATGGTCCAGTGGGGGACTATTATTGGAATGACTTCTTTCAACTGTGCTACATAGAATTGTGTAGTGCATATGTGCCCTAGATTATGGTATTTTCATAATATTCTGACACTGAACTCTTTAACTGTGTTTGCTAAAGTCAAATGGTGAAAAAGGTGAGCCTGAATGTCATCCACAGTAATAATGCACGCAAGGCTTGTCGTGGGGGTTGAATTTGCTGCTGTGTTTTAGCTTCCCACTGCCTCTCAATTGCTACACCAATGGTGTGACCTGCCTTGTTGCCAGCTCTCAAGGTGTGGAGGAAGGTAGCCTTGTGTAAGCGTGAGAGAGAGAGCAAGCAGCCAGGTCGAGCAGGTCTTGCATACATACCAAGGGGCTTGATCTGAAGGAATGTCATTTGAATCCATTGCTCTTATTGAGTATAATCCCCCTGTGGCCTCACCCCCTGCTGGGTCACTCTGGCAGATGGAGGGGCGGGTGGTAGTTAGGCTGTTTGGTGTTCACACGTAAGCGTGTGTTTGCCAATGGACAAATCAAGGAGGGTTGCCTTTGAGAGCCCCCCTCCCTCTACCCTCGCCTGTACTGCGGTCGATCATTTTAATCTCCCCCCACACGTGATCAAGGGGACAGGCCTTTCCTGAAACTTGGCACACAGTGCAGGGTGGGGTAACCGGCTCAGACCGGATTGACAACCTCCCTATTTAATACTGTTCCCTTGCAGCCCTGCGTGTGTCCTCCTACTCTTCCTCCTCCTCTAGTGGATTTTTTTTTTTCCACTCGGGCCTTTAGCCGGCAACCCCCTGCCCCCACCCCCTTCCCTAGAAGCCAACTGACACGCAATTCAGTGCACACAGTGCCCAGCCCTATTCTATGTGCTGTGCACTCCCCCACCCCAGCAAAGCTGCACAGTACAGATTCTCCTTTTCCACTGCCATCATGACAGCAGGCTTGCCACCCTCTGACATGCTGCTACATTTTAATTCAGTTAACACCCTGAACTGATTGCTGTAAACTAGAAGGCTGTTTAGAGTGCTTTTCAAGACAGATTAAAGTGTCAACTGCCACAAGTTAAAGTCAAAGTGCTGTACATGACTTGTAGATTGTTATAAAGACAACTTTAAAGCAAAATTATTGGCAGCATAAATAAGGATAGGCTACGTTTTTTAATAGTGGGCTGAGAAGGTGAACACAACTATCTGTTCTATAGTAGTGCATGGTGTTAAATGTTATCAAATGGATAACTGAAACATTTTCTTCATTTAAGCAGTTACACCAATTCCATATAGATTTTAAAATAAGTCTTACAATCAGCACATTGTGTATTTTAAGTCATGACATGTTGTCAGAATACCCTTTTATAACTTGAAGCATCCAAATATGGTTTGGATCATTTTTATCAGTGGTCTTTCGTATCGTAGCAAACATTTGGGCCCTATGTGTTAGCCTCTCTGCTTCATTTGCATACAGGGCTTGGCAATGCTTCCCTGAATGTCAATAGTACAAAGAGAATGGACAGCATAAATATAGTCCTAACATAAAGTATTAGTATACTACAGTATTAAGCATAGTATAGTATTAAGCAGGAGCATGAATTGAGCTCTTCAAGTTGTTCAGAGAAAGATTCAGATTGGCAGGTTTGAAAAATACTTAAAAAATGTTTCTTTCTACATTGTAGCAGTTTTATGTCAAATATTTTGCTTCAATTCAGCATCAGTAATGTTTATTTTAACCTTTGTCACTTTATGATTAGTAACTGTTATTGTTCCTTAACGTTCTTAGACAGGCAGACGGACAGACGGCAGGACGGACGGACGGGTGGCGGCTGCGATTGGCGGCTCGGCGGCAGGCTGGTGGAAAATGTCGTCGGGAGCAGGTGGGCGGGGAAGACGTGAGGCAAGGGCCTGTGGGGGAGCAGGCGAGGTAGAAGAAGGACCAGTCGGCATCCCATTCCCCGAGCACAGTGCTGACCTGCTGGGCAGTCTCAACCGACAACGGTTGAGTGGGCTGCTGTGTGATGTGCTACTAGTGGCTCAAGAAAGAGAATTCCCTGCCCACCGCTCCGTGTTGGCTTCCTGCAGCACCTACTTCCACAAGCTTTTCACCTCGGGCCTGGCTGCTGACCGCCAGAAAGTCTATGCGCTGGACTTTGTGCGGCCTGAGGCGCTGGCCGCCCTCTTGGACTTTGCTTACACGGCCACACTCACAGTCAGCCGCAATAGTGTGGTTGACATCTTAAGTGCTGCCCGTGTGCTGGAGATTTCACCCGTCCAAGACGTCTGCACACACCTGCTGGACACCAAAGTGCTCTCCCCGCCGGTGGGTAACGTGTTTTTTTTTTTTTTTTTTTTTTTTTTTTTGCAATTTGACTAATGAATATTTCGCAGCTACATGATGACGTAGTCCTATTTCTTTCTCTAGGCGGGCAGTGAGCAAGAAGAAGACCAGGAAGAGGAGGAGCGAGGTAAGAATGGAAAAGAGCAGGGCATCCGGCTGCGTGCCCGTGAGTACTTGGAGTTCTTCCAGAGGGGGGCGCATTGGGGTAGCAGCTGCAGCACGCCAGAGCTCAGGGACCTGCCCGCACACCTGCACTTTAGCCAACGCAATGGCGCTGACAGCAATGGCACGCCCATCGGCACTGCTGACTACTACTCCTCACTGGCCCAAGCCCTATCACAGCCGCCTCGTGATCCTGAAGACGAGAATATGGATGAGGAGTGCCAGGATGGACCTTCAGTTCTAGCTCGAGGGAAAAGTGCAGAGGCTATGATGTCCCTTTATGCTCCTACTCAGAATGGACATTACTACCTCCATCAGACAGAGCCCAAATCAGAGAGAGAGGTGGAGGGGACAGGTGAGCGGGAGCATGAACAAGGCCCAGCCAGTGCTTTGCTACAACAGATGATGGACTCCTTGGAGCGGAAACAGGCCACGACAGGTGGTGGGGGTGAGGAGGATGGGCCAGAGGGTGAAGATCAAGATGTGGAGTTTTACTTGAAGTACTTTAATAGTGTCCAGCATGAGGAAGCCACCAGTGCCCCCATGTCTCCAAGTTTGCTACCACTGTGGTCATTAAGGGGCAACGGAGGTGGAAACCAAGCGACTGGAGGGGGTAACAGCAGTGAGAGGAAGATGCGCTCTAAGGCCTTCCAGAAGTGCCCTATCTGCTCCAAGGTCATCCAAGGTGCAGGCAAGCTTCCACGCCACATCCGTACACACACAGGAGAAAAGCCCTACGAGTGCGCCATCTGCAAAGTGCGATTCACCAGGTAAGCCCTTTTTTTGTCATTTTGGTTTTGTCTTTTGAGAGTTTAATACACTTTAGCATCTTGTGTTCTATCAAATTGAAATGGTGGAGTATTCAGTAAACTAAAGAGAGCACAGTAAGCCATAAATATGTGTTTTATGTTGACAGAAAGGCTGCATGACAAAGTCCTGGAATTTTAACAAGGGGGGGTCCAATAAAAGTGGGTTGTGGTAGCACAGCCTGGTCTACTGTTATCAGGGATGAGGCTGTTATAAAACTCTCTATGCCGATATTGAAAGGGATTACAGCACGGTGGCCTATCTACGCCAGTGAGTCAGCTGAACTTGTGACCCTGGGTGTTACGTTGATTATTGCCCCTGGCACATACAGCCCCTCTTTCAAACAAATGGCTTTTGAAAAATACTGCCTGAATCTCTGTTAGCAAACTGCTAGGATGGCTTACCCTGCACTTAAGGGCATCACCTCTTCCATGAAACCATCACCTTAATGAATTAATCAGGAGACACGCATTGGAAATAGACACTGCGCCAAAAATATCCAGTACCCTATTTGCGTAGAGATGGATCTAAATTTGCCACCTAAATACGCCACCTATTGGGAAGGGGTACTGTAATCTTAATCCTGTTTGATCAGGTTTAAGAGTGCGTTTCACTCACTGCAATAAATCAATCCTATCTTGTAAATAATTCATCTCTCTGTGCCCCACTCTGTTACATTGTGTGTATGTGTGTGAAAACACTTTTTCTAACAAGTGTGTATGTGTATGCCATTCGTAAATTGGTGAATGTATGTGAAAGTAAAGGAGAGAGTAAGAATGCATTCATACATGTTTAAATACACAAGTAGGCGTCAATGTGTGCACATGTCTGTGTTTACATACTCGGGTGTGTGTCTGTGGATGGACGCATGTGAGTGCGAATGTGTTTAGTAAGTCTCCAGTATTCTGGATGGGTCAACCACCCTAGTTTGTTTAGTTGTACTCTGCCCCGGTCACAAGCTTAGGGGGAGGGATGGAGAAGGGTAAGCTGAGAGCAGAGTCTTACAACAGAGGACCTTGCATTTGACACCACACTATACGTAGCTCCCTTATTGGTCCAAAACAATACACTTTGACAGTACGCTGTCTCTTGTTGAAAGAAGCATACTCGGACCAGTTTGCCTCAGGTGGCATGTCAGAAGTCAGAAAGTTATATAAACCGATGACCAACAAGAACGTTTTGTTTTGTTAGAATAACATTTAAGAAATATTGAGTGGAGAATTTGTTTACAAATTTTATACAGTGTTAATGGTACTTTGAAATGGTTGGAGGACAATTGAGGAAAGACATTAGAGGTTAAACCGCATTCTTCCAAACCTGTTCCTCAACCCAGCACACCTTTTGATTTTCAATCTTGCAATGGCTTCTTCCCAGAAGCTAAAAGCTCTCCTCAGATGAACTCAGCTGCTGCTTAAGATTTAACATTTTGCTTGTAAAACAAGAGCAATTTTGCTCTTATAACAAGTTCACCATTTTTAAAGGCTCCTAAGAAACTTAGGGCCCACTACGACTCTGAACTGAACATTGAGCTCTTCAGTGCCTCACTGGCCTAAAAAGAAATTATGGTGATAAAGTTGAGAGCTTTATGGCTCTTTTCCTCATATGCCCTTGAGTGCCTACAGCACAAAAGAATGATAAATAAACTTGACTTTACACTTAAAAGTAAAGATAAGGAGGTCACACTCCTTTTGTGAATGCATATTGTAATTGCTATGCAAGAGCAGACAGACGTGTATTTAAATCCTTATATTTTTAATGTGTTTATATGCAGTTCATATAATATATGTGTTCATGTTTGCTTTTGCTAATGATCTTTGTGGCCAACCTTACCGGTGTGTCTTGTAATTCAACATCAGGCAGTAGTTAGTGACTCACCCAACTATCATAAATGGTCTTTCTTGCACATCAAGTAATTTGGGAGTGGGTGTTTTAAGGAATTATAAGTGCATTAAGTTAGCATGTATTCATATGTCATAGTATTGTTTTCTTAATTTTCGAATTGCTGTTGAGTCTGTCATTGTTAGTTCGGCTGCCTTTGATTTTACAGTACATGAACTTACCTCTACTTACTCAAGAAAGTACTGGATAATATAAGGTAACTACACGGGTCTTTAAAATTACTTAAACAAGTACATAGCACATGCGAAGCAGGACTGTAAAACAAAGGGCTACTGTTCATTGGTTTAATTCACACAAACCCATGCGTAGCGGCTCATCAGACGTTTTTTTTGTATTCTCTTTTCCAGGCAAGACAAGCTAAAGGTTCACATGCGCAAGCATACGGGAGAGAAGCCTTACCTGTGTACTCAGTGCGGTGCCGCCTTTGCCCACAACTACGACCTGAAGAATCACATGCGTGTACACACAGGCTTGCGCCCATACCAGTGCTCCAGCTGTTTTAAAACCTTTGTGCGCTCGGACCACCTCCACCGTCATCTCAAAAAAGATGGCTGCAATGGTATCCCTTCCCGGCGAGGCCGCAAGCCACGTATACGAGATTCTGAGCTTCTGGAAGGTCCTATGGAGCTTCATGGCCCAGAAGCAGACATCGAGAAAGGTCGGCGGCATCCGGACATGGGCACCGGAACACCAGTCATGGAGGAAAATCACGGTAGTCAAACGCACAGTCCAGTTGCCGATGGGGAAGGTAGTGAAGATTTGACCTCGGGACAAAGGAACTCCGTGACAACATGAATCAAACTTCATCAGAGAGGGCTTTACTCAAAAACAAGAGGAAGAATGAAACAGAAAAAAAAAAAAAAAAAACCTAAAAAAAAAAAAAACTTAACTACATGGTCCTCTTTAAAAAACCAAATCAGGGTGTCACGCAAATCTAATCTTGTAGTTTCTTTTTCCTCCTTTTTTAGCTTCTGCATTCCGCATAGAGACTTAACCACCAAGTTACTGGTCTGTTGGAAGAGCGAAGAGCACTTCAAATCACTCACCCGTGCTGTCACCATCTTTCTGGGTCTTTTTGTTGGTGTTTTTGTAACATAATGGCATAGCCATGTGCGTACGAGAAAAAGCTACTATGCAGTTTAAAAAAAAAGTTCCTCATCTCTGGGTTGCATCTACAGGGCCTTGTCTTAAAAAGTAAGGTGTCAAACACCAGGCTGACTGCTGCTTCAACAGGTTAGCTATGAACGGTCTAAGATGTGATCAAGGCAACCAATAGATCTCTTTTTCTAATGCAATGAGCAACATGTACATACACTATAAAAATATATTGTCTCAGATTGCAATATATGCAATATTCTGATGCAGCACCTTTTTTCTAAATGTTCCAGAAAGAATCGGACAGGGGTTTGATTTAAAGTGTTACTTTCTCTATAAAAGATGTTTCTTGAGAGTTTATCCTTTCATGGTGTAACAGGTTACCGTTTTGAGTTGAATCTACACGGGGAGATTTCGTTAATTTGTTTCTGGCAGGGAGAGGGTAAGACAAGGGATAAGGTCCTGTGTTTCCAAAGCACTACCTTCATCTGATCGCCACTGGGCACAATCATGTTAAATCTTACCTCTCACAGATCTGCTTTTCCTTATTGGCAGTCTTACTTGCATTATATTCTCTCTTATTTTTGGGATTGTCTTAATATTTTGTCTTTTGATTTTTCTTTTGACCTTGAGTTGACTATTTTGGGTACTTGACACTTTACATTTGTATACGTGTGTATATATTAGGTTGTAATCTTATGAGACCCTTTATAAGACATATATTGCAGATAGATAGGGTTACATCTTCCTTCAGCTTCACTCCAGGTTTCTCACTGCGTTAGGTTCGCGGGGGGAAATGCGCTGTTTGATATTTTAGAGCATTTTAATTGAGAAACCCATTTTTTTTTTCCTAAGCTGCACTTAATGGAACCCAGAAGTTTCCGCCCAAAGTATGATTTGTAATAAATGTGCTTCATTTAGAGTCTTTCTGCAGGAGAGCGTAACTGCATGCAACAGATGAGTGAGGGCACCACTGTTATACAAACGGCTGGTGAACAACTTAAGCAGGGAATCTTTTATTTGTTTGTTTGTTTCAGTGACAGAAGGAGAGATAAAGAGCGAGCACCTTTTTATGCATTTGCACAGCTTTACTAAAGATATCCAACAGAGAGTGAAATATCTGTTTATGGAGGCAGTTTGGGTTGGGGAGATACAAAGTGCTTATTCAAATTCTTTGCCCAAGGGACCACAGGGAAAAAAGAACCTGAGTGATAAGATGAGCAATAAATTAATGTCCAATTCCAAATAAGCACACAGCTTTAGCTGAGTAAGAGGGAGGGTCTAGTTTTTAGTGTGCGAAACGTGAGCACCATTAATGAATGCAATATATATAGTACAAAATGTGGGAGCAGTTATACGAACTTTATCGCCTTTTTTACACTGCAAATGACTGGCCCAAGTTTGAAAGAAAGTGTCCTGAAAACTGAGATCTTTATTTTAAAGTAATATGTGCTTCCTTGAGCTGGAGAGAGAGGGTGCAGCAACGTCCTATGGCCACATCAGAGCAGGATGACTCACTGAGAGGGGCCTGGAGCGTCAGCAGGCACTTTGTGGGCACGTTGAGACAGGCTCTCCCCGAAATCCAGCAGAGTGGGTGCTTTGGTTAAGTTAGGACTCTTGTTTAAAAAAAAAAAGAAAAAGCATGTATGAGGACAAGACTTGACTAAGGCAGAGCCTTTTATAAACGATGAAGTGGCACATCTGAAAGAACATTTTCATTTGAAAAGCAGTTTGCGATCCTTGCTTAATCTTTCAAGTGGATCTCATTGTTATACTGTGGCTGTGGTTACAGCTATGGATGCACAGTTTTGTTTCAGGCTGAATGAGAGGATGTAATTTTGTGGCATTGTTCCCTCTGCAGTGCTGTACCCTGTTTATCGGCCTTTTGCACCTTAAAAAGAAAGAAGCAAGATTTGAATGCACTTTGTTACTGAGAGGGGCACTTTTTAGTCAAAAGAAACGGGTACTTTTAAACAAAAGAGCAAAAAGGCCCATTCAAGTGGTAATACTTGTATTTTTTTGTTGGTAATTATTATTTTGGCTTGTCCGTAAGTGTTCATTTTGTTTAGGTCTTGACACCGAGCTGCCAAAAAAGTGCAGTCACTAAAGAGAAAGAAAAGGGTGAGAGTTTCGATCGATTTGAATAGTAATGGAGTATATTAAAAGAGATATACATATGTAATACACACACAAAAGCATAATGATTAATTGCACTTAAAGTTGATTCAAAAGGTTCTCTATTTTGTCTTAATACAGAAGAGAGTAAAGATGTGGAAGCATCTGCAGGGATTTATGACAATTACCTACAACTGCATACTCCTCCTATTTAGTTTCTGTCAGTGCATTGTGATACGTTGAGTTTTGCTGGTCAAGTGTAGTGTTCACTTTAAATTTGTTGTTAAAGGCCACACCCTAAGCATCACACTACTGTACGTTACGAAAAAAGATTTGGTCTGACTGGACGACATTGCAGAATTAGTCCTTCTGGAAATTCCAGCATGCGAGCTTGTGTTTTTCACACCCCAAAATGCTCAGTTAATAATACATCACATGCCTGCAGGGGTGTGTGGTAACACATTGACCTAGACCATCTCTTATCAACTGTTTCACTCATCGTCTGCGTTTATTCCCATACGAAGTTCACGGTAGCTTTTGGATTAGTTTCTGGGATGTATTTGTACCTATGCCACGGCCCGAATTGATTCTCTGTCATTATAGAAGCAGAAGTTGGAGTGGAATTGTTGTGGAAAAGCCTACTTGAGTTCCCTTTCTGTCTATTGTTTTTTTTCTGTGATATTAAGTGTGAGAGTTTCAAATTTACAATGCTTTCTTTCGTTTTATTGTAAAATGTGTTGCTGCAGCTTGTTTGTTTCCTAGCAAAGATAATGCTAGCTGTGTTTGTGGGGTTTTGGGTGAAATGGTGGTGGATAATAGGGAGGGTTAGGTGGGTGGGATGGGAAGGGAGGTACAAAGCCTGATAGCACTGGAAATGGTGCTTTAGCTGAGAAAGAGTTTTTGCACTAAAAAGTCACTCATGTCCTTGTCCTTGGAGGAGGGGGACTGGAGAACCGGGCAAGGCCTTTGAGTTTCTGTGAACACAGAGTCTGTTTAATCTCCACTTCACTTCCCTATACTTACATCTGCAATTAACTCTTTGAAAACCAAAGTAGGGAAAGACTAGGATTACTTGAAGACTGTCTTTGGCCATTATATTTTCTTAACAACAGCAAAACCAATTCCTAAACGAGTGTAGGTCAAGAGTCCAAAGCAACACGAACAGAAATAAGCAGCTTGAGGAAAGACACCGTATTCATGGAATGGCTTATTTCCAACAGTTAACAGGATCAAACCCTAAGCATCTGTGTCTGCGTAGAAGTTTGGTGGAGTTATTAGAGGTCTTTGTGAGTTCGCAGAGACTCATTGGCTTGATCTGGGCGAGGGGGGGGATGTTTATGCTTTGTTCAGTGGGTCCAAAAGGAGTCGGGGCTGAGATTTGAAGCTTGACAAGCGGAGAAGGATTCTGGAGAGAATGTGCCTTAACTTAAAAGGAGATTGGGAGGATTCTTCAAAAGATGGCTTCCATTCCAGCTTCCCAAACGATTCTTGGAAACTATGCTCTGCTGTGGACATTTCTAAGAACCAAAAGGTTAAATAAGATTTTTGTCCGGAGATTGTCTGATACACCTCAATTTGTAAATACAACTAGTTAAAATTTTTCTCCTGGTAAAAAAAAAAAAAAAAGTTGAGTGCAGTGAGAAGATCCTTCATCTTCCATTTAGCGCTGTTTATTGCTTCCGCCCCAATCGTGACTCCGCTGACAGACACTACAGTGAGAAAGTGTCTCAAAAAAAACATTTCCACGACTTTAAAAGCACCATATATGTGATATCCAAATATGAATCTGTTTGTGTCTTTATTTGTTTAATTTATTGGACGGGATGTCAAAAAGCATAAAAGATTACAATGACAGCGATAACCGTAATAATCATGGAAGATAACCTTATTACAATTTTAGGTGTTATGGCTGGGTCGAAGCACAACTAGCTGAGGATGACATAATGCATGGCTAGATTCGCACAGTTGTTCTCACCTGATCCACTGCTGATAGATGCCCAGCGGGCATGTTGCACAAGGAGCGGCTCATGGGCGGTGGGTACTAGTTTGCACAGACTGGGGAGGGTGGGTAGCATTTTTGTGCAGTTTGAGCAGGGGAACTATGTCTTAAAAGGCGTTGTTTGAAGAGCCTTGTCAGGTATTGCTGTGCCATTCTGTGTACCTAAGGAATTTATAGCCATCTACGTCTTTGACTGCCTCAGCTGGTTATGTTTCACTGATCGAGGAGATGTTCTGGAGAGCAGATGTCAGAGGTTGTGGTGGGAGGCAGGGGGATTTTGGGATTATGGGCCATTGTCTATGCTTCTCAGGTTAAATAATCAAGGCAGTCCATGTCCATTTTTGTTGTTTTGGTTTAAGCTCAAATTTTGCCTTCTGTGTAATCAAAGCTTTATTGTACTGAGAGTACACCAACCGAATATATATAATATTATGAGTTCTGAAGAAGATATCAAAAAGCCAACTACCCATGTGACCACAACACCCTCATTTTTGTTTTGCCTATTAACTGTACATTCTTTTCTAGTATAGAAAACAATGGCAAAATATTTTGTTTTGTTTTAAACATGTTTAAACATTCTAGAACGGTGAGTGGCGTATTGTCTCAGAATGAGGCCAAGACAGAAGTGAATTGTGGGATGGAGACATCAAGTCTAAGGTTTTCAAAAAGTCAAGGATGCATTCCATAACTTCCTCTCAATAGCTGTTAGGACGAACAGTTGCAGGTAGATGGAAAAGAGGCGGTTTCTTAAGTCTTAAAGGGTTTTTCGCTTTTCCTCTACCCAGAATGTGCAGAGAAGAAAGTGTGTTGGGCTTCACAAAGCCATCAAGCTGATAGCAGTTCTGTGATTGTAACAAAAAAAGCACTTTGCGAAAGGCCATCCAGAATATTGTGTGCTGTCTCCTTTGATTATTACTGTTATTGTTATTGTTTTTCATCTTGTTAATGCAATTCTTTTGTTATCTCATTGTGGATGTAATGATTTATTTAAATGCAAAAACTACATGAAAAGAAAAGAAACTTGAACATGCGATATATTTGGGTTGAAGTCCATTTGAACTGCCGCCCCGTACCATACACATCTCTGGAAATACACGCGAAACAAGGAATGGCATATGTTCAAGTTGTCATACATGTTTTCTTTTAACAGTTTTGCACCCAAATCTGATTACAAAGGACTTTACATTTGCTTAAAGGACATTTCTTCCTGGGTTTGTTCTTCAACGTGCTTCATATAGACAAATACAGAATTTATAAGAGCGTAGACATAGATTATTGATATTGTTAGGTGCTTAATTATCCCAAACAATGTTCACTAAACAACTGCAGATATGCAACTTGCAACCCTGGCCAAGACGGTCAGGTTTGGACCATTCTACAACTTTCCTGCATATGGACAATATATGATATCTCTAATTAATTTCCTTCTATGTTGTTAGACAGTAAAATATATTTTCCATATTGTTTTTGCATAAAGTTTAAGAGTTTATAAGGGACTCGTTATATACTCTATTCAAAGCTCATCTCTTGTACCTTTCACATTTCTTGCATCAAATCTGTACGCTCAATTCATTATGTGGTTAATCAGCTGAACACACACAAGTTTTGCACAGAAACCAAGAATTCATTTTTAGGCTTTGGGGGCACTTTTTTAACACTTATGTAGACTTTGGGGCGGCAGAAAACTCCCAGTGTCTCAGGCTTGGACAGCAGAAACCCTTTTCTTTTTGTTTTGTTAATTCAAGTCCTATTCCTTTCCATTGTCTGTCAGTGTGTGTTGAAGCTATTGAGATGTACAGGAGAATTTGGGAGAATTTGCACTTTTGGCGATGAAAAGAATTTGTATTGTATATGAGACCACTAAATCTACATCGTCTAAATCAAACAATTCCATGTTGTTTTCCTTTTTTCATTTTATTCTTTTTCTTTTTTTTTTGGTTTTGTTTTATTTTTACAAAATATATCCAAAAATGTCTGACGTTTAAGAAATTAAAGACATTTCTATTAAAAACAGAATGTTTACGACCTCCCTGTCCTTGTATGCTTTTTTTTTTTTTTTTTTTAATAAAAAAATCCAAACAAAAAAAAGTGTTTAATACAGGTATAATATGTCGTGTATATATATATATATATAATATGATATGATTAAGATGAAAAGAAGGCTGTGGAAAAAGCCAAGCAGGATTTTGGTTAAGAGGCCAGCTGAAAAGTGCCCAAAAAACTTTTTGTTTGGAGAATCATGGAGAAACAACTCTTTCTCCATGATTTTTTTAGACTTTATCTAATGCATAAACTGTGATCTTGAACTTAATACTGACACCTATCTGTGTGGATGCAGCATTACACAAAAACTAAAGTTTTAGCCTGCTGAGGCTGTATTTGCAAGCATATTTTGTTTTACTCTTCAAATGGAAGCATCTGATAATAGGGAGGTTACAGAGATACAGTTAGCACTCTTTAGCTGATAGTGTATTCTCAACTTGTCTTCCCCTTTAAGATAACTCTTGCACAGAGTAAAAAAAGCTTGCTTCTCGCGTAAATCTTCCATTGGCCACATATTATCCAGATGTGTTTTTAATACATCAAGGTGTCTCTCACCTGAATATGTGTACTGCATGAGGTACTGGGTGTCAATTTAATTATATAACTAGTGTACAAATGAAATATAACACGCGCAAATATGCTGCTCTTTTGAATACATTGTGGCTACGGACAAATTGTGCCATTCTTTAAACTGGTAGCTGATTTGGTAGCTGCAACTTACAAGGTGGTACTACTAGTTTAATGGTAAGGCGAGTTTTAAAAATCTGGTAGCTGGTTAGCCAGCTAATAACCATTTCAGACTAGTTGATTACCAGTTCAGACCAGCTATAAGCTACTATGCTCCAGATTACAGCTACCAGTTGTCACGAACAGGATTTATTTTAGCTTTATTAAAGCATCATTTTAACTGCTTGCCTTTTCTTAAGTTAGTCGGCCTGCAAATGTTCAAAGGAGTACAATAGTAAACCATATACTACTGTAGTGTCATTTCGCGCCAAATCTGAAAATTAATGAAATCGCTAGATTACGATTACTATAATTTGGCTTTATTATTATCACTAATTCTTGTAATGTTGATTTTAATTTGAAGTAAACACTTACGTGTGGTGTTATGTAGCACGTATTCAAAGAGACATGCACTTTTCGCCATGGCGTTACTTCGTATTTCTCTCAGGAGAATGGACGACGCTTAAAAATAAACATCCCAATGTAGTTCACTACATGACCACAAGATGTCCCTACACCTTAACTGTTCCTCCGCGACTATTTCTTCAAGATTTCCCTCCGATTAAGGGTGTATATCCAAACTATCTGCATTGTTCTTTGTGTGTAGTGAGAATGGGTTTTTAAAAAGAACAATAAATAACATTTCATCTCATAAACAATACATTCATCTGACTTTAAACTGTGGCTATTCTTACAGACTATTCCTGATATGCAGCATATTTCCATATAAGTTAGTATTTTGTAGGAAATATTACGAACATTGACATTTTTTACTATTGAGTTAAATAATTTGACCGTTTCTACAGTGGTTTAGACGTTAACCCTGGGTGCTATGCACTCATTTTATTACTCACAGAATATTAAAAGCTGGTAGTTTATTAAGAAATACTCCAGATTTAATACTGATACCTGAATTTTCCCAAACTGAAATGTTTAAAATATTCAGTTCAGATGCAAAAAAGTGGTTTGTGGTATGTTGATTCCAACATTTCTTTTTAAAAAAGCATTGAAATGTATTGCTGAAGAAAAGAGTC
The DNA here is from genome assembly GCA_034779775.1 of Enteromius afrohamiltoni. Lineage (NCBI taxonomy): Eukaryota > Metazoa > Chordata > Actinopteri > Cypriniformes > Cyprinidae > Enteromius > Enteromius afrohamiltoni. The sequence continues at coordinate 7,226,647 of JAUYWG010000060.1, read as the reverse complement.
GCATGCGGGTCTGAAATGAGTCGCATCAGACTTTATTTGGGCGTTTGCATGTAAAATATGTCAATACACGTCCCCTACTCTGATGTAAAGTGCTTATTTTAAGACTCTGGGTAGTGTCCTCCTTCTCCTAATGTCCCAGACACAACAGAAGCAGGATACAAACACCGAATTGAGAGGTGATTAATAATTAAGCAGAACGGAGCAGGCGAAGGGGTTACATTGTTTTTCTCACTTAGGGGTGTTTTTTCTGTCCGAACAGATTGAGTTGGAAACAGGGTCACGGGGATCAAAGAAAACCCTGAAGCAGCCTGTTAAATTTTTTTTTTGAAATATCTGCAGGCCCACTCTGTATTCTCTCTCTCTCTTTTTTTCCTTGCAGCGTGTGTGAGTCAGTGAGAGAGAGATTTCACGCTATGACAGGACTAGATAAAACCCCTGCAGATTTCCCAACAATGAACTCCGGGAGGTATATCTCAAAGAGAAAAATATGTCTTAATCGGCCTCATTGACAGCTTATTATTACTAAGAGTCAAATGACATTAAAATCACACTTATATTGCTTACACATCGTAACTCATGCCACACTTGCCACCACACTGGTTATTTAAATAAAGAAAAAGCTAATCGTATCACTCTAGTCTCTTTTCAAGTACGGGTTTGTCTGTAACTATTCCATATGTCAATAATTTGGCGCTGCTCAAGACAACCCCTCTTTCATATGCTGATTAGGGACCTTGACCTTTAACCCCTGAACCTCACATCCCGTATCGCAAGTGCCCCCCGACCCCGTTCCACACGCAGAATGCTTCCAGGGCCCCAAAGCCTTGCCACTGGACATCTCTCGGTCCCTGGAGACTGAGAAGCGAGGTACCTTTAAACCACTGCGGCAAAAATCCCCACCAAAACTCTGCAGTCATTAATATGCAAAAATGCAAATGAGTGGGTAATTAAGAGCTGGAGCTCTCTGGAGGCTCTTTGATTGCTAATGAATTCTAATCTGCAAAGAAGGGGGGAGGGGAACGAGGAGAAAAGGATGAAAGAATCAGACCAAAAAAAAGAGGAAAATATTAAAAAGTCGCTCCTATATGTAATCACGTAATCCCTTATGGAAGCCACAAAGGTCTCACTTACTATCCGGAGTCGCACGACATGGCTAACGTGTCATTCGACGACCGCAACCAAACATTCGCGAGAAATGCTAACAATTGGCCCTGGGTGAAAAATGCACGAGCGGATCCAAAGCCCTGACATTCCAAAGGCCCTTTGAAAGACTTTCTGAACAATAAACAGGATACTGTAGGGCTGTACGTCCTCGTAACAGACATCTTGTTTTACTGTATATCGTAGCCAAGGTGAGCTCCTGAGAAAGACAGTGACAGAGAGAATGTCGGAGAGGTCAGGTAGCATGACTGTCTGCATGGCAGCACCAGCTGTGTTGTGGAGTGGAGATGTTATTTCATCACTTTTGCGAGCGAAAACACCCCCCACTCACACTCCCTCGCTCTGTCTCGCTCGCACAGGCACACACAAACATGCTGTTATTGTTACTGAAGTAGTCCCACGACACCCACAATCTCCCACTTCACCCCTCCACCCTCCTCATCCATCTCTCCTTTTTTCTTTCGCTCTTTGCTTCACACGCCGCACCTCCTTGATAGTTAACTTCATATCAAAACGTGATAAATATTTTTTGTTTCAGGGGGAATGAAGAATATCCGGTGACTGTTTACTCACCCCCGTGTCGTTCCAAAGCGGCATGTTGCGTAGGAAAGATTTAGGCCATTTACACCAGTGTGTTACATTTTAAAACGAAGGCGATCTTCGTCTAAACTGGTGTTTTCACTGCGTTTCAGAAAAGATCTCTCACTTTACAACTTGACTACTCATGCGCACCGAGTATGCGGATAAACGCGAGTAATATTCCACTTTCAGAGGTCTCCGTTTTGGTCATTCACAATGGAATGCAACCCTAAAACAGGGTTTCGAAGGTTCGAAAACGCCGGAGTAGTGTAAACAACAGATGCAACTGTAGCAAAACAAAAACACACTAGTCTAAACGTAACCTGAAAAAAACGGTACTTTTCAATTAATTGTTTGGTTCGGTTCACAAAACCTGTCTGAATGAATTGTCCATGAATCAGAATTAATTTTCGTGACATGCAGGGAAGACTATCAGTGATTTATGGCTTAAGTTTTGGTTCCTCTCAGAAATCTATCCTCACCTGATCTCTGAAGATGTGGAGTTCCTGTGGTACATTTATGGTATCCTTTGGAAGCTTAAAATGTCTAGTCATTGTAATTTTATGTTAAGCAAGCACTTTTCAGAATTAATAGGGAAAAAAAACTTTATTATTATTATTATTTTCGACTAAACTCTTGTTTTAACCTAAGTGTATCCTTCGCGCGCGCATATATGCGTAACTATTCTGTTGTTACTACGACACCGAATGTTTAGAAGGTTCCAAAAGAGCATTTACCAGATGTGGATGTGTATATAAACAGACTTACTGCGGATTGTAAAAGGGTTAATGAACTTATACTGCATCTCGCTCCGTGCCACGTTAACTTAGAGCTCGAGCGACCGCAGGTCTGTGTGGCGGGAAGCTGGAGGTCTTGGGGTTTGTAAACAGGAAGTCTACGCTATACTCACTGTACCTGATGCGTGGGTGATAAAGCAGGGGCTGCCCGAGCAAAATGTGCAGCGTTGGGATCCAAAAATGGCAGGTGTGTCAGAGATAGGGGAACACATGATATAATCTTACGAGACCCTTGAGAGATCGAGTGTGAGATGGTTTGTAAAACAGAGGCAACCACATCGCCCCATTTTTCAAAAGCGTTTGGATGCGCAAATGAATCTGACTAAAAACCTGTCAAGAACATGGAACTGGGTAATATTTCGCACGAATAAATAAATAAAATATCATAAAAGTCGACAGTAAATAAATACAATTATGTTTTATAATTTTAGATTTGAACATTTTTGTGACATTTTATCTCATAACCCCACCCACACAATTATATTAGCGCTTATAAATCTAATTGTTGATATTAGATAGATGTAACAAACAAACTAATAAAACTTAAGTAATAAAACTTACACATTAGCTACAGTAATGACAATTTGGTAGTTTAATCGTCACAAAAATAAATGAATACACACACACACACACAAATATTTTCTTATTATTTGTTTTTAAATCTGCACTTTTTAGTGCAATAAACCACTTGAGAAACAGTGAATGTAAAATGCATGTTTTGCATGTAAAATATATTATTTATTTATTATTCTTTTATTTTTTTTGCAGTTAAACATTTGAGAAACCGTTTGTGAGAAATTATTATAAAAATAATAACACAAAATAGGCTGGTAAAAAGTGGTAAACAATATATAAGCATTTCCTCTCTTTCTTTCTTTCTTTCTTTTGATGAGGGTAAAAGGCAGATTTTGTGCAGTGAAACTGTTTCAGGCAAGCTCAGGTGTCTGGTCTTCTCTACCCAAGGCATTTGCTAAGCATTGGTATCGCTACTAGTCAACACGCTGGCTTGATGGTCCTTTTCCCAGGGTGCTGTAAAGGTGGGTGCCTTGATTTTAGTGTCCGTTGACTGGCCTCCAATCGAGCGCAGTCAGCGGGGGTCAGTTTACCATGTGCAGGGCAAGCAAAACAGACAGATACTTCGTGCCTCTCTCCTCCCCTTCGTCTCAGATAGTCCCAGAACATGGGCAAAGGGCCAAAGACATCAATCTGTGAAGTAGAGTTTCAGAAAAATATTTCCATGAGGCTACACAATCATTTTTAGAATCTGTGCATTCACCGCTGTGTTCCATAGAGTGGAAATGAATCAACATTCCTGTTTTGAGAATGAGAGAATTCAGCCGGTGATTGTCATAGTTTGAATTGATGGGGGTTGGTGAGGCTTTGTGGTTATGGAGCTTGGCCTAGTTTCGTGTCTGATCACTACCGTATGCACCAAAGATCTCGCCCTCCGCTGCAGGTAGTCAACGAGTGCAGCACAGCGCACCCCAAACATCTGCATGATACAGCAGCCACGGAGGAGTTTCTTTGAAGAGCTCAGATGGCTTTTAGTGATGTGAAAAGAGAAGTAAATCAGAGATTAGAGAGTTCTGTGAGGAGGATGAATGCATGAAAAGGTTAGGGGTTCATACTGTGCAGTGCTGTAGAGCAAACAGAGATAAAAGGTGGGTTCTAGGCTCAGATGACCTGGAAATGGAAAACTCTGGGGATGCACACGGCGAGAAGCTTCAGGTTCAAACCAACCGACTGCAGGTGCTCTGTTCCGTATAGTTTGGTTTCCTACTGATTGCACTTTAAGATATTTTTTCGGTATTTGTTTGTATCGGGTGAAAACTTACAGAGAAATACATTCCACCATTCTCGTCACTATAATTAATCTGCCCATAGCTTTACTTCTGAGCTTTGTCATTATTCTTTGTCATTATTTGCCATTAGATTCTCATTACTGTATTACATTAATTCGGTCCAGGTTGAATTTTAAATTATTAATTAACTTTATAGCGTTAGAAATTAACAGCACAAAAAGCCACTGCTTTCTTTAAATACTTTACAATTCAAATTCAAATTTTATTTTACAATGACGTTTGTTATAATATACACACAAATAAGTGACCATGGACCACAAAATCATATGTAAGTGTCAGTTTTTGGAAATGTTGATATATATTTAAGCTTTCCGTTGATGTATGTTTGTTAGGATAGGATCATATTTGGCTGAGATACAACTATGTGAATCTGAGGGTGCAAAAAAAACAAGTACATATTGAGAAAAAAATGACATTGAAGTTGTCAAAAAGCAGTTCTCAGCAATGCATATTACTAAACAAAAATTAGGTTTTGACCCATACATTTTTGGCTATTGCTACGTGTGTGGTTCAGGGTCACATATACTGTACAAACATATATGTATTAGAATTTATGTTAATTTAAAAAAAAAAATAAATAAATAAATAAATAATATATATATATATGTGTTGATGAAATGTAGCTACTTAATACTTAATTAACCACAACTTCACAATTATTTGCATAAAGCAAAAATAATGATTATTTGGCAACAATGGAAAATTGAAGCTTTTTTTTGGGTTCATTTGGAGTTTGAAAAAAGAAATGTGACAAATGTAAGAAAACAAAACCAGAGATATAATTACTAATAAAGAAAGTAATCATAAAATCCTTTGATTTTAGTGTGTATTTTTATGCAAATCTCAGTTTGTGAAACGCACCTGAACAAATGTGTGGAACACTTACTTACTACACTTTTTTGGAAAGCCTCTAAATTCCCCCAAACAATTACTTTTTGAACCATTCATGGATGCAAACAGAAAACACGCGAAAATAATACTTACGCTCTGTTAAACCAAATAAATACATGCTGCCATGAATAATTTCCATATACCAATTTAATGATAATTGCATGGTAATTTCATCGCATGCTTCAAATTGAGTAGTATAATATTATGCCAAGGAAATGTTACAATAGCAAAACAATAGTCTTTATTCAGACATTCTACATAGATAAATATTTTATACGCTCACACAAATGTATGAATGATTAGCAGAAACGTGTGAAACATATGCTAATTTTACTTCTACATCTGGCGTTAATTACAGACAGAGGGCGGAGGATGGCTGGAAGGAGGATTCAACAGAGTCTCTTAGATAATGAATCCTACCATGCATGGAAACAAGATATTATACTAAACCATCATGGATTTTTTGTGTAAATCTGTCACATTACGCAGCCACTCTCTGCATTGTCCTCGCCGTTTTCTGTGGATTTTGACTGCTTGCGATGATGAATCCAGTGTCCATCAAAGTGATATCTCAATCGAGAAATTAACATATCTTTTTGTCTTAAAATCCTCAGACGTCTTTCCGAACAACAATGCTTCTTTCCCTCAAGATTTTTGTTCTTTTGTCTGTTTTAACCCTCCTTTCTGCATGACCCACTGCATGCTCTCCATGTCAGTCCCAGCTGTTACTACAAACTACTTGGAGATCTTACAAGCTCGCTAATTTCGCTCTTGAAATCCCACTGTTCGCTGTGAACCACAATCTGACCTATAGCAGTAGGCTCATTTGTCTTTGCCTGAAAAACTGGCTAAACTCTATGACATATAACCTATATAATAATATATAAATAAATGCATGCATGATCAAACGTTGTAGTTCTAGTGTGTGGTGCTCTCTCGGCGCTAGTAAAGGTATGTAACCCAGCTGTATTCCTTTGCCTTACAGCTCCATTGTCCACCACATAGGACCCTTGGGGCTAATTATTACAATTTACTGTGCTTTTTGTTATTCAACAGAGATCCATGATATTATTTACTAATTTGCTTGCTCCCTGATGTGGAGGGCTTAAATGGTTCCTTTATTTTTTTGCAAATTTATCCGCTTTTCTACTTAGTAGTTTCTTTAAAAGAACATATCAAACCTTCCATTGATATTGAACTGCTTCCATTATTAGTAATGAGATTTTTTTAAACCACACCCTGCTCAGCTGTTCTATCTCTTTGACAGGTAACTAAATAATTAGCTCACATTGGAATTTACATTTTCCACGATCTTCACCAATATTTAGACTGGTCTCTTTGCTTTGGTTGACCTCGTTTCTTGCATTTCCTTCTCTTGCTGGTTCTTCCTTTCTGTGGGATTGGTGTGGTACCAAATCTACAATTGACTTGTACCTCTTCATCCGTTGTTTCCTTCCATCATCCTTCTCTCTTCTTCTGGCCATGCTGCATGGCCTCTAATCCCATCCCCCCGCTACACACTCTGTTATGATCCCTGTATTCTGTGATCCCATGCTCCTCTCCCCCCCCCCCCCCACTAGACCAGATCTATGAATCAGCCACAGGGAGAGACGGAAACAATTCTGTGGTTGTGGTATGTTTTATGACTGGAAAGGCATGCGCAGTAGGGCACGTTATTTAGTGTAAAGATCTGTGTAGACTTTGTTTTGGTTTTGGTTCCACATACTGGCTTAGTTCTGTAAAAACATACATTTTGAAAATAAATGACAGTTTTGTGCATGTGGTGGGTGAAGTGTAATAATTAAGGGTTTAAATAATTTCCCCAAGTTAGTCGGTAGTGAGAATTTTTTATATATATGCTGACCACTGAAAAATACAGTTCAAGAAAGGCAAATGTAACATTTAATATATGCTAGGATTTATATATTTTTGTTAGGCTCTTATTTATTTATTTATTCTTTTGGGATTATATTTGGACAAAAATGTAACTTTAAGTTACAGAGTAGCCTAACTAGTAGTCGCTAAGCCTCCTAAGTGAGTACTATTCATCAACACTAAGGAAAATTAAAGTCTGCTTGAATGTTCGGCAGGTACCCAAGTGGAAGACAGAAATGGGTTAAGTAAACAAATAAAACATAACAATATTGATAGCGTTTCTCCCTGAAATTGTGAATTCACTTTTATAAACGTTTTTTAGCCAAAGTAGCGAAACAACGCGCGGGCGTCGAGGTTAACCAGACTAATAAAATGATGTCACGCAGGCTGTGCTCTAGCCCCTTCAGTCAGCCTCACTGAACACACAGTGTTCGTCACGAAAGGGGCGGGTCTGGAGTGGATATACGCGTAACTATTGGACATTCCAACCGCCTGTCACTTTCTGTCGGCTTCCTATTGGCTACTAGCATGCGGGTTTATCTCTCCATCTCTTGCTGCTCTTGTATAAATGCCGCTTACTTTTCTACCGTCAACCTCCGCCGGATGTTATAGTTCCTATTATCAATTCTTTCCCCCTTAAACTACAGCTCTTAAATCTTGCCTGTTAAATGACTAACACTCATTCTGCGCGTCCTGACCGATCGGCGTTTTTTAGCGCGTAGACCTTGTCGAAAAAACTCTTGACTCCTGTGGGCACATGAAACTGGACACCCGAGCGTTTGAGGCCCCTCTTTCCACGCGGAGGAATACATTGTTGCTGCTCACAATGTGGATGGAGGTGGTCAAGATGTCTACTAGAAGAATGAATTCACCTCAATTGTAACAACATAAAGGAAGTCGTGGCGCGGGATTGTTTGGATACAGACCTGCAACATTGTGTTTATGACGTTGGCGTTTTGTAGGAGGATGTCAAAGGAGGAATAACACATTGTTGCGCCTCTCAGCCTTTAATGCGCCGTGCTTCAAATTCTTTCAAGTTTTATGGTTTTTCCTTACGACATTCAACCTTTCTTTTTTTTACAACTGGATGTAAAACAACTGATAATCAGAGGTAATGCTTTTTGCCCTTCTGTCGAGTTTTACCGGGTTAATAAGTTGAACCGTTTTAGTCTCATATTTACATCAGAGAAGTCACATAATTGCATATTGAAGTTGCATTTAGCAAGTTTTTGGGATGTGTGCTTATGGAAGTGGGGGATGCAGTGGTTTTTTTTCTTGCTTAAAGGCTGTGGTGGTGGTGGGAAGTCCTGCCCAGTTTTGCGCTGGTGGTCTTTAACCCAGTTCTATCCTAACAGAAATGACTCCTTTGTCCTTTTATCAAAGTAAGGATTAGTTTTGCGGAGTTTAAGTGACTAGTTAACAGCGAGCTGTCAGTGCAAATTTAATTTGCGAATTACCAATGGATGAAAGTTACTTTTAATTTGGCAGACTTGTTAAAATGAATCATTTCCTACTGAACTTAAGCGCTGTAGCGTGTTGCATCCATGCTTGCTTTTTCACAAAAGCTTTGGTTAATTCGGTTACTTCGGTGAATATATTTTTTTTTTGGCAGGAAATTCCTCGCCCCCCACCCCCACTCGCCTTCATCAAATCTCGAGTCTCTTGAAGAAAAGTTGACATTTTGTCGCGGTACTTTTATTAACTTTTGCCTAATCCCCAGCCGAGCTTATGCATTTATCTCACAACGCATGAATAATTGAGAATGATCGGCCCGACGGCTGCGTAATATTGATAATAATGCCGTTCTTATCAAAAGTACGCGCGCGCGATCCATGTGGCCTATTGGTTTTCGAAATGGTTGGCTATCGGAATACAATAAGTTTACAACTGAGAATAAATATTGACATTATTCATGTCTGGGTGAAGCTTAGATCCATGCACAAAGGAAGGGACGTGACTAAACTCTAGTTTAAACGTGTTTGCGCATTCAGTAATGGAGATGGGGATTAAAATAGACATTTTCGCGATGCATTTTACGCCTTTTTTATGCATAGCGTAGATTTAGTTTGGGTAGCCTACATAAATTGGTGGTTAGTGGTAACACTGTTGCGCTCTCTTACAACTAATCACCAATGGCTGCAGTACAGACCTAAAGATACAATTGACCTTATCTTATAACTACGAAATACGTTTTAAATGTGTGTTTTGTTTTTAGTGTCACCTTGCTCCTTTCCCTTTATCCTGCGTGTGATAGGAAGCTGTACATTGGAAATCGTAAGGAATTTAGCGATTCTGCTTAGGTTTTTCTCATTATGATTTCTCGACGACATTAATGATGTTGATATGGCATAATAATCAAGAAAACAAAATGTTGCGTTTACAGCCCTGAGCGGTTTTGTTGGCAAATTATGCGACCGTATCAGAGCCGACGTAACAAATCATAAATGCATGTAGCTACGTCTCTAGCATAGGTGTCTCTTTACAGACTTTTGGAGCTATCATAATGCATCATAAAACTGGTCCTAATTTTAATGCGAATAGTGAACAAACAAAAAGGTGGTTACAAGGTTCATTCATCATTTATATAATATAACATGATGTGTAGGCCTGCCTTATTTGCACGTTGTCATACGAACAACCAGTCAGTAATTATGCTTATGCAAGGTATTAGTTAAACTAAAATCAGACAAAACTAAATAATAACTTTGGGGTTCAGTAAGTGAGGTATAATAATTCATTAACAGCTTCAGCTGATTCAACCGAGTGTTTTGAACTCTTTATACGGACTCGGTTCATATGAATCATTCGTTCGTGATTGGGATTGCACAGGTGGGGCTGTATTTTTTTGAATCGCTTAAAAGAATCGACTCATAAGAGTCACTCGTTCAGGAATCGGATTGGGCTGGTCGCGTTGTAGGTTTAAAGCTCTAGCTTAAATTGATGATATGAAATACTGTCAAATTCCAGCGATCTGCATGAATAAAAACTGCTAAATGAATTGTAGATGATAAACAAATGGGATTTAAAAAAAATATAAAAATAACCAGTTCTTGATTCCCAACCCTAATCAGGCTACTGTAAGGCCTTCACCTCAATCTTCAGACAGGGCTGTTCATACCAGTTAAAATCTTATTGTGTTTCTCGGATCTGAAACTTTTGTCACATTTTACGTAGAAATATGCCAATATACCGAGTACAGTATATTTTTACTCGTGGTTTGGCTTTGTTTTGGCTGGCAAAGACTTGAGGGGAATTTGGGCCCTCCGTTACTTATCTTTCCTGACTTTTTACTAAGGGGCCAATTTCTACATGTTGTCATTTAGTTGTTTTTGTTTGGTAGTCGAGAAAGCAGTGTGAATAAAATGTACTTGCAAGGTGTAAAAACACTTTTATTTTAGCTATTGGCTTGTAATAGTGTTATAATCAGACAGCTGAAGGGAAACTAAGGGTTAATAAGCAGGACCGCTAAAGCACACCACCTGCAATAGCATACAGGACCCCTTAAGATGTTCCTGAGGAAAAAAACCATTTATTTCTTTCTTTATTTTGAACCTAAATTTGACAGTTTCATTGTACAAAAAAGAAACTTAAAATATTGAATTTGGAAGTTGTTTAAATTTCCCTCTTTTTGTTTGATGGTCTCCTTTCATGCAAATCAACTGGCCAGATAACTATAAATCATACACAGGATAGAGATGTACAATAAGTTAAGGACATTGATTTGCATGTTCCATGTGCTGATATCATGGCTTCATGGAAACTTATTGACTTGTGATTGCATTTAGTTTCATTAGTCTGCTGAGGTTGCATAACACAACAATATTAATAAGATTGACAGACGTTATAGAAGAAATGGCTCTTTGAAAACAAACAGAATAAAACCCCGTAATGCTTTTTTTTTGGGCCAATTCATTGTAATACCAGGCTGTAAAACGTACAGGATGTCCCCGGCCAAATTAATTATCAAGCAAGTTTTAGATTTAAAATTAAAATCTTGGACGAAGATAATGACTTGGCACTGGCATTCCGTGCAGACTCCTGAAGCAATGCATAGTTAGTTAATTAAATGTAGTCCCATTATTCTTTTGAGACATGGAAATGCTGCTAATGTACTCTTAGGAGATGTGTATATTATTAGTACAATACACTCTCGCTTTTATTTACTATTGGACATGCACTTCATCACTGCTTTTCTCATTCATCTGGTCTTTAGATAGCTCACCCCAGCTGTCTCTCTCTGGTTTTCTTCTGCAGGGTGCTTTAAAGACCGAGGGGTATGAACGAGGCGCACCAGAGAATGGCTACAGTGGGAACAGATAAGGAACTCAGTGACCTGTTGGATTTCAGTGCAGTAAGGAAGAGACTATGGAGTCTTTGTTACTCATCTAGACAAAAACTCTCTCTCTCGTAAAGAATCGCTTTATGATTCCCTTATTCGCTTCAACAAATTCTGACCTTGTAGTCGGAGGATAGACGTTTTCGAATTGATCGAATCTCACGTCACAATGCCTGCTGTGCTGTTGGTGGCTGTAAATATCATAACGAATCTTTAAATCACGTGCTGTCTTAGTCCGTAGAAGTGCATGTTGCCATTTGAAACATCTCCAGCATAATACCCATCGCCCTCTTATCCTTCTCCTTCCATTTATTGTTCTCACCTGTTTAAAATGTGATTATTCTTGGCGGTCATGCTTTCCTAAATAGCATTAAAAAAAACGGCGAATGTAAAAATGTTAATCGCTTGATTCATTGAATGGCTCGACCATGCTTAATTTATCGCATTGGAAAATTGCCATCCACTGAAGCAGTGAATCAATTAAGACAATACGTTGATAATCAGACGTGCCAGATCAAATGCATTATGATCTCACATCTAATTACAAATTGTTGATGGTTTAGTTACTCCCTTACATCGCATTCATTTTCCTGCTTTGAAGCTTTTAATAAAACAGGAGCTTATGCCTTTGGTATCTGCTTTCTCGTGGTGTTAAAGGTGGTTTGCATTGTGAAAAATGTCTACCACACCAGAAAGTCCCTCTCATGCACCATGCAGGGCTAGCACTGTTGCTGCTTACGGGTTTCTCTTTGCACTTCAAAAACAAAGAGGCATCATCCATCCATGTAAACGGATCCTCTTCAGCCCTTTCCGTGAAACTTTGAATTCTTTGTAGCATTAGACTAGATGCACCTTCAAAGAGCCGTACTGCTTTGTGCGAAAGGGTTTCTTTCAGATTGAGCCATTTTAGTGGGTTATATGTGGCAAAGTTGGCATGACCTTTAGCGTTAAACTTTTGAACAAGCTTAGCTTGACGTCACGTAGCGTAAATCCCCAATAATGCTGAAAAATCGACTTCTTGTTGTGAGTTTGTCGTAATATGCGACTATGCTAAAACGACTTGTTTTTCTGCCTTAGATGTTTGCACCTCCTGTGGCCAATGGGAAGAACAGGCCCACCACACTTGCTAGCAGTCAATTTAGTGGTTCAGGTAAGTCTTAGCGCATGCTTTTTCCCGCTATACTCGAATTTGCTATATTTGTGCATTTTTAAAGAGGCGGTCTTTACGGCAGTGGAGATGTTTGGGCCGGTTGCTAAGTGCTCGTTGCTTTTAACAGAAGAAAAGAACATGCTTCTTCTTGTTTTCCTAAACCCCCCTCTTTTATGAATTCACCGTAGTATATCCAGAGTCAAAGCTCGGGGCAGTTTGGATCTCTTTGAACTGGTTGTTCAGTTAAAGCACATATTGCACAAACTTGTACATCGTAAAAACTTTGTTAGGTCAAGAGGAGTGGCTGATTGGTTGCTTTGCTGTTTATAATCACGTTTTTAACCCAGAACATTTTACCTGCCCGAAGCATCTCATTGTCTTTTGTTTTGTTTTTGCATGTTTTTCATTTATTACTTTTTAACCAGTTGCACATTGACAAAAGTGTTATTTTTGCCACCATTGTTGGCTTGTGTTGCTCCAGTTCAGATTGTTTCAGAAGCTGTCAAAGGCATGAACGTCCCATGCGTTTCTCTTTCAGTCTGTCTGTCTGTCTCCCAATCGACACTCCAAACATTACCCTTGAAAAAGAACAATCTGAGAACAAAGACTTAAATAAAGGCCTTGCGGTCTCCAAACGATTCCCCCACCCCACCGCGTAAAACACTCCTCCCCCCCCACACAAAGAAAACACTTTCTCCCCCTGCCAACTGACAGGAAATGGACCCTCTCTGAAACAAAGCTCTCTCATACCTCCCACCACCCCGCAGGAGGCCCGCATGAAAACAGCAAAAGAAACACTGTGAAAGATCACCAGCTTCACTCTCGGTCTGTGGCGGCCTAAAGTGCCAATTACATAGCAGGGCCAAGCTAATGTCTCAGTTTGAGATTTTTATTGCGAGAGCTACCTGACACCGAGGTGACCCCGACTCTTAAATCTGTCACTTGTGAGATGCTTCTAGAAGGTCTCCACATCAGTCAACATAAGCCTCACCCTGTGAACCCTGTATAACAGGATATGACATGTTCTTAAATTCTCTATTGAGAAACACAGGTCCAAGTGACCGTTCCTCAGCATTATTCATTTAAACTCTTGATGGAATTTTGGGGTCAGTACATTATAAGCTCTGTCGGCACAGTATGTGAACATGTTTTGAATTACAGAGTCTGAAATTCTTGACTGAATTTCTCGCACGTTAAAAAATAAGTATGATCGAATGTTAATGTTAATCACGTTTACACACTGCCTCAGAAAATTTCGTCCATCATTTAAAAAAAAAAAGGTTTTGGAACTGGAAGAATTAGACTGAGAGGATGACAAATACAAAAACGAAAAGAAAAAAAAGTTTGAAGAAAATTTTGGACTCAGCATGCAAGAGTCTTTATTTAATTTTTTGAAGATGCCAGTGCTTATCCTTAAACTTTTTTTGTGCTGTAAATTTGTCAGTTTTGTGTTGAGACCACTGTTCCAGGCACTTCTTAAAAAGTGCTAAATCTTCTGTGCAAAAAGTTCTTATTTTGCACAAGTTTGCAAAAGTTTTTACAATTCATGGCATGTATTTTTGCACAGGCAAGCTTATTATTATGATGTATCCAGCTAGTCTCGTGTTAGGACCTAGCTTCAAAACCTTGTACTTGAATGTTTATTGTATTGCCCTGTCCTTTCCGATTTTCTTTTCCTTTTTTAAAGAATTAAAGGACATTTTATTTTCTGTGGTAACATGTCGCAAATGCTGTTGATAGAGCTTGACATTTATTGAACCCAGAGCATTCCTTAAAGATCACAGAAAAGTATTCCACATGAACAAAAGCTGTGATCTTTTCTTCCTTGCCTGTAATGTTTTTCAGCTTTAAACTTCTGACTGTCCTCTGCTATTCAGTCAGAAGATCCCCAAAGTAAGGACTTGTTTAGAGGAAGCAGTGGCCTTCAGAAGTGCATCTGTTCCTCAAGACAAAAGTGCTTGGAAGGGTGCTAATTGCATTAAGCCATCTCCTCCCCCCCTCCTTGGGCATAGTCTTGGTGTTTGCGGGAATTTAACTTTTTTTTGCATGGAAGGACTTCACCAGGCGTCCTCTCGCTCACCTCCACAGCTGCCCAACACGTCACCCGCTGAGGACAGCGTTAGGACAGGACAGAGTCCATTTCCCCCCTGGTCACACCCCTAAGATGCGAGCACATTTACATACACACACACCTCAAGCCGTTATTGCCTCACTTTTGATATCTGCTGTGATCTGAACCAAATAATGGCACGCTGTGCAATTGATGTATTTGTAGGAGTGTATAAAGGAAATGATCTTTCCTCAACGCAGGAAATGGAATCGCTTCCTGCTTGACTGAATGTCAGATTTGTCTTTGTAGAATAGCATTTTGCAAATAAGTGGCCAATAATTCAAAATAGAAATCACATTGCATCCTCAAAAAAGCCATATTATATACACAAACGCAAATTAGCCCAGAAAAAGCATTCGCTTATTTTGCTAATGTGGTAATTCATTTGTAACAGTCTGACAAATCCAATCCAAAACCATTCGCCATGTTAAACATCTTATATGGTTTTTCTGCATCTGTATCTCTGCCACTTCATTTTCCCCACATAAGACGATTCTGCCAGGGAGATTCTTTCACTCACTCAGTCAGTGCCCACTTCATTTCCCATGCTGCCTGCGTGGGCTCCATAGATCACGGCTGTCAGCGTGGATGTCGCTATTTGCTCTGCTTTGTTAGCTTCATCACTCATGCTCAGCCTTCAGTGGCCGCTCTGGCTGAGACCCCCTCTTCTCTCACACATTTTTAATTAGACCTCGAAAAAAAAAAAAAACTCAAAAGGCGAATATGAATATTCATAAACCAACTGCATTAATATGCACAATTATGCAAATCAGCATGCAATTAAGCCATGTGTCTTTGGAGAGCTTTGCATTAAGGCATAAGACAGGAGGCAGAGGGGAATGCTTTATGAGGAATTTCTGCTCCAGTACACTTTGAAATGTTGCTGCAATGTTTTCGAATATCCATTTTCCTACATTATAAAGCATATTGGAGAACCTTTTAACACTTCGTATCCTGTGTGTGTTTTACTGAGACCTGTGTTGTCCCTGTGGGTCTCCACTCCCGAATGTACAATGATGCTAATTTCGCAATTCTTTGATCAGCCTGTTTTTGTTCTGCTTGCCGTGATATTCCTCCCCCCCAACTTGTCTTAATGAGATCCAGTGACTGAATGAATGCTCCCTTTATGGTCAGTGATGTCGAGGCTTGCTGAATGACATGGATATTAGTGTGGTGTGATGGTTTTGGATGCGATCCAGGGGCTGTCTGACAAGCACAGAACCAGCCACCAAACGTCCAATGGCCTTAATGCATGAAAGGAGAATTAAAAAAGATCTTGATGTGAAGGTTTAGTGCTTGCCAAAATTTTGGGCTAAGAGTTTGCGATCGATTTGTTTTGTAGGTATGGAAGAACGCAGTAGTCCCTGGGCTGCTGGAGAACAGAACAGTCCTTCTTTTAACCAGGTACAGGTAGACCCAATGACTTGTTTCTCGCCTAAAGGTGTTGTTGGGACATGTTTTATAGTTTTGACCTGCTTCTGTCTTGGGTTTTTCCAGAGTTATGGAGAGGGCTCACACTTCAACGAACATGATGGACTATCTTCCCCATTTCTCGGTACGGGAATTAGTGGTGAGTTTTACCAACTTCTGGTTGATTTTATCTCAAAGTTGCCCCGTGAGAAATTGCCCCATGGGTTGCTTACGGTAGTTGAGATTACCACTCGATCTCCATGTTGTGACTTTCATTTCTTCCAATAATTGTGACATTTGGACTTTATTTAAAAAGTTTGATTGGTTCACTTCTATTTCATGTGTATTTGCAGGCAAGAATGAAAGGGGTCCTTACTCTTCCTTTGGGGGCCAGGTAAGCTGAATCAATTCTTGAGTAACACATGAAAGTGCTTTTAAAGTACTTAAATCCGCCATCTTGTTGTCCCCTATAGCCAGGGTTCCTGCCGTCAGACATCGCCATGCCTTCTGCAGATGCCATGTCTCCATCCGGACTGAAGTCTGGCTCACAGTTTTACCAATCATACCCCACCAACCCCCGGAGACGCCCGTCAGAGGGCAGCATGGGTAAATAACTTTCAGCATTTACTAGACCTGCATCAGAGGAATCCGTATGGAAGGAAAGAGTACCATGTGTGCTTTGATTTCTTTCACAGATCCCCAACCAAAAAAGATCAGGAAGCCGCCAGGACTGCCATCTTCAGTGAGTAACCTTTCTGGAATTGTTTCCCACTTTCTAGTATTATATCACGACCTCAATTTAATTATTAGAATTGTGAGATGTTAAGTCAGCGAATTCCTGTCTGTTAGAAAATTGTAATTACATAAACATGATGTAGGGGCCATTTATAGGAACTCCTAGAATTGAGTTCAAGCATCCTAAATGGCTCCAGCACATCTGCCTGGAAGTTTTTAGTGATATGTTCTGAAGGAAGGTGCTGAATTAGGATGGACCTCATTTAGAGTAATAACATTATTAATGACGTAATCAGTAATAATTTAGTATAGGGACCAATTCTTACTATTAACTAGTTGCTTATTAGCATGCCTATTGTTGACATATTAGTACTTATAAGGCACATATTATGCATTACCATATTCTATCCCTAATTCTACCCAATAACTAAATTTAAAGGGTTACTTCAGACTACATAAGGAAAACAAAAATAATTACTTTATTCAACAAATTCAGCACAGTAGCGCCACCGTAGCAGTATTTTAGAGAGTATCGCTGCATGCAATTACGCTGTTCTGTTTCAGCCGCAGCTCACAGATGTGCAGTTTTTGTTCAAATGAAAGCATTAATAAACATAGAAGATGTATCCATGCTGACACTGAAGAATGCATGCTATTTTCCATGCAGCGATACTTTGCAAAATGGAGCTGTATTTGTTGAATTAAGGTGTTATTTTTTTTATTTATTTCCATAAAAAAGTATTCTTGTCACTTCATAATGTTCCGGTTGAACCACTGATGGCAGATGGCCTATTCCCACAATGTCTTTCATACTTTTCTGGACCTTGAAAACGTAATTTACTTGGCAGTCAATAGGACAGTCACAAGCTGTTTTTTTATTTATTTTTATTTTTACCCAAAATATCTTGAATTGTGTTCCAAAGATGAACTAAGCTTTTATGGATTTGGAACAATATGGGGGTAAGTGATTGTCAAGATTTTCATTCTGTGGAGGAGTGACCCTTTAACAACTACCTTAATAATTATTCAATTAAGTAACAAATTAGCAGTTTACTGAGGCAGAAGTCATAGTTAATGTTTGTTACTGGCGAGAATCCTACCTGTAAATAAAGTGTTTCCATGCACACAAACAAGAGCATGGTTGTGAGGAGTAGAAATACGCGTCAAACTGTTAACGGATCCAAATTTAAAGCACATCCTTCCGTAAACATTCCAGCTGACAGACCTTTGATTGAACAGGGTATGTATTTTCATTTCCATCTGAATATGTCTACCATGACTAAGGTCCATAATAGTTCTGAACCTTTGACCATCACAGATCGGCGTTAACATGAACAAACATGCAAGTAGCCATACCCTTTTTTTTTCGAGTCATGGGAAGAATAACCGTTGTTTCTTGATCTAAATCCACATAAGCTCAACACTTTGCCCTCTAAAACCCCTCCCCAGACATGATCCTTCAGATTCGCCCATGCTAGACCTTATCCTCCCCCTCTTCCAAAGTGACCCAGTTGTGAGTCCCCTTGCACCTCTCTCTCTCTTGCTTGTCTTAGCTCAGATTAATGGCTTCTGATGAGCTAGGATTCTAGCTCCCGCTGAATCCTACTCTACGCCTCAGTATAACTTCCTCTTGTGCCGCCACAGCATTATAATACCCTAATGATTGCGTCAATGCTACCTATTTCAAACGTTACAGAGATTTTAAAATGTTTTCTTGAAGTTTAAATCCAACTTTGGAAATGCACTAAAGGATATCGATCCTTAACTTGTCTGGGCTTGCCTTGATCTTCTCAAGTGCATCAACAAATCATTGTGAGGACGTGTTTCCTGGTGAACTTCAGAGAAGAGGGCCATTCAGAGGGTTTTTTTTTTTTTTTTCCCTCCCTCATTTGTTCTTTTATGTGGTTTCTA
This sequence comes from Enteromius afrohamiltoni, assembly GCA_034779775.1. Taxonomy (NCBI): domain Eukaryota; kingdom Metazoa; phylum Chordata; class Actinopteri; order Cypriniformes; family Cyprinidae; genus Enteromius; species Enteromius afrohamiltoni. Next base: position 7,207,830 of record JAUYWG010000060.1, on the reverse strand, counting down.
CATAATCGACCAGTCTATTTTGCTCCACTCCTACCACTTCTTCAGCAAGACCTCTCCCCCCGCTGTTCTCACCCCTCCCCTCTTCAGCCCAGCTGCCTGTGGAGTTGGACGGGCTCCAGGAGTAGGCAGATGGCTCTGTAATTAGAAGTGCATCTCTCCATTCCCATCCCACTTCTCCCTGTTAAATCAAATTACAGGCAAAAGAGAAATATCGCTTTGCTGGATTTGTATTCTCCGCTGGCCCGAGAACCCACCCGCCCGCCAGTGCCCCCTCCCTCCCTCCCTCCCTCCCAAACACTCGCTCATGTATGCGCACAAACATACAAATCATACGTGTTAAGACGTGCTTGTTGGGGAATACACTGCATAGAGGTATGCCTCGCGGCTTTTGAATTCAGAAGAATTTCCGATAGTCATTTAGTTCCGTTTGTCGATTCCAGATAATTTTATTGCGACTGCTATGAACAAAATGAATCTCTTTTTCCATTTCCACATTATGGAATATGTCAACACCCAGTGTGCTTAGCTTGATTTGGACTCGCTCTTAGTGATGGTGCTCCCTGTAGCTGTCCTCCCGCTCCTTTTTTGGCTCATGGGAGTGCGAGAGGAAGCGCCGACTGTGCCATGAGATGGCCGTGGCGCATTTCCCAGCATGCTCTGTTCTCTGTCCCTGCCACTTTATCTGAGGGGGCACTATGGAAACACGCGTCCACGTCATTTGTACTGAGAACCACAATGCGCTTGCCAGCTTCATGGGCTCAATATCAGTTGTGCATTCAAGTGCAAGTAATTCACGACGGTTATATAGTCCTGTTTTCATAAATGCCATGTTTCTTTATGTGCTTGTTTGTTAATGCAGGTTTATGCTGCCACCTCTGGCGATGACTATATACGTGATGGTGCTGCCTACCCAGGCTCCAAACCTGGTTCTGTGTACCCAGGATCTTTTTACATGCAAGGTGCGTACACGGAGAAATAAAATGTGTGTTTTATGAGTTTTCCATATCCCCCCCGAGCCATAAATTCTACTATTAATGTGTAATGTGATTTGAAATTAGGAGTATGCACAAAGACAAATGTTCCTTTGGATTACTGTAGACGTCCACATAAGTTCTTGTGCTGATTGTTACTGATCCTTCCCATCTGCCTTGGCATTCGCAGAGGGCCTTCACTCCTCTTCGGACCACTGGGCCCCCTCTGGATCCATAGGGCAGTCGGGATACACGGCCATGCTGGGGAATTCGCCACACATCAGTCAGCCAGGCTCCTTCTCTGCGATAAACCCACAAGACAGAATGGTACGTCTCCTGAAATGTTTGGAGAAGGGCTTTAATTGCAACTCATTTCAGAAGCTCCAATAACTGTTTATTTTCCACAGAACTATCCTTTGCATGGCGCGGACGTCAATGGCTTCCATTCGGGCTCCGCAGCCTATAGCCACACATCCTCCATGAATGGATCAGACAGCATTTTGGGTAAATTACCTTCGTCGTTTGAATTGAATGTCCTCCTAGGTTGGGAAATGAGCTTGTAATTGAGTTCAGATTGGATCTTGAAGTTGATTTTACTTGTAAAATCGTTTTTGGCCTCGGACTAGTCTGAACTGTAATTTGGAGGAAATGGCCTTCAATCTTTCATTCAGACTTTGAATGGACATTTTTAGCAGATCGCGAATTATGGATCAGTTGAATAGTCATGACATTGATGTAATGAATGGAGTTAATAACTACTCCTGTTCTCCCCCACAGCAAGCAGAGGCTCAGTCGCGAACAGCTCAGGTGATGAGATCGGAAAAGCTCTTGCTTCGGTGAGTGAGCTTTCATTAATCACCACAAAAGAGCGTTTGGCCATATGAAGTCAAAGATGGATGGCATCATTCAGACTTTGAATGATCCTTTTGGTTTTGGATTATTATTAGCATTAGTTGAAGGAGTGCAGCGCTTCACGTTTAATCATGTTTTTGATCGACAGATCTATCCTTCGGACCACAACAGCAACAACTTCTCCTCCACTCCTTCCACTCCTGTGGGCTCCCCTCAGGGCATTGCAAGTAAGTCCGATACGCTGTCTTATTCCGTCAAACCTCGATCTGGTTCATTAGATCAGTTTGTGTTGAGAGATAGCAAGACAAAAAAACGTGTTCATGGAGGAAGAAGCCTGAAGAATCATAAATCATTCTCTTTAGATTGATGGGCTTTGTGTAGGTCGAGGTGTGGTTGTGAAGCTCTAGAGCGCCATCTGCTGTTGTAGAGGTTTCACACTCGGGCTATAAATCATGTTCTCCTCAGCAGGTGCAGCACAGTGGTCGAGAGCTTCTGGCCAGACTGCTCTGTCTCCTAATTACGAGGGTGGACTTCATGCACTGGTAGGTTTATGAAGATCCATTTTGAACATTCACACAATGTTAACGCCCCAAGCTTCACCCTTTGGTTAAATAAATGTACAAGCTGTGCTATTTTAGTATTATTATATACTATTAAAATATTAAACAATATTGGGATTTTTAGCTCTTATGGTTTCAGTTTAGATTTTTGTAGTTTTATTTTTAACAATTCGTATGTTTTAGCTTCATTTTTTTTTTTCAGTTTTAGTAATTTTAATACTACTTTTATATCTCTTAGTGGCCAGTGTAACGTTTCACATTTTTATTTAACCTCACGTTTTTCATCTAATATTGATTTTTTTTAGGTTTTATAATGGCTTTGCTTAACAATAACAATTTCCAACTGCATTTAACAATGGCAACTTTTTTGATCACTTAAAAGCATTCTATATATAATGTGTTATGTTTTAAGTGTTATTTAAAATACAGAGTTTTTAGCTTACCTAAAGATTGATTTTGGCCTCATTGAGAGAAATAAGAAACAGAGAAATGGCAGTTTAATAACTTGGATGATACCCTGGTAAATATCAATTATTTTTCTCCACAGCAGAACAAAATGGAAGACCGGCTGGAGGAGGCCATTCATGTGCTGCGAAATCATGCGGTGGGTCAGGCCCCGGGAATTCCTGGAGCCCATCCCGACATGCACAGCCTACTGGGTGCCGTCTCCACATCCAGTGGAACTATGGGGGGTCTTCCTCAGACCTACTCCAACCCAGGACTACCCCTGAGCAACAGACATCCTACCATGGTCAGTGTAGGCAGTTATGTATGATCCAAACTTATGGATAACATGAAATTCCATTCAAGACGTCATGTTTTGACTGAAATGGTTGATTTAGGCAATTCATGTAATAGCACATTTGAAAAAGTTTCTTTTTAAGGTTTCTCTTTAAGGTTTTTTAGTGTTTTAGTTTCCTACTGGGTTTGAGGGGGGTTAAACTAATGCAATGATCATATCCCAAATCCCATAAAAATCCAATATCCCAAAACTCAAGATATGTCATTTTAATACCTTTAATACAAAGAATACATGTATTTTAATTCAGAAAACTTGATATATATACCCCCGTTTTATCATAAGTAGAATGCAAGACGTTTCAATGCATGTATTTCAGTCAAATGCAATATTTAAAACCTTTAACCCATGGGAGAAAAAAAAAATCTACCCTCCACAAGTTCTGCGCAAAAAAAGTTGATTTGGCAACCCTGCATCTAACACAAGCTGCATCTAAAGAGATTAAAATACACCGCTTATTGCTAGCTGCTCCCTGATGCACGAAAATTGGATTCAATGTTATAATGTTTGTGGGAACCGGTGGTTAAGGTCAGAAATTGAGTGTGAGCGGGATTTAGAAGTCAGCCCTAAACAAAGCTTTAATACAAAAATGCAAACAATGAACGGTCCTCTCTCAGATTTAATCCGAAATATCTTAATTCACGTTGAGAAGATGAACGAAGGTATTACGGGTTGTGAACAACATGTAACTAGAGTTTCAAACTAGCTGCACAAACACTGATAATAACAGGCCTCTAGTTTAGAGCAGTGTGTGGTACCGTGTGACGCAAAACAATAACAATGCACCTGTGGGTATTGATATGTGCTAATTACTCTCCCTTGTTGCACTTGTCTGCAGGCTGGGAGCCATCATGACGACCATGCCTGCCTTCCTCCCAGCAGCACCCTGTTGCAGTCTGCTCATGCTTCAGGCACCCCACAGCCTGGAGGAGCACCAGAGGGTTTTAACAGTGAGCAGAAGTTTCAATTTCTCTTTCTGATCCAAGCGTACATGTAAACAACAGATGCAAACGCTTAGAGTTGCGTGTGAGTTTCAGCGGGATGCATTTAAGAATTTTTCTGGCTTCAGGTTTGCCCGGAGGCTTGGCCCACGCCACAAATTCATCGAACAAGTCTGATATTAAGAGGGAGGACAAGGAGGACGATGAGAACTCCTCTGTGGCCGATAAATCTGAGGAAGAGAAGAAGGAAAGCAAACCGTCTCGCACCAGAACAAGGTATAAGATCTTTTTTTTTTTTTTAAGCAAACTTTTAAGTAAACCAATGGCTGAATGATTTTTAAACCGTATACACACAACCACAAGATGGTTTGAAGCTAATCTGCATTTTCTTAATTTGATCACCTACACCAAATGTCTACATATTTCAGTGTCTGTTCAGGGCCTGTTTGAAAGTGTTTGGGCTTCCCCAACACCCAAAATACCATGTTTTATAGTGTTCTCCTTCCCTCCCCTTCCCAAACTCTCACATTGTTTTCAGAAAGGAGGTGTTTACCCATCAAGTCCTTTCAGGTGTATCAGACCAGGGAGAAGAGTAAGTCTATCTCCCACCATAGAGCGCATGTTTGTGAAAGACTCCGGATGCACACTTGATCGCTTTTAAACGTTAAATGTCTTTGTGTTATTGAATTTGATACAGGTGGGACTCTGAGCTTTATACGACATTTTCATGAGTATAAACTAAAATTATCGGTTGTTCAGGGCACAGTTGACTGCAAAGCATCTTATAAAGCACTTATGTATTTTTGTCTTTTTTTAATATATATATATATATATATATATATATTTTTTTTTTTTTTTTTTTTTTTTAAGCACTATAAAATATTCTATTAATAGGTGATATACCTTTTTGATTTTCTATCACGTCTCATTTTAACGCTTCCAAAGTAAAAAAAAAAAAAAAAAAAAAGTGAAAGTGTGTTTTAGCACTGTATACAAACCCGGGTGCATTTAGATGCCCGATTGAAGACAAAGAAACACGTTTATATTTTTAAAGTGTCTGATTAAAATAATTTGTATGATTACGTGTGCACAACATGTGTTGTGCATTTATTATTTAGCCACGACTATCAATTTTACTGTAGTATACCATTGAATTATATTAACATTGTATTTGATTAATTTGTTATGTATACATATTCTTATTTCTTAAATACTGATCCGATTATTTTCGGGGGGGATTCAGGAACCCGTTTCGTTCTGCTGTTGTGTCCGGTCGAACACAGTTTCTGGTTACACTTTATTTCCCATGAATGGGAAAGGAAGTCATAGAGCATGAGTTATCATTATTTGTGCATCCCTGCATGTAGTTTTTGAATATATACACTTAACACATACACATTCTCGTAAGGTTCAAGTATCGTATTGGGTTGGAGTAGGTACGAAGATTATCTGTTGCCTTGAATGACTATCAGACAGCGGTATCGCAGCATATCCCGGGGCTAATTTACGGTGCCAACCTAGAACTGCCAAGCCGTAATAATGCTGCAGGAACTTCTTGCATTACCAGTTGAAGACAAAATCTTTTACGCTGTCCTGGTCTTCTCATGGACGGTGTATATTTGGGAGGCCTACCTCGCATACAGACAGGTGAGCATATGGCCATTGTTCATTTTGGTTGAGTCAGACAGACACTTAAAGTATTTTATGATTTCCAATTCTAATTTGTAGACTTTATGTAAAATTCAAATTTATATTCCAGAACCCATCTCATCTTAGAGCTTTGTGCCAATGCTTAGTAATGACTGAACTACTACATACCTTGTATAAACAAAGACTCATTTGACCTTTTACAGAGGAAGATCTACAGGACTACAACACATGTGCCCACTGAGCTGGGCAAGATAATGGATTCAGAGACCTTTGAAAAGTCTCGCCTCTATCAGTTGGACAAGAGCAACTTTGGCTTCTGGTCTGGACTCTACTCAGAGGCAGAGGGCATGGTGAGCATCATGTTAATTTCAAAGTTTTTAAAAACTTGTAAGTGGTTTATTTATTATATATATATATATAATGTGTGTGTGTGTAGAGTCTTTTATTATCATATTTGTTAGTATTTATTTGATTTGATAAAGATAACTTTACATCTGTAGGTTTCAGTTGCAAGTTTCTTACAAGTCCTCTGGGAGGAAAAAAACAAAACATGCACCTTATGGTTTCATTCTAATTGATCCTGGACTGCAAATCTTTTCTTTTTTCCTTTTAATGGACTTTATTCAAGATTCTTTTCCACTTGCATCTGTTTCTTCCTCTTTAAGCGTTCTTTATTTATTTCTGTTTTGTAGCTAATTTTGCTCCTGGGAGGAATCCCGTTCCTTTGGAAAGTGTCAGGGGTTCTCACAGCTCGTTTTGGTTTGGGTCCAGAGTATGAGGTAGGTATATTAGTTAAAAGACTCTTTGAGTGTGTGTGTGTTTTAGATAATAATTCTAAAATGTGGTAATTACGCTTGAATTTTGGCCAGCAAATGTTTAATGTTCTAGTTCTAAGAGGTAATCTGTTGTCAAATGCTTTTTCTCATGTCTATATAGTGCTTTAACTAATGTTTATGTAACCTCATCTGAATTAAACTCCTGTGAAACAGAAGGCAGGAATGCACTACACCACCTAAACAAATGTTAAAACATTATGCATGTTATGCTTGTCGGTTTGCAAATGGGCACAGAAAAATCTAAACATCACACACTAATAGACTTTAATATCATTACAAACACAAGATTCACGTAGAACATGTGACTTGTTGCTAGCAGATGCATAGCAAATGAAAACAACATGTGTCCTTAAATTGGCTCAATTTCAAACATGTTTGATACTCTCCAGCTGGATGAAATCTTAGTTTGGAGCTAAAAAAAAAGTCTGCATCCATCTAACAAAATGCAGTTTTTTAATGTAGCTTGTGAGTGTTGTTACGGCCTTAATGTAGGTCTAGGGTAGACCGCAACAGAAATAAATGTTTGATGGTGTGTGGTGACAGAGAAAAACTCTGCCCCCAGTTTGACCCCAGGATAAAGGTAAAATGACCCAAAAGACCAAATGCAACAAAAAGAGAAGTTATTTACATGAGTATTAAACAATTAACAAAACAACAAAAGAAAAGGGGTAATAACTTCAGGAGGATGCCAAAAACGGAACAGAACCGAATGATCTCTTGCACCACGCTGTTAGCTTTTATTGTGCAAAGAGGAATTGTGTCATGGTATCGAGTTGCATTACACATAATAGTTAAGATGTACTGATGACCAGACTTTGATTTAGTTACGGACCTACACAATCCACAAGCAGCCTTTCCAATGCCTCATGAATCACAGGTATCATTTTAAGTGCAGCAACAGGTATGGTCTGATTCGGTTTTCCTACTAGCTGACAGGTGTGACAGGAACAGACAAACGTAGATACGTCAGACTTTAACCCAGGCCAATAGAAATATGATATGATGAAATGTTGTTGTAACCCCCAAGTGTCCTGATAACACATTCTCATGTACTTTGTATAATGTAGTACGTGAGGTCGATAATCAGTAGGCAATACAATCTGGCGTACCTCTTGCCAATTTACACTATAATGTAGGGGTTTCCATTAGCTATCCTAGTTTGGGCTACCTGAGTAATATCCACAATAGCATCTCTACATGCAGCCAAGGAAGGATCAGAACATTGTGCAGCACTAAACTTGGTCCTACCTAGTTTGGAAGAGAGATTCATTAGTGCAGGTGATTCAGTCTCCTCTAATACAACCTTCGGTTTAATGTTTATTACCGTCTCAGGTTGAGAGAACACCACAGTATCAGAGAGATTTGTAACATCTCCAAATTTCTGTAATTGAGCAGGAGTTACAGCACAAATGGGGAACGCGTAAGTAAATGCAGTATCAGGCTCGTTCTCGGCTGTAGACGGTTCATGTATACCGATAGGGTTAGGAAAAACCTGGCCACCAGCTAGATTGTTCCCTAGTATGAGATCAACCCCATCTACTGGTAACTGAAAACACACTCCTAATGTAGCTAGCCCAGTTACAAGGCCTGACTTCATATATACACGCAATGCAGGGGAACATTAATGCAGCCCATCCCAAACCCACGAACTACCACATCAGTATCCGTATAGGACTCATTTAGGAAGCATTTCACTTAAAATGAACGAATTTGAGGCACCAGTATCGCAAAGAATCCTTAAAGGTCTTTCTTCTGACTCAGAGGAAAGAGAGACAGTGCAGGCAAAATGAATTGCTGATACGTGGTAGGAGTAGCATTATTTAGTTTTGAGTTTGCATAAGTGCCACACTCTTAGATTTCGTAGCGGCAACATGTTTCTGTTTCTAGGCTTTTCATTCCGAAATCAAGTGATTGGGATCAAGACAGAAAAAACATGCTCGATCATCCCTTGAATGCTTAGGACTAGGTCTACGTCGGGAACTATGTTCTGGCCCTAGTTTAAAAGAGTGAATAAGCGATTAATTCCCATGAAATTCTGTTTCCTGACCACACAAGGGGCAGGGAAAACGCTTCTGGGCGTCAACACAAATTCATCGGCTGCAGCATCAGTTAACACTTGAACTTTTTTTCATTAAGATAAACTCTACGTTTTCGGGCACGCAGAATTGAAAATCTTCTAGCAGAATCATGAAATTGAAATTAATTGAAATGAAATGAAAAAATGAATTACCGCGTCCGCCAGCATCAGTGGTGCACTCGCTTATTAATGGCTTATTAATCCTTCCGCTTCAATTAAGGTTACAGCTCCTTTAACTTTTGAGCGATTGATGGCTCAAAACAAGGATTAGTAGCATCTATGTTAGGATCAAAAGCCAGAACTGCAGCCTCCGCCACAGCCCCCGACTCCACCCCAACCACAGCTTCCTTGTGATAAGGTAACACGCCAGTTTTTACCAACTCCCCAAAGAGCTCCTCCTTGATTACCTGTTTTGTTGCATCTCGCACAATATTGACGTGAAAGAAATCAGAGATCTTAATTAAATCTCTCTTCCTACAACGTTTATATTTTTCTAAGGAAGGACATAACGCAAATGAAGTCAGATCAGAAGCCATATCATACACATACTATTTGTCCTCCCCCATCAAAAAAGTGAAACACAGGCAAACAAATGTGAAATGTAGAAGAGGAAAGCACTTACCTCACACAGTAAACGAGACACCCTTCAAATTAGCATACATGAGTGCCGAATTCCCTTTATAGACAATCCCCCAATTTCTGTTACGGCCTTAATGTAGGTCTAGGTAGACCGCAACAGAAATAAATGTTTGGTGGTGAGATGGTGTGTGGTGGTAGAGAAAAACTCCAGAGTTCGACTCCAGGATGGGGTAAAATGACCCAAACAACCAAATGCAACAAAAGAGAAGTTTTTTTATTTACATAAATATTAAACAATTAACAAAACAACAAAAGAAAAGGGGTAATAACTTCAGGAGGGGGCAAGGCCAAAATAACAAACATAAGGCAACTAACTGTTAGCCCAACTGCCTAAACTCCAACATAAACTGGAGAAAAGTATTTTGAAAACAGAAATGGCAACTTTCTCCCTACTTAACCAAAAAACAAAAGATTATGAACTAAAGATTATGATTGACATCTGAAGTTAACACTCACTTCTCTTTCAGTAGAGTCTCCAGGTTGGAGCAAGTCAAAAAGACAAAAAGGGCAAGAGTACTACTTGACCAGTCTCAGCAAATTTGAGAGAAAGATACACCAAAACATTGACATTTGGTCAATAAAGATGAGTTCTCAGCCACCACACCATCTAGCCACCACCAACAGTTGATCTGGGGCTAGCTGCAGTTTAAATGCATGCTCTCCTCTCCTATCGTCCAATCACAGCAGAACTAAATATCAGCATCAGGTGGAGACACTGGTACTGCGGGGAAACACAAGGAGAGAGAGAAAGAGAGAGAGAGCAGCAATAACAACAACAACAAAATCTTACGGCTCTGGAGATAACACCCCCACCACCAAAAAATTATAACCACCCAATGGTTATAAAGTACAAAATTCACAATACTGTAATCAACAGTAATAAGCCATAGACAGTCCAAGGAATAAGTTATAGACAGAGCATCAGCAATGATGTTGTCAGCTCCTGCCTTGTGACGAGTGTCAAGATGGTACTCCTGTAGAATTAAAGACCAACGCATTAAACGTTGATTAGTGTTAGACATGCGGTTTAAAAACACTGTGATCTGTATACACTAGGATTGGGATATCACTTGGGATACCACCCAAATACACTTCAAAATGTTGGAGGGATAATAACAAAGCTAGAGCCTCCTTCTCAATTACACTATAATGTCGCTGACACTTGAATTTCTTTGAGAAGAAAGATACAGCGTGGTCAATTCCTGCTTTATCCTCCTGCATCAGGACTGCCCCATCTCCCAAAGCACAGGCATCAACCTGCAGTTTAAATGAGAGAAATTTAGAGCAGAAAGGACAGGTGCTGTACAGAGGAGATCTTTTGCAGCGGAGAATGCTTCCATGCACTCTGGGGTCCATGCAGATTTTCAGGAAGTGCTTAAAAGATCAGTGAGAGGAGAAACAACAGCAGCAAAATTACTACAAAAACTTCTGTAGTAGCCACTCATCCCTAACGACGCAGTTCGCATTTGTTAGTAGGCGTGGGAAAATCAATGACAGCAGTTACCTTGGCCTCAACAGGTTTGACTTGCCCTTGACCGCCACATTTACCAAGATAAGTGACTGTAACTTTGACTCTTAATTTGGCTAAGTTTGAATTTGCCAAAGAAGCCTTGTTCAACCCAAAACCACATACAACCGATCAAGATGTTCCTCCCAAGTGTTAGAAAAGACTACAACATCATCCAAGTATACCTCTGCATTGGACAGCCCTGACAATACATGATTCATTAATCGCTGGAAAGTAGCGGGGGCATTTCGCATGCCAATAACCTTTGAGGAGAACTAATTTGGTAATATATTCAGCAGCACCAACCTTATCTACACCGTTATCTTACAGCTCTGGACATAACAGTTGTGTCCTGTTAACATTCTGTTAGCGTCTTAAAAAAACAATAGTGGTTGTTTCTTAAGGTTTATATGTGTAAATGTCTTGCTTTTTTAGTCCAACTAAATTATTAGTAAAAAAAAGAGAGCATTAGGAGTATTATACTAGTATGTCATTCTGAACATATTCAGAAGTTACTGCATAAAATGGTTTTCTTTTCTTCAGATATCCCAGTCTTTGGCATTCTTGATGCTGGCCACTCTCTTCAGTGCTCTCACTGGCCTTCCCTGGAGCCTCTACAACACTTTTGTAATTGAGGAGAAGCATGGATTCAACCAGCAGGTAAAAAAAGTCTTGCTCATATATATGTTCTGTCAAACTAATGACAAGATGCACTGAAATGTCTCTATCGTACCTTCTTTATAGACACTGGGTTTCTTCCTGAAAGACGCTCTCAAGAAGTTTGCTGTGACTCAGTGTATTTTGTTGCCAGTGACATCATTGCTCCTCTACATCATCAAGATCGGTGGCGATTACTTCTTCATCTATGCCTGGCTCTTCACACTCATCGTCTCATTGGTCAGTTTTTCTGACATTTGCTGAACGTTATGAGAAAGTGAGCTGAACTGACCCTCCCATTTTGCTCTACAGATTCTGGTGACTATCTATGCAGACTACATTGCCCCTCTGTTTGATAAATTCACTCCACTGCCAGATGGAGAGCTAAAGAGTGAGATCGAGAGCATGGCAAAGTCCATCTACTTCCCCCTCACCAAGATCTATGTGGTGGAAGGTACAGCAAACCATTCTCCTCTTTTGATTTTCATTACTGTTTTTAGAATTCTAAATGTATGTGAGAATAATTGCCTTTCTCCTAATACATCTGTGCTCTCTTCTCTAGGTTCAAAGAGATCTTCCCACAGTAATGCGTACTTCTATGGTTTCTTCAAAAACAAGCGCATTGTGCTATTTGACACTCTTTTGGAAGATTACTCCCCTTTAAATGTATCCGGAGAGAAAGAGCCAGGAACGGGAGAGGAGACCGAAGCAGCAGTCAATGAGAGCAAATCCAAACCAAAGGTGAGGACCATATAACTAACAAATTCGATGAAATGCTGTTTTTATTATTATTTATTTTTATTTTGTTTCCACATTTTTGTCTGTATTTAGAACAAGAAACAGGGCTGCAGTAACCCTGAGGTTCTGGCAGTTCTTGGACATGAACTGGGGCATTGGAAACTAGGCCATACAGTCAAGAACATTGTCATCAGCCAGGTGAGTTGCTATCTGTGCTTTACAGCTTAAACTCCAGTGTTAAAAATTCATAAAATGATTTTTATGGAGATATTTACTTTCTAACTAACATCTATCAACCACCATATTAACAAAGTCTTTAGACTTTAGACACAATATTAACAAAGGAAACACATTCTTGTGTATTTCTCACAGCTACTATATCAGTTGTTTTTGTCACTGGACGTTTCTGAAATGTAGGTTTGTAAAGTTGTTCAGATAGAACCTGATTAGGTTGAACAGTAGCTAATGAAAAACGTAATTCAAGTCACCAAAAGCAAAGAATTATAAGGTTACAAGAACTGAGGAACATAATTTGAGGATGCTAATGAGTCCCTGTTTCTTTTCAGATGAACTCCTTCCTCTGTTTCTTCCTTTTTGCTGTCCTGATTGGTCGAAAAGAGCTCTTCATGGCATTTGGTTTTCACGACACCCAACCAACTCTTATCGGGTTGATGATCATCTTTCAGTTTATCTTCTCACCTTACAATGAGGTACCTTGTGCATTTTTATATTTTCTTCATTCAATATATGATTTGTTTGCTAGCTATCCACATTCTGCCTCCTATGTGAATATTCTTGCTAAAATTACATTAAATTATGTTTGCAAAAGACACAGTCAGTGTTTGGGGTCATCAAGATGTGTATACAAGGGGTTGTAAAGATATACTAGATTGATTCTAGGACATTGGCGTTTATTAAAAGATGAAGAACCATCAAAATTGTTAGAAATATAAAATGTAGCCTTTCTCCATATTTAATTTTATAAATTAAATGTGCTTAAATAACTTTTTTTTTTGTTCAGTCTGTATCTGCCATGTAATAGTCTGTGAAACTGGTGTTGGAAAACAAAAACAAAATATCTAAATACAACTATTTTCTGGGTATTTAGATGTAGCTGATCCAATTCACCCTCTTTTCCCCAGTTGCTGTCGTTCTGTTTGACGGTGTTGAGCCGAAGGTTTGAGTTTCAGGCAGATGCATTCGCACGCAATATGGGCCGATCGTCTGAGCTGTACTCCGCTCTCATCAAGCTCAATAAGGACAACCTAGGCTTCCCTGTAGCAGATTGGCTCTTCTCTATGTGGCATTACTCCCATCCTCCCCTGCTAGAGCGGCTCAGAGCCCTCACTGGACCCAAGCAAGACTGACGGCTTTGCAAGGGGGCGCCACGTTCACCACTCGCTCCCCCAAAAAAGGGTCTCCGCTGGCCTCTTTTGGCCCTCTGATATCAATGCCTATTTCTCTCTCCTTCTCTCTCTTTTATTTCCATTCCTCTTCTTAAGTGTTTGGGTTTTGCCATTTGTTTATCGCCCCGGAAAGAAGTCTAAATTGTTTTCAGATGGCTTCAGACAACTGTGTAGAAGATTTAAATGATTTTTGAGTCTGTGCTTTCAGTATGCCTTTTGCAATTGTTCTTGATATGGTTTTGATTGTTTTAATTTGTTTAAACATTTTAACTGTGAATTGCCCCCTCCGGTTCTTTAGATCCATGAATTTTGATTTAGTGTCATCCACTTAAACCGTGAGAGAGAGAAGGTTACAACATCACAGAAGGTCTCTTTGTTGAAACTGAAATGAGGACTGTTTGCAATGCAGTGAGATGAAATGAATGGATCAGATGATAGATGTTATGGATTACCCAATGAGACAGCTATTCTGAACTCGTATGGCTCAGTTAGACCAATTAAAATGTCTATTCTAATTTTAGTTCCTTCAACCTTGTGAAATTTGGTTCTTTGTTTTACCAATTAAAGGTGTTTAAACATTTGTGTATTTATATAATTTTTTGTGAAATATGAGCAACATAAAAGAGCCAGGTTGACTTAAATATTAAAATATTTAATGAGTGGTTAGAATTTTTTTTTATTTAGTTAATTTCCTCTCAGTGTCTGGTGCAAGATGTTGCTATAAGAATATGTATAGAAAAACTATGCTGTCACATTTTCCGCAGCTGAAGCCTTTAATAGTATCAGAGTTTTGCTGGTGGAAATGCGTTTATGAGGATTCCGTGAGTTTTCACATTAAGTTTGGCATGCACTCTTGTCAAAATGTTGAACTCTCAAGGCTTTGAATGTGATTGACATGTAAATTGATAAATGCGGAATAGCAGTGGCTTGAAAAGAATGCCCACCTGTTGAAAATAAGCCCTAACCATAAATCCATAGGGAGAGTTGTATGGCTGTTTGTCCAGACGTATTCCACAAGTGACATATGGAATGTTTGGACTGGAAAGGTGAACTTTTGTGTCACTATAAATAAAACGATCACAACAGATTTGCTTTATGCTTGTATTTGTTTCCATTTCTTTCTCATAGTGCTCTATTCACATCCTTTAAGGGTACAGCATGATCAAAGAGAAAAACATTACATTGCAAATGAAATTTTGATTTACATTATTTTTCAACAGAGATTTGCTCTTCATTAATCTGCATAGATAGATGCATACATACAGATGCAATAAAATAATTTATATTTAACACTGATATTTTATAAAAAAGTATCTAATATTTTTTTTTTCTAATATTTATTTCCTCTCCTTTTTTATTGCATCTATAACAGTAAACTTCTATATTAAAAATTGATAATGTCAATCGGTCGTAGAATATTTTCAGATTTAAAACTCATTCAAATGTTTTGTGGAATTCACGGTTTACTGTAGCTTATTAAAGATTCATTAAACATTCTAACGTTATAAAATTTGAATATTTGTGGGTTGAATACATTTGTACATTTTTATTTCTTGGATACCTCAAATTTGATTAAACTTCCTATCACTGAAGTTGTTTTCATAATATTTGTTCTCGACTGTATACTGTTTCGGTTGCGAAATTGGATACATCAGAACTGTCTGTGATATTCTTGTCAGCGCGCATACAGGACTGTACCATTGCTTGTAAAAATATCCTGCGTATGCTATCGGGTTGTTTTGTTCAATGTATAAAAATAAAATAATTACTTATTTTAAATTTCTCTAGAATAACAGTGTCTGTGAGTACGTTTCCCCCGCGAACCTTCACCTATTTTGCTGTAATAATGGTACGTCCCTATTTTGAATCACTAGACAGGAGTGCGCACTCATGTCACTGCCTGCCTGAGCGCCTGAGGAGAGAATGGCTAGGTTTCTAACCCGTAATATAAGGACTTTTTTGGCCTCGCAGATCAGGATGTCGTCCGACCAGGTAACCTAGATATCTATACAAATATTTAGTTTTTAGCCTACAAAAAAAAAAAAATAATAATAATATGATTTACCTGTAGCACGCAATTCCAGTATGTTACCATGTATTTCGTAACACGTTTTTGTTTATTAAATACGTTACGTGTTATTTTAACGTATAGCGTTGATTACTAGCTACCAATCGTTTTTACTCAATAACGTTACCAACAGGAGCGCTTGTATATGCCCTTGTGTTATGACCCCTTTGTTTACATTCAGGATAATTCTCCATTCTTCGAGCTTTCAGCTGTACACTCTATGGAGCAGTACAGCATATACTTTAACACACATTTATATATATATATATATATATATATATATATACACACACACACACACACACACACACTATTGTTCAAAAATGTGGGGTCAGTAAGCTATTTA
>JAUYWG010000060.1:7176156-7189008 GCA_034779775.1 Enteromius afrohamiltoni | reverse complement strand
AATTGTCAGCTGTTTTATTAATCGCTCAATATTGTGATTTTAATTATGCATGCACATCACCTGTACCATTGTCGGAGCAAGCATTTTGATTGGAACATTCTTGTTCTTGCGCCTTTCGCAGAATTTATAAATGCATATAAATTTAATTAAGACCACTTAATGATTGTTATAGGGATGTGAAGACCAGCATAACAATAAACGTTTCTAAAGACTATCACTATTCACTAGGAATGCACCAATCCGGATCGGCCGATATGTTTGCGCGTTTTGTCAGTAAATTTCACATTGAGCCGTATATACTACACACAGCCGCTGTTCGCTGATGAGCTGCGCAAATCCACGCTGATAATGAACGCGGTTTTGTGCAGCTCGTCAGTGAACAGCGGCTGTGTGTAGGATATACGGCTCAATGTGAAATCACGCACCTGATTTACCGCTGATTACAGGACCGGCTTTACTGACAAAATGCGCAAACATATCGGCCGATCCGGATCGGTGCATCCCTACTATTCACCTTGTCACCTGGGCAAATAACAAACGGTTGCATTCATCTACTAACATGAACAAAGATTAATAAACCTTTTACTTTTATTTAAAATTAGCTTCGTTTCAATTACTGAAAATGTTAGGTTAATAAAAATTAAAAACTGAAAATGTATTGCTTTTGTTAACAACATCACTGATTGAGATCTCTGTTTTCCAGTGAACTTTCTTGGGGCTCCTGGAAGAAGTGACCTTGAATCTCTTCCACCGTTCTCATCCTCTCTGTGTGCATATAGTGACTCGGAAAGCATATCATCCACGAAATCAGAGATGCACCCTCCAAAACTTTTCGGACACACGAACCGACCCGCCAAAACTGACACAGCAGATTTTGTTCCGTGATCACTCCAGACCGCAATTACCAGCACAAATGTGAAGAACTCTTTCTCAAGTCATTTTGTATTTTTCTGCTTCCTTACAAGAGTGGATCATAGGAATGGACAAGTTCTGACCACAACTGACGTTTGTTTTTCCACTGCAGAAAGAGAGTTTCAATCGAGAGACGAGTCAGACGTCAATTTAATCATGGATTTGTGCCTAATTGTTACGTTTTCTATAAGACGCAAACTGCTTACTTGTGTGGAACAACAACAACAACAAAAAAAAAAGTCTGGGAGTTGCTTGTATATGAGCAATTTTTCTTTGTTTTTTTTTTTGTTTTTTTCTTGTCGTTTTTCATTCCCAACTGAAAGGTACAGTCTTACGTGCGTTGTGTAACCAAACCCCATGAGAAGTGGGGCGAACCTGTGGTGCTTTTCAGGACGGTGTATCCCAGCATGCCTCTGCTCTATGGGCCAGGGCTCTTTCAGAAACGAGAGAAAAGCACACGGGTCATCGCAGCCCTCCAGACTGTTTCTTCTTCTTGGAAACATCACGCATCATCAGCTATCACAATGCCATTGACTAGTTCAGCCAATCGGAAGAAAGCGCATCATAAAGGAGCGTGAGCTTCTGTTACTATGACAACAACGCTTGGATTCCATTGTGTCCCCAAGCACAAAATTGCCAAGTTGACCTTTCACTTCTTTCCTTTATTTTTACTTTTTTTTTTTTTCGCCAGAATACGTTCGATCATCACTCACTCGCTCATTGTTGCCAAAAGTCTGAAAGCGTACACATGTCCACCTCACACATATGTAATGGATATTATTTCGATTTGAGGGGAAAAAAAAAAGAATATATATAAATATATATATTTTTGTTAGTCTATACATTGTAGATTTCTAAATAACAAAAACATATTAGTTTGAAGTGTAGAGTCTATAGCGCAAGTGATCACTCAGAGACGCGTCGTACGTTTTCAAGAAAAAAACCCCCTGCGTATATTTTCTGAAACGCAAAGTTTGGGTGAGGCGACCCATGGTTCATTTTATCCCAGACGCCCCCTGATAGCTCTATGCTAATGAAGAAATTCTAAAGAGAGTTGATGGTGATGGTCGAGGGTGCGTCTGGGTTCGATTAGCTTCCTGATTTCAGGGAACTGTACATCACTAGAAGTGTTCTTAGGCAATGGTGTAGTGCGTAAGCAGCGTTCGCCATCATTTCAGTCTCGCCAGTGCACATAACGCAACCTGTTTGAATGTAATATTCAAATGTACACACTCACGTCTCCATCAGGCTGGCTTACTGTGAGTTTCGTTGATTCATATTGTCATTTCAAGGTGTACGTCTCAACCCATTTTTGTCATGTGCGTGAGATAATGTTCCCAGATGATTTGAATTATGTATGTAGGAAAAGAAATGGTGTTATAACCTGTGTAATGTTCGCAATGTCCACAATGGATATGATTTCTGAGTAATAACATTTCACCGTAAGGGGGATACTGAACTTGGGTTGTCCTAAAGTATAATGGAAACATTAGTATCAATTCTTGATAAAGATAAAAAAAAAAAAGTTGTTGAACATTTATATATCGTGGCCTTCTTATTCTCAAGACTGTCATTTTTGAGAGTGATGCCTTGTCAGTGCCTAAACTTACTTTCATTGTAAACTTGACCATTTGTTTTCTTATTTCGAAATGCAAAAATGTCTGTCTTTTTGGTTTCTTTTTTTTTCTTTCTGGAAGCATCTGTGTAGTATTTAATCTGCAATTTAGAAGCATTGTAGTCTTTCATCCTCATTATTATGCTGTGTGTGTGTGTGTGTGCACCTTTTTTTTTTTTTTTTTTTGGCAATTTTAGGATTCTTGTTCCTGTCATCTTTGGCTCGACTAGGTTGGAATTTGTTTTTGCTTTCAAGATGTTAGTGTCCTGTGATCTGTGACGCACACGAGAAAATTGAAGGTTCTTTGTCGATTCATCAGATGGGGGCCGGAAACACTAGACTGTTATGATTCTACATCTATCCAGCTGATACCATCATGTTCATTTTGATAATGTCCATAAAATATTTGAGTGCTGGACTTGGTTTTGCCTCCTGCTTGATGCTGAAGGAGAGTCGTTGTGTCATCAAAGATTCTCTTTGTCTATAATTATTTTCTTTTTCTCCCTAAAGCATTGAATGTTCAACTTAAGCGAACGTTTTGAATGAATCGCTGTGTGCCGAAGTAAGATTGCTGCCCATGATTTCCATCAGAATTAAGATGTGTGTGAATTTTACAGAACCTGGTGTCTTGCAGTTGCAGTAGGGACATGAACAATACTGCTGTTGTGTCTTCAGAGTGCCTCCGGTTTTTGTCATTATTATTATTATTATTTTTTGTCTTTGTTTTTATAAATATATATATAAAGTAGGTATTGAGAACTGTCCTGTATATAACAGTAATGTAGCAATAAATGTGCCATTTTTAATAACAGAATTATACTTTTTTTTTCAATGTCTTGCTTTGGATCTTGTATACCTTCAAATGAGTTAAATAAAAGAAAACATTGTAATAAAAGACTTACCCTTGCGTGTCTTTGCAGAGAAATGCTTGGAGTAAAGAGAAAGAGATAACTATAATTGATGTTAAATAAGGTTTCGCTGCAACGATAACGTGTTCTTAAAAGCGCGCCATAAAGTTACGTCATCTGCCACGTAAAATGGCTTTTCGGGATTCTTTCAAATGGTTTTAGCGTTCATCGACTGACAAAAATAGCAATTCTAGCGCATGGACAAATATTATCTGATTAATAACCTTCGGTCATAGTGTGAATGGCCTTTTAAATCAATTACAATATTACATAATCAGTTACACACACAAAAATACAGAGCAAAACCCCTATCTTTTAAAGATTTGATGTCACATAGGCTACATCAAAATGTGCTTCATTCATGTAGACTAGTTCTTTTTTATTAGTAGCCAGATAACTAAGCTCCGGTTTGTTGATGGACTGACACAAAGTCCAGACTGGAAGTGACTATTTTATTATTTATTTTTGTATTGCACTATGTTTCACATACAAAGAAAAGACAAACAACAATACATATTATACAGTAGGAGCATGTGCAAATAATAAATAATGAAGAAAAAAATGCGGAAATGAAAAGGACTAGGGTAAAACGGGCTTAAATATTATTATTATTAATAACAAAATGTATAACAATAATAGTTGTGTTGCAATTCTCTTCCTATCATCTTAATGGCTTTTTCTTGATAAATATCCACTGTGCATTTAATACACTTTAATCAAACCAAATAATCACCAGCATGTATGCCATTTTCATCGCAAAGCCTTATTTTAAAAATAATGTTATTTACATTCCTCGAAATTGTTTTGCAAATACAGTCTCCACTCCAGTTCCAGAATATTCTAATCAGGCTAATAACGGGCAGCCTGGGGTCCTGAAACAGCCATTTGAACTTGTTTAACTTCTGAACGGATCAGAGCACAAAGCCAGTGACAAGATGCAAAAAAATAATAAAGCGGTCGCGACCCAAATACGTCTCCGTTGCGAGAACGTGTTGAGTTCAGCTTTGATTTAATAAACAGTTAATTGAGCAGAACATGATCTTTTAAAAGCCAATCAGCTCATCTGATATTCAAGCGTTTCCACTGTTATAATCCCAGAGTCGCATGCTATTATTTAGTAATTATAGATTTTTGACAACGTTTCATTTCTTGCGATTCAGGGTTCCCACGCTGATTGGTGGCCTGGCTGTGGTCTATGTTACTGGCGGCTGACTCTGGATTATGTTCCCTACATGAGAGGCAAATTCGCGAATGACGACTAGTTGTCAAACTCCTCCTGGATCTGTGGAAATAAGTTGCTGTGCATTTTTACAGGGAACATATAAATCATATGCTTCAACTAGCCAGCAGGCGGCGCTGGTGCTGCGACATTCAATCTTGAAGCCCGAAGAGGATTAACGTTACTGTCACTTTAAGACAATTGTGTATTGAATAATATTTTCTGGTGTCCTAATATTTAATACGGGATAATCAGCCTAGCATGTCTTGCTAAGAAATTGTAGTCTGTACAAAGAGTTGGATCTGTTTTGTGCTGCACAATATAAAAGATGATGTCTCTATGCATGCGTCATAACATTCATTTAGGCTACTGAATTATAATTAAACATATCCCTTGTACTTCTTAATAAGTTGTGCATTCAATTTCAGGCTCCTCTCTGAGGAGGCTTCTTGCTTTCTTACCCATACAAAATGTTACCATGGCAACCACGGTTTCCGCCAAAATGCCCCTCACACACACACACACACACACACACACACACAAAGAAATTCTCCCAGAATCCTCAAAAGAAAAACCCATGTATCCAGTACAATCCCGCAGGATTTTCGTACGGGATTTCCTGCAGGACTTTTAAAAAAAAAAAACCGCGCAGGAAACATACCGTACTTCTTAAACAAGAACCTAGAGGACGAGTAGTGAACTGTATTTAAAAGAACTAAACAAAAATAGTTGTAATAAGATAATAAAATTAAGGTTTTGCGGTAAATGAGTCGGTAACTGTTGCTACGATTACATTTTTTGTAGTTTAAAACGTGCAATTCAAATATCCTCTAGTATTTAAAAAACGTTCTTCGATTAAATAACGCGCCAAATCTTTGCTACATGAAACAACGATGCTTTGTATTGTCATCATGTGGTTTATGGTTACCCGACTACCGCAGGGCTTTGTCTAGTTAAGTCTACCCTAATCGGGCATAATGTCTTTCATTTGTCTCATTGAAGGGGGAGGGGAGTGAAAGTATAGAGGAAGAGAGGGGGATTTAACATTCACAAAAAAGGCGACACCAACAGAGAATGCGCGATGGAGAAAAACGAGTAAGTATAACCGATTAAAAATCGCAAATGTAGTAAACCGCGACCCGCGCCTGCCTTTTTAGTCGTGCTGGTTTACGATCTAAGCGTTCGCTTTTGTTAATTTGAGTCGACTAGTCTCTGCTTTGCCGGGGCTACTAGTTTGCGCAGTGCTTTCCACCGGCGATGGTCTTAAAGAAAGAAAACGCGTATGATAAACTAATGAATGTAACGCAGTGCAACACAGAGGCCTGTTCGGCTACATGCACGAACCGGTAAAACGAAGCATGTTTCGGCTTAACATGAAAAAAGCTTAAGGTTTGCCGAATAAACAGTTTATTTAACCTCGCGCTGGACCAGGTGCAGCATCTGTTTGCGTTCCGCGATTGTCATTAGAGCGCGCGACGTTCGGAAGATGCTTAGTTTTTTTTTACCAGCCGCAGTCATTCATTCAAAAAAGATTTGTGCCTTTGTCTTGCGGCATTTGTTTACGTTCACAGTTGATCGAGGTTACGCGAAATAGGATACTGATGTAACATAACAAAGAGATTTCAGAGTTGCATCATTTTCTGCAACGAAAGTACGCATACGTTTATTATACCACGAGTGCCACTACAGGGTTACGGCATCCGTGTGATGCATGAGGCATAAGTGTAGAATATTATCCAAGCGGAGGAATCTTATATTGAGGAGAAGAGCCCAAGTGATGAGGCTACGATACGGCGGAACGTTTTGCAAAGTGACAAAGCAACATTATTGGGAATATACACAGTGCTGCTGCATATAGGCTAGCTCTTTTGTAGTTATTATTTAGTACAGACATTAGATAGTAAGCATGTCAAATATAGACTGTCTCACGGAGTGGGAGTGCTGGGATTGAGGAGGGAAAGCCATGTGTGTTATGTTAGGTAGTGAGTACAGAGGGGGGGATTGTCATGTAAAAGTAGGCCCAGCTGTGGAGAGGGGTTTGTGTGCTTTATTTTAGAAGGGGTGGGGGTGAATGTCAACTGAGTATGTGAATCAAATCCAAATTGAATTGCCTCTTTTTTTCCCCTAATGATTAACTGGTTTAGAATTACAAAAAGTTATTTTACTGAAGGCTTTGAATGAGAGAGACAGAGAGAGTTAAAGTGCACTAAATGTATGTAAATGAAAACATATACCGAAGAACACAGTTGTCTGCAGTGGTAACCATAGCAACAGCTGATTTTTCTTCTTTGAAGTGAGTCAGATTTATTTGAACAAATGGTAACTTTTATTGATTCATCAGTTCAGTTCGAGAAATTTTAAGTTTGATGGCACTTTTTAATACATTTAATGAATTTTCCAACTGGTAATGTGAAATTAGCATTGTTTCATTTATGAGTTACCAAACTAACGGAATTGTTTCAGCAGAACCATTCAAAAGAACCAGTTTAAAATGATTCGTTTGGATCTCTGTTGGGTAAATTGAACACATTGTCTCAGTATGTCTAGTAATGCATTTGTTTACATTCACAGTCGACCGAGTATTTCCTGCAAAATTGTTACTTTTGGGTTTTTTTTTACACCATTTATGGCACATTAAGGATTTGTTTGGATCTCTATTCCATCGGTATGATCAACTGTAAAGTTGAACAAATGTCTCATGGTCTGAATAAAGCTATTTTCCAGAGGATTCCCACTCAACAACATGTCATAAATAGACATGACTGTTCTTTTTTTAGCAGAGGTGAGGAAGAAGAGGAAGAACAGAGGCGAGAGAGGGGGGAGGCAGGTCGTTTGTATAGTTTGTGGTATCGTATTACTTAATCAATTGAAAAACCATCTATGTTGTTACATGTTTGCACGCCTTGACAAGCCTGAAGAGCCATCGACTAAAACCCAAAAAAGTTTGCATGGACTTAAAAACAAGCACGAAAACCTCATGGTATCATCATGCAGAGTATTCAGCGAACTCATCCTTGCATCACACCTGTGTCGACTAACTTTTAACAGAGATTCAGGATTTAAAAAGCTTTGGGTTTCGTTACAGAAGCAGAAGTGCAATTGCTTAGCACAGAACGTCAGCAGTCAAACAGCATTGCTATTATCTCAAACTATGTGAAACAAATGTAAACATTTGGCAGAGAAGATTGACAAGGACAGCTTACGGAGTTGCAAGTGTTTGAAACCCCTAGACAGAGTCCAGGATTGTATTCATTCATAAAAGTGAGAATTGAATATATATTTTTTATCTCTGCACATACTGCTCTTAGACCAAATATGCAATATTAAATAAAAAATATTACGTTTTATTTATATTATATTCAGTTATCAAAAATAAACCGGTATCTACATTCAAAATTCATATCAGTTCATGTGTTTTAAGCGTTAAAATCCCATTTCGAATGTGATTTTAATGTTGTCATAGTTGTCAGTGTTAATAGGCAGAAAGCGTCCTCAAAATATTCATGGTCTAATAACATTGTCATTTCGTCATCACAGGCTTGGGATTTCTGGAAATTATTTCCATGTTAGACACTGCATGTCATTGTTTGCGTATATATTGTGTGTTAATATCCGTATTCAACTGCCGTCACCATAACCCATTCTCTTTCCAAATGTACACCCGTACGGGTTTATCAAAGCTCTGAGATGTGTCCTATTTTGCTCCCCCTCGCCAGCCCCACTGGGAAGAAGTTCCGGAGCAAGCCTCAATTGGCCCGTTACCTTGGCAACTCCATGGATCTCAGCTCCTTTGATTTCCGCACTGGCAAGATGCTCATGAGCAAACTGAACAAGACCAGACAGAGACCCCGATATGACAACAACAGCCAGACTAAGGTGAGGGGACTGCAGAGGCTGAAAAAAATAAATGGTATTTGAACAAATATTGTCATATCCAGAGAAAGCATCCAGGGACTTATTAGGAAGAAATGCATGGCATTTAAAACTAGTTAAAGGAAAAGTTCGCCCAAAAATTAAACTTTGCCAAAAACGTACTCCCTGTCATGCCATCCAAGATGTCATCAAAACAGATGTAGCATTGTAGCATTATATCACTTTCTCACCAGTGGATGCTCTGCAGTGAATGGGTGCCGTCAAAATCCATACAGCTGATAAAAACATCACAATAATCCACAAGTAATCCGAAATGCACTGTTTATGAAACGGTTTTAAACAAATATGTTGATGTAAGAAAGCAACATGGGATTGGCTTTTTCACTGTAGGAAGAGTTATTATGAATTATGGACTTAGATTTCAGCTAGAAGTGACACTTTAAAGTTAAAATGGCTTAATCATGGAGTTGTTTCTCAAAAACACGCAGCTTTTCAGTTCACGAGATGCTAATCGATGGACTGTAGTCATGTGGATTACTTGTGATGATTTTATTAGCTGTTTAGACTCTCATTCTGAAGGCACCCATTCAAAATGCAGAGGGTCCGTTGTTGAGAAAGTCAAGTAATGTCAAAAATGCTAATAATGTACATCAACATCTTGGATAGCCTTAGGGTGAGTACATGACAAGCAAAAAAAATAATTTGGGGGTAAATTATTTCTTATTTCAAGCTAGTTTTACTGGTCAAGCTGGTCTACCTACAACAATGTCTAGTAAAAGACCAGCAATTTCAATTAAAAACCAGTTTAGTAACATTTGTTACATTTGTTATTATTTTAACAGGGCAAACCAGACCTGAATACGTCCCTCCCAGTACGACAGACGGCCTCCATCTTTAAACAACCTGTCACAAAAGTCACCAACCACCCCAGCAATAAGGTTAAAACAGACCCTCAAAAGGCCATTGACCAGCCCAGACAGGTAACACTCTTCTAAACCTAGGTTTTATGTAGCAATAACAGCATTGCTAATATACTTTTCATCTACAGCTTTTTTGGGAGAAGAAGTTGAGTGGCCTCAATGCCTTTGACATAGCAGAGGAGTTGGTGAAAACAATGGATCTCCCCAAAGGCTTACAAGGTACGTCTGGGCGGGACGAAGAACTTAATCTAAGTGTGTTTATTTTAATCAAGAATAAATGAAAGTCAATATTCAAGTACTTTGTAAAATCGGAAGAGAACGAGATAAGCTAACAAAAACGCATCAAATGTAAGCCAGAGTACATAAACAACAGCAGACGTGGTCCAAACAGAGGGATAGTTATACTAAATTGAAACAGGTGGACACGCTCACAGCAACTGCTGGCACTTTCAAAATAAAAGACACTGGTAATGTCAAAATAAAAGCCCTAAACACACTCACACACAAACATTTTACAGGTGCAGAGAACTTCACAAAGAGTTTAAAGGAATACTCCTCCTCGATATGAACACTTTTGTCATTATCACTTACCCTCATATCATGTACCACACCCGAAAAAGTCTTCAGAACACAATTTAATATATTTTTAATAAAAGTGTAGCATTTACATCTGCAAGACGTATTATGTAGGTTGTTTGCTCATCTGCAATACATCTATTGGACGTCTCCTTTTAGATGTCAAATAGACGTCTATCAGATGTCTTTAAGATGTTTATGATTTAGAATGTATGTAAAACTGACATCGGCCAGATGTTTGAAAACAGCAGATGCGTTCCAGATCAAGAGATCTTTAACAGACATCTTGCAGACATGCGTTTGCTATCTGGGTTGTGACTCCCATTGACTGACAAATAGTGAACACTGTAAAAAGGTTTAAAAAAAGTATGAAAGATGTCGTCAGAATTGTCTGATCTGTCATCAGTGGTTCAACCATAACGTCACGAAGCGACTACTGTACATAGTCAATGGGACAGTCGCAAACCTCCTGGTTTTTTATTTTTATTGTTCATGGGTTTGGAACATTGTCATTTTGGGGTGGAGTAACCCTAAAAATTTGCTTTGCATTTTAAAAACGTGATTTTTACCTATTTTTTTTTTTTAAAGAATTAGGATTATGTTAAGATTAAAGGAATTGATTGGGGTCTGTTTTTGATTCTTTTGTAAAAAACTCTCTTATGCTCAACAAGACTGCATTTATTTATAACTGTGTTCTGTTTTCAGCAGCTATAACGGCAGTCTTCAGTGTCACATGATCTTTTAAAATTTTAATATGCTAATTTGCAGCTCAAGAATATATTACTTCTCATTATCAGTATTACAAACAGTTCAAAATAGATTAAAACAGGATTCTTAAATCAATAGAAAGTTCAAAAAAAGGCTATGGGATCTTTTCTAACCTTATGAAGATATCCACTTTTGTTCTTGCTGAACAAAAGTATTAATTTATTTGTATTTATTTCTTAAATAAAGCATCATAATATGATATCTAAAAAAGATGCAAAGAAAGAATGCTAATAAAATGAATAAATTTGATGATATTTGTCATCCCTAAAGGAGTGGGCCCTGGCTGCACAGATAAGACCCTGTTGTCAGCTATTGCCAGTGCTCTTCACACCAGTGCGGCTCCCATCACGGGCCAGCTGTCAGCCGCCGTGGAGAAGAACCCCGGCGTGTGGCTCAACACAGCTCAGCCTCTCTGCAAGGCCTTCATCGTCACAGATGAGGATATCAGGTACTTCAGGCCTCTGAATGATGCGCTGTATCATTACATGTGTGGGGAAATTCATGTACAATGACACAGTTGAATTTGACGCTCACAGAAAGCAAGAGGAGCTGGTTTACAGCGTGCGAAAGCGACTGGAGGAGGCTTTGATGGCCGATATGTTGGCTCACGTGGAGGAAACGACCAGCGAGGGTGACGCACTCAAACAGGAGGGGAATTGTAATGATGAGAAACAAGAAGTATAGCAAAGGTAAGCAAACATCTAAAGAAAAAATCTGTTGTTTCCTAAAGGAAATAGTCACCAAAATGCCTCTTTTGTTCCCACAGGGCATTCAAATGTGTCTGAATTACCTGCACATGACTTTCCCAACCAGACACTTGTTGGTCAACACACCATGTGACCGTGATCTCCCAGCTTCGCTGAATATCCATCCATGTACACCCTTCAGTTGGGATCTCTCGGAGACTGTTGGCTCGATTTTCTTTTTTTTTGATTTTTCAAACATTTTTCTAAAAGAACAAAATGTTAGAAAAGTTCAGCAGTTGAACTGCCTTCTGCATTAAATTTTATTTTTGAGAGGAGGTATTTGGATTTGATACGGAGATGTCAATCAAGTCAAGTCCTCTAGTTCTAGTGGGTGCTATACGTTTGTCACAGCCGACCTAAACTGATAAGTTGATTATTCTCTGTGACTAAAAAAAATGTTTAAAGCTCTGTCAAAATGAGAAAGGTACATGTTTGTGCAAAAATATTGACCTTCTCTCTTATTTTCCCAATATTTTACTTAATCAAACTAAGGTGCAAATCAGTATTATGCTGTTTAAATTCACTTATTCACAGTTACAAAGTGTGCAGGTATGGCTTTGTTTTACTTCAAATGTTATGTTTTCAGCTCATCTGGTGCTTGTTAAAACTGCCTGTTTGTTTCTTTATAAGCTATTCATACTTGACACTGAGTTACATTTCCACAGTCTGAACCTGAAATTCAAATGTGAATGGTGATTCATAAAATGTGACGTGTGATTCATATCAACTGATGTGTAAACATCATCCTGTGATAAGCAACTTAATTAAACGTGTTACGGGGCGAAAACTATGTTTTTAAAAAATGTTTCGTTCACAGCCCGCAGCAGCACGCGTTTCTCAAAATAAAATGTTTTGTGTTGAACATCGAGGCTGTTTCTTTCTTCAGTGATCCTACGGAGGTTGAACTTGACTGAATGTATTTATTTATGTTTCGTTTGTGCTATCATTAATGCTCTGTCCAGTTGTTGGCACTGCTTTAAGCTGCTTAGAGAGTTTATGGTTCAGGTTCAGGGCTGTTTTAAATGTCCCTCTCTAAGCTGGAGGATTAACTGTTAACTTACCATTACGGTTATGATGCCTGAATCTCTTAACAGACCAAAGGGCATGGGGCCAGTCACTCACTCTTGAGACACAAAAGAACCGCTGAAGTTGTAGTGAGGGCTCCTTTGAGCTGTCAAAGCAGAAATTTACTTTCTGACCAGATGGCAACCACAGAGCTCTACACAAAGGTCAGTGCATACTAACTTTTAGTATATATTTGTTTGAATTCCATTGGATGCCATGATAGATAGATAGATAGATAGATAGATAGATA
>JAUYWG010000060.1:7121604-7158638 GCA_034779775.1 Enteromius afrohamiltoni | reverse complement strand
AATATATTCATAGTACACACACAGTAAACAAAACCTTTTATTTTGGATGACAGAACTAATATATATGTATTTTATTTTTATATATATATATATATATATATTAATCTAATAATAATTTAACAGAAGAAAAAAAAAATCCATTACACATTGCATTTTTTTACCATTTATTGGAAGTACAAACCAACCAAGGCTGGCATCACTTTTACCTCCATCCCCGATAAGAACGATCATATTTAGAAAAACGAAAATTAGAAACATCTTCGTATAAAAGAATCTCTCATGCTAGTAACTCTGTACCACTACACATCAGTAATACATATTTATATATTCACAAGCCTTCCAAAAATAGAAAATAATACCCAAATATCAAAATAAATGACAAATCAAGAGAAATAAAGACAATAATCGAATATCACATCAAAGATACATGCTGGCACAAAGAAGAATCTTTCCCAACATGCACTGTTTCTTATATACAGGCAAGGAGTTGCCGTTTTATTGGGATCTGTGTGCACTTGTGTCTGCGTGTGCTTTGTCTCGTACTACATGCTCACGACTGTATCCTGTAATATTATTGTTCACAAACAGCAACACACAGCTTTAATAATATTTGAAATCCTACCGTCCAAATTAAAGTATGTTCTTGCTACAGATTCTATTTTCCACTCCGCAGTCGATTCAACATTCATTAACGCCTGGCAGAACCGTAGTGTTCAATATCACAACACTGAACATAAAAAGGATTCGGTCTGTAAAAGAAAACAACAGCGAAGTTTGCAGCTGCGGTTTGCGCTGAGCGTTCGCGATGTAAACAATCCAAGGCTGTTGATCAATCATGATGGATAGAACAGATGCATAGACTATTTTCTGAGAAACAATACAGGGAAAAATCTGCTGCGCAAGGTGCTTCGTTGCTAAATCTCAATAACTTCACCTCGGATTTTCGTAAAGTAGCACGTTTTTGCGCAGTACAGCAGGGAATGAATGGGGAATACGGTGTTTAACCCACGCTATAGAGCATATCTCTTGTGCTTTTTCTAATATGGTGGATGGTTTTCCAGTAAAATGGCAGGATTCATCAGTGGTTACTATGGCAACTCTATAGGAGCGATTCTCAATGGCTGTGATTCTTTTGAGGTGAGTGGGGGAAAAAAAAAGTCCCATTCTGCATGGAATGATCTGAAGCGGTGTGACATTAAAACGTGACGTTATAAAGTGAAATTTCACTGAAACAGGCAGCTCTGGTGTCTAATACAAGCAGTGTTTGTCAATCTATACATCGTATAAACTGTAGTGCCTCATCGTGCTCACAAACACCAGATAAACCGCACAGGCACTCAAATTTGAACGGATCGAAAAACGCACAAAGACAGGACAGAGGTGGCCCTGTGATTGAATCTAGATGTGTGGAGCAGCTGAGCATCTTGTATTTGTAAAATACGTAGAATTTGTAGGATTTCCTGCAAGTGGCGCCCCCTAAAAAAACCCACGCATTTTCGTACTACATGAAAAAGCAACCACTCTGCTTTCAGAGGTGTGTTTGGTTGTAGGTATGTTTTTCGTAATTCTCTTGTGCTTCTATACGATTGCATAACCATAAATTCTGACCCATAGGGGGTTTTGGTCCCTGTTGAGGGGTGAAATGGTTGTACGTAGTGGAGAAACGAGACCCTGACATTAAGGCACCCTTCGAAGGGTGCAGGAATGATTGACAAAAGGCCGCACAAAAGAGGTCTGACATCATTACAGAAAAGAAAAGAGTACGAAATATCATGCCACTATGTAGCACTCTGTCATGTTTACATGCCTTCATCTGGTTTTCATTTCACAGATGCTTTTGAAAAAAAAAATTATAAATAAAATCTATTTTATTTTTAAATAAAATTGATCTATTGTAATATAGTCTTTTATAATTATATATATATATATATATATACTATTATAAATAATATTTTCTGGATTTATATTTAATGTTTTGCAGAAATAATAGATAAATATGTGTTGTACCTTTTGGCAGGTTTTTGTCTTGAAATATGCTTTATAAAAATCAAAGACATCACAAACATCAAGAGATACAATATCCTGTGTCTGTTTCATGTGCCAAATTGTGCTTGATAAACAAGCCCTTCCTGGCAATTCTTGCAGTGCACTGAATACAAATATATAACTGCTTTGTCACGTAAACGGTTGGTCATTAAAGTGAAGAACCAAGATAAATAAGTCTTGTGTATTTTTTTTTCTATGTGCTAGTGCAACATCTGAACATCAGGGGGCAGTGTTTACACCGAAGTTACCATGCCTCGTTAGCTACCTCCTGGTCTTAGCTCCGCCCCTCCTCGGCAGAGCGTTGGTCGGATTTAAGCTTGACAAACTCTTTCGCGACATCGTCGTTGTTGCGCTGGGACAGGATTCGTAGTACGGTCAGGCCAGTTTCATCCATGTGGATGCGTTTACCTAGTGGTAGCCAGCATGCTACACTACCCCGCGGTGCTACGTCCTTCAGCTGCAGCACTGCCATGCCCACTGTGCGGTCCTCTCGCGCAAAGCAGTAGTCTTTCACACACACCTGCAGCTCGTAGCACTCTGGACCCACTTCGTTACTCAGTGTGCTTTGAAAAAGAAGCATGGATTATGTTTGATTCAGGAGCTGTTGCGTAAATTGTGGTATGCAAAAATGGAAATGCATGTCACTTACAATGTAAAGGTCTCGTTGTATTTGGGAGCCCAGCTGTTGTTCTTGGACTTGGTGGCATACTTTCTCTTCTTATCACTGAGATGAGGGCCAATGATGTAGACCTCCACGAAGGGACGGAAAATTCCAGAAGTCTGCCAACGTAGGTCATTCGCAGCCACCACTAAGAGAAAATACATTGAGTTGTTTACTTGGTTTGGATCAGTTGTTGGATCCCATTACCCTGCAAAAATGAAGCTACTTAAGGGACCATTTGGGGTTGCGTAGACCACCACACTGTAAGTACCCTCTGTTCACAGAAGAAGATGCACAAACATGGTACATTTAGAGTTACAACAGTTTGTCACTGGGACATCTTGGTACCTTCTTGGTATCCAATCCTAAAAGGTTCACACCAGAACCTTAAGTGTACATATTACAGGTTAAGCTTGGGATCTCTAACCCTGCTCCTGAAGAGCTACTATACTGGAGACTTCAGTTCTATTAACTATTAAGTAACTCTGAACATCTTAATTAGCTGGTTTAGGTATGTTTAAACAGGGTTAGAGCTGAAATCTGCAGGACGGCAGATCTCCAGGAGCAGGGTTGGAGACCCCTGGGTTAAGGGTACTGCCCCTGTGACAAGGTGTTGTATCCCAAAGCTTCACCTTTTTTACATTTCTACTGACAGTGTTGATAGCCTCTAGGTACCCTTTGAGAAAGGGAGCATTCATTCTGCAATGAACTTACAAAATGGAACCCATAAGAACATGCATGAATGTCAATGGTTCTTCCCATGTTGGAAAGGTTTTGAGGCACTTGACAAGGGTTACTATATGTTTCCAGAATGTTCCGCCAGTGCGGTAAGCTAAGAAACTAAAACGGAGCCTTGCATAAATATTTCTAATGCAGGCTCCCCTTAACATGCTTCCCATTGCACTGCAAACTATTTGGTCAGCAGACCAAAGATCAGCAGACTGGAAGAATCCTTGGGGCAACTCTAGGAACCCTTTTAAAAAGATTAAAAGTTGTCACTGGGTTTCTAGAGGTTTCTGCCAGTGTTACATTCTTTATACATTCCCCTTGCCATGATGGCAAGTGACAAGTGATGAGTTTTGACTTTATGGTACGACTCGGCACGGCAAGGCTAGGTTTGCGTTTCCACTGCAGTTTAGTACCACTTTAAATAGGCGTGTTATACGCATATCTTGGCCAAGGGCTGAGTGACCTCCTGAAAACATTTTCATTCCACATCACCCCATAAAGCTTTCACTGGATCAGCTTCTCGGCTATTAACAAGAAAAACATCTGAACAATTTTGTTATAAAAAAGGTGAGCTGGTTGCGTTTGTTCACAAAAAAAGTTGCGTCCTCCACTGGTTGTGCTGATTTAAATCTAGAGGGTCTTGTGTTTCGGTACTGTACCCAGTGGAAAACCCCCCAAAAGTGAGCTTTACCAAACCACACAGTAATATGCAGTGGAAAAGGAGAAATTCTAAACCAGGGGTTCCTAACTCAAAAAGGTCCACTTTCCTGAGGAGTTTAGCTCCAATCCTAATCAATCACACCTGAACAAATTACTTGAGGTCTTCAGAATTACTAGAATGTTTCGAGAAGCTGAGTCTGAAGCTGGGTCTGAAGCTGAGTCTATATTCTGCAGCAAAAAGTTGTAACACCTTTAAAAAAGGTTCTTAAAAGAACTCACAAAATGGAACATGGAGATTCTTGGAAGACCAGCAAGTTTTACCCTACCTGATTCAACTTTTCCCAATATTAACTTGAGGAGGAATGCAAACAATGGGCTTCAGTTGCAAATCAAGAAACAATACTTACCCTTCACTGTGACTTTGTGCTCTCCAGTATTTGGATGAGTGAAGATCTCCACATGGATAGACACCTCTCCAACTGCATCATCAACACCAGTCCCTGCAGACAATATGAGATAAATCAAGACTCCATATCCAGTCTGGCAGGATACTTTGCATCAGTATGGCTCAATGGAACTTTTAATCACTTCCTTTATGAGTCATACAGAGGCAACATATGTTTTCAACTGATTGGATGACAAAGACATTTAACCAGTGTAATGGTGTTGAACCTGGCTTGAGAGATCATTAATAATATGAAGAGATTTTAAGGTTGGTCTTTAATGTCGGAACACTTCTTAAATACAAATTCAGAGCATATTATTATATTGACTGAGTTCAAATGTGAATTTCATTTGCACAGAATTTTAAATTAGCGAACAGCTGCTAATTTCCATAAAGGCTAATATACACAATTCAAAAAGCAGTGAGCTGAACAAATTTGACTTTACTTAATTGGGGTGATACATTAATTAATTTTAAAAAATCGTACAGCACTGCACAGAATGCAAATAAACTCTGAAAGTGATTGAACAAGTGATCCTTGCAACACATCTCTAATCTGAATTTGTGAGGCTTGTTCAGGGACAAAATAAATACACTTTATTCCAGTGTCCGTGTACAGCGCTAACAGCCTTTTACAGCTAGCTAGCTAGCAAAAATATCAAGCTGGCAAACTCATGTAGTAACACACGAGACAACCAAAATAATGTTTGTAACACACGAGACAACCAAAATAAAGTAATGCCTCACAGGATTCTTTTGCAACAAAGTGTTTACGATACAAAGATAAGTGTGTTTCCTCAGATTGTCATGAGTGTACCATCTGCACACATGCAGCGTGGTCACACTTCATTTCTGGTGTTTCATGAAGGGTTTATAACCATGACGGGGAGGGGGAGAGCAGTCCTATTGGTCCAGTCATTCATAGGAAAGAGAAGACGAGGAGAACATCTGATATCTTTTACTTGGTTTTAAATGCAGGCAGGTACATGCGGAAAACCACATCCATTCCCATACATTTCCATTCACACTCTTGGAAAGTGTCCATTGTCCTGAAGTTAAGCCTGGCTCACACTTGGCGATTTTAACCACGATTTGGCCATCTGAGAGAAATTTTTATAAAAATGTTCACATTTTTCTTATAAAGATTCCTATAATCCTATGCAAAAATCTGTCGTCTTTAGTATTCATTAGTTTGACATGTTCATCGATAGCCGATTAATGGCTGTTGCGATCGAGGCAATTTCCAACAAAATTCTGCCAGTGTCAGAAGATTTTGCGCATAGTCCTGCAGTGTGACATCTCCTACGACAAACATCAAACTTTTTTCGAAATTAAAGACAAGCCATGATCAAAATTAATGCTAAAGATATCTTTTATCAATGATAAATAAACTCCTGTGCTTTCATTTCAAGTTCGTACAGTCTGACAAGTACAATCCTAAAGGACTTATAAAGAAAGAAAATCGCACAGTGCCTGGCTTTAGGATGATATTCACAAACAGATCCTATGCATTTACGATTTTAAGTTATTAATTTTTGAAAACACCTTTGATTAATAACGCTTCCAATGAATTCAAGTATCTAAATGTGAATTAAATGGCTACATCTTTCCATGGAATCTAGGTCAGCTGCAATCAAAAAAAATAATAAAAAAATAGATTCCTTCCTTTCGGCATCTGTTATATGTGTGCGCTTGTCAGAGAAACAGGCTGATAATGCAGTTTCCTCAGAGCAGAACTATCTGAGCAAGCAGGGATTTGAAAGTGCTTGAACTAACGGTAATGCTGACGGCTGTTGACGTAGCACTTTATGATTACTCATACCAAAAGAGCACCTGGGTAAATGTCACGAAACCAGAAAAGTCACCAAAACAGAGATAAAGTCTGTCAAATAATATATATTTAAGTTTAATTCAGTATAATTTAGCAAAAAAAAAAACATGCATATATTTAGAATATATTTTCTGATCAATCACATCCAAAATAAAAGTTTTTGTTTACATAATTTATATTTGTGTAATGTGTAAATTTATTATGCGAATATAAATACATACATGTAAATATTTTTTAAATA
Source organism: Enteromius afrohamiltoni (assembly GCA_034779775.1). Lineage (NCBI taxonomy): Eukaryota > Metazoa > Chordata > Actinopteri > Cypriniformes > Cyprinidae > Enteromius > Enteromius afrohamiltoni. The sequence goes on along the minus strand of JAUYWG010000060.1, from coordinate 7,152,025 downwards.
TATGCTGTATGTGTGTGAACTCATATATATATATATATCGTTTGACAGCACTAATATTTAGGTTATTCATTTAATTTTTTTTATCATAATATATGTTATTGAAAATATGAAACAGACTTTCTTTCACTCATCAAACCCTTATCTCTGTAAATAATGCATCTTTAACCTAATAAATAAAGCAAATTTGACTCGAGCATCACAAATCTCAAGTTACAATCACACGTATCCAAGGGATTTTTTTTTTTTTACATGGCCCTTAAATGCCAATTTAGGGCCTTTCCGAACTGATGTACACTGACAGAAAGCTCATCACCTGACCCCAGGAACAAACCCTGATTGGCTGAGGGAAGGTTTGTCTTGTTAGCCTGAGCCTAAGGGAGGGAAACCACGTTGCGTGGTCGTGAGTGAAGATCACGCTGCGCAGAAGAACAGACCCTGCCTGCGGACAAGCTGAGTCAGTCGCAATTAATGTCACATCTACATTCGACAATGTGGTTCAGTGCTCCGAAAGTAACGTTTCGTCACAGTCTCTCACTCGCTTACTCATTGACACTCGCGGCTCGTCATCCGCAGAGCACACATGCGCCTCTCACACTGCAGAAGTGTGTGCATTCCTCATTCACTGCCATTCAAAACACACTTCATCCTGGGCTTCCTTGCTGCTGTAGCGATACATTTCAGACCAATGTATGTGAACATACAGCATGTTCTTCCCAGGTACATGCAAGGCCCTTTCTGTGGGGACGTATGGGTGGTCGTGGGGCATGCGATTGGCCCGTTGGAATGGGAGGTGCATGATCTGATTTGGGTGGATCACTGATCACTGGTTCTTTATCATCAGGGGCACCGGGCCCCACGTGAACGTACCCTTCTCTGGGTACACGTCTTCACTATGGGTGAACCTTACCCCCTTCCCTCCATGAACTGGTGGAAGAGAAGGAGAGGACGCAGAAAAATACAGAGAGAGAGAAATTGAGAGCACATAGTGAAGGGGATTTGAGAGATGGAAGGAAAGAAAGACAAGAAAGAAAGAAAGAAAGAAAGAAAGAGACAAGCTCATCAGATATCAATAGTCCTCTAAAACGAAGTGTCTTCAACCTACTGTGGTTTTTTACACACATACCCACATTCTTGCTTTTATATGTGTTTAAATACTTAAATAAAGCAGTGACATTTATCCTAATTACATTTTAAAGGATTATCTATTAATATTGCTTCGCCAGGGGCATCTCAAACTAAAGTGTGTCAGATTCCAAAAGTGTGTGAGGAACAGAAAGAAAGATGGAGACCAGATTAATATAAATATATTATATTAAATAAATAAAAAGAAAAACGATACATTTTTAAACTAAAGAAAGAATATTTTTAAGTAATTTGTTGTATAGATATTTAGTTATAAATATTATTATTGCTGATTATGCCGATTTCGTTTAAAAAAAACCCCACAAGTGGACATTTTGGACCCAATACATTATATATTAATGTTAATGTCATTATTTTTGTATTCTTTGCACACAATATTTTCATAGCTTCATAACATTATGGTTGAACCACTGATATCACATGGAATATTTTAATGATGTCTTAACTACCTTTCTGGGCCTTGAACGTGTCAGTTACATTGCTATGTATGGAGTGTCAGAAAACTCTCAGATTTCATCAAAAATATCTTAATTTGTGTTCAGAAGATAAACAAAGTTCTTGCAGGTTTGTAACAGTATGAGGGTGAGTAATAAATGACAGGAATTTCATTTTGGGTAAAGTACTCCTTTTTATGAACTACCTGATTTTATTGATTTTATAAGACTGACATTCTGCCAGGGTAGAGAATAAGTATTTGGAATACGTTTTTGCTATTTAAAGACAGTCAGACGTCTGGAAGATCCTTACCTTGTGTATTTTGGGACTGAACAAAGGTCTTGATGAGTTTGTCGGTGGCCTGAGTGTAGAGGGACAAGGCGTAATGCAGAGACTGCAGGTCTGGACTTTTCTCAAGGAACGTCTTCTTCAGCCCCACACCTCCAGCATGGAAGTATTGCTAAGAAACCACAAAACAGGAGATATTTCTTGAGACAGTGTTACTGTGTCTGGCTGGTCAGGATGCTCAAACAAACAAAAGCGATGCAGTGATAATGCTTCAAATCCCTGGAAACCTCATATGAATGGCTTCTTATAGCTGTCTTTGCTTATTAACCTGGGATAGAAGGACATTTTTTTACAACAAAAAAGGTTATATTATATTCTCCTCTACATCCCAAGGTGCAAAGACAATCTACTGAAAGAGCAAAAGTTTGACTGAAGTGTAAACTGAATATTACAAGGAAGTACAGCACTGTACGTAGTGCAAATCAAACGCATACTTGTGTAACAAAATGAATTCATATTTTAGTGTAGAGTGAAACTATTAGACAAAAGTCATATTTACACTATTTTTAACAACCTACTATTTGAAGCACAACACTGCACTGTCACAAACCAGTGGAAGAAAGTCTTTACACTGACATTCAGTCCTTTACCCACCTTTATAGTATCCAGTGCTAACTCAATCACTGCACACTGTTTAGGGGACAGTGCCTTGGCCTCCTCACGAACCATGTGCTCCTACATAAGGACAAAAATTGTAAGAACAAAACAGAACAATAATCTCTTTACAATTAACATTTGTTAATTCAGGTTCATTTAACCCTGGGTTAAAGTAATCCTGGGTTATCTTAAGTGATTATTTAATTACTGTCAAAACATTAAGACAGATCTGTAAAATACTTCAAGACACGAAGACATAGTAGAGCAAATGAGAATCATGAGGTCAAAGGAACTGCATGAAGAGCTCAGAGACAGAATTGTGGCAAGCAGCACAGATCTGGCCAAGGTTACAAAAAACTTCTGCTGCACTTAAGGTTTCTAAGAGCACAGTGACCTCTATAATCCTAAAATGGAAGATGTTTGGGATGACCAGAACCCTTCCTAGAGCTGGCCGTCCAGCCAAACTGAGCTATCAGGGGAGAAGAGCCTCGATGAGAGAGGTAAAGAAGAACTAAAAAAGATCACTGTGGCTGAGCTCCAGAGATGCAGTCGGGAGAAAGTTGTGGAAAGTCAACCATCACTGCAGCTCTCCAGCAGTCGGGGCTTTATGGCAGTTGGAGTGGTCCAACGAAGCCTCTCCTCAGTGCATAGAGTTTGCTAAAACAACACCTGAAGGACTCCAAGATGGTGAGAAAAAAGATTCTCTGGTCTGATGAGACCAAGATAGAAGTTTTTGGCCTTAATTCTAAGTGGTATGTGTGGAGAAAACCAGGTGCTGCTCATCACCTGTCCAATACAGTCCCAACCGTGAAGCATGGAGGTGGCAGCATCAAGGATATCCTAGACAAAAACCTTCTCTAGAGTGCTCAGACTGAGTCGAAGTTTTACCTTCCAACAAGACAATGACCCTAAGCACACAGCTAAAATAACAACTCCGTGACTGTCCTTGAATGGCCCAGCCAGAGCCCTGACTTAAACCCAATTGAGCATCTCTGGAGAGACCTAATAATGGCTGTCCACCAAAGTTTACCATCCAACCTGACAGAAATGGAGAGGATCTGCAGGGAGGAATGGCAGAGGATCCCCAAATCCAGGTGTGAAAAACTTGCATTATGGCTGTATTTGATCAAAAGGGTGCTTCTACTAAATACTGAGCAAAGGGTCTGAATACTTAGGACCATGTGATATTTCAGTTTTTCTTTTAATAAATCTGCAAAAATGTCAACAATTCTGTGTTACATTAATGAGAGAAAAATGAACTTATTATATGAATATGAATATATACATGTGAATATTTTTTAAAGATACCATTTATGTGTGTATTTGAGCTATATATACATAACAAATATACACAGGCCACAGACACACACACACACGTTATTTTGGATGCAATTAATCGTGATTAATCATTTGACAGTACTAATTTATAATAAAATGTACATTTTAATAATATTTATAATAATTTCATATATATATATATATATATAATTTATAAATAATTCAAATATTTAAATCATTTACAATAATTAAGATTTGATTTACACAATATAAACATGTTAATTCATGTATTTTAGGTTTGTTTATAAATTTGAATGCCTATTTTTTTCAAAATGTTATTAAAGTGTAATTTTTTTATTTTATTTATTTAAAACCATTAATACAGGTTTATTTAACCCTGAGATACCATAATCCCAGCGTATCTTATGCTACGCTTACTTTAAAGATAAAAGATATTAAAAAACATTCATACCTTTAACTTGGAGAGCTGACCGAGTTCCTTGGCTGCATTGAATATAAGCTGAGTGCCCTGGAGGAAGAAGAGGAAAAGGAAAAAAAATGGAGGAAGCGAGAAAAAGAAAGAGACATTAGTCAGGTCACAGAGTTTGGCAAGGTTGTAGACAGAAATGCCACATCACAGAGGTCAGAAACAGACGGCCTCAAACGTCAGACGCGCACTCGCACAATCCCAGCGTGCCCCTCCACCCCCAAACACACCCGCACACAGCCACGCATCGACACACAACTGTTTGTGCAACATAAGACGGTAAACTAGCTACATACAGAAGACAGAGACAAGAGTTGAAAGGTTTACAAAACCAGTAGGTCCACAGCCTGAACAACACCACTCTGGTGATATATCTAGTATCTACGACTGGCCGATACTCAAATTTTGGATATATCACTAAGTAAATGAGGCTTGTGCACCTTATTGTACCATTATAACATTATACAAATGTGTACAATGAAGTCCTTCTTGGAAAATTAAATTGTTAGTATACAGAAATAGTCTTGTATTTCTGGCAACGCAAAAAGAAATAGTCGTTTAGACCAGCATGGACATCGAAGTCTAAAGCGACTGTCATGCATGCATTATTTAACCTGGTATGTCCAAGCACCTGTAATGAACTATGTGAGGATTTGAAGGGGAACATAGGTGTGTGAGTCTATAGGGAAACCCACAACTGCATTGAAAACAAGGGGTAAAAAAACACTGCTTCCACCGGTTTGTTTCAACAGGGGACCCAAGTCACACAAAGAAGACATTAAGAATGAGAGAGAGAGATAGAGAAAGAGAGAGAGAGAGAGAGACAAGAAACATTGAGCTAAATGGGGATTCAATCCTTACATCACTGTGACAAGCAAGCTTCACCCTGCCCTGTGAAGAGAGGATAGTGTAATTAACTTCAGAATTGGTCTTGGCCACTCTTTAATATGCTGTCCATTATTCAGTAACCGAGAAGACTAGCGGGCCAATCACATCATTTCAGTTAGAGGAAAATTATGAAAAAGGAAAAATTGTATTCAAAAATATGCTTTCAGTTTGTTGTTAAATAGACAGCTCACCCAAAAATGAAAATTCTGCCAATATTTACACTTTTTTAAAAATATTGATTTCTACTGGATTAATTGTTTTTCCTTGTGTGGAACAAAAAATGAGATGTTTTGAAGAATGTCCGCGCTGCTCTTTTCTAGGTAATGAAAGTGTATGGGCACTGGAGCTGAAAAATGTACTTTAAATGAGTCATTATTTGCTAAAAGATTTACTTAATTTAGTTTTCAAAATGTCTATGTAAACTGGTTGCTGGAAAGCTTGAGAATTTTTTTAATACAGAACATAATATTACACTATAAACTGGTTGAAATAAAATACTGACATTTATTTACTATTTATTTAACAATAACAATATAACAATACAGTACGTGACCCTAAATGTCTAACATAAAAAAGATAGTATGTAAAAAAGATAGTATGTAACTTTACACAGTTTAAACCTGGGTTCTTTCTTCCCTTGTGAAAATTGATAATATTTTGGTCCGTGATTAAAAAAAGAACAAAATCTCATTCCTTTATTGATGTTAAAACTGGTGCAATGCAATTTTGATGTGTCATATTTCAATATACGTTAATGTGAAATATATTTTAAAGCTACAGCAGATAGAAAGAATTTATATATGGATGTAAGACGAGAGTAAATGACAACAGACGTTTCATTTTTGGAGGAACTACTCTTTTAAAGTAGTTAAAATTAATTATCTTAAATTTTGCATTCTTTGTAATCTAAGGGACCGACTAAACTAGTCAAATACGAAAACTCTATAATACCTTTTTTAAGGTAATTCTACAAAAAAAGTGATTGAACATCTTCAAATGGAAGCTAATAGATTATAACATTATATATAAAAGGCAGAAAGAATATTTTCACCGTAAAATGGCAAAACAATTTTTTACAAACAACAGATGAATAGACTCTACTATTAAAAGATTGTTAAAAAAAAAAATTCCCAAGCCTGAGAATAGGAGGGGGGGGACTAAAAAATAATATCCCAGAAAACACATCAGTATGACACCTTGAGGGTTCCGTCACGCCAATTCTGGTACAACAACACGCAAAAACCAAACAGATTGACAGAATAATGTCTGCAGAGACTAAAATAAGAGAGGCTCGGGAGTTGAGGTGAAGATCAGATGCAAGCAACAACCCACAGAGGACAGGTTTCAAACAGGTGACAGAGAAGGGAAGGGTGGACCACCTGAAACCAGTCAATGTCACCCAGATAATAGACCCGTCACGGACACTAGACTGGTAGCGAGAGAGCGTAGTTTCCAGGAGAACAAGTAGAGGAAGGGGTTGGCAGTCAGACATCAGATTGGAAGTTTTCTCGGGGTGGAAAAGGGCCTTGTCCAAGTCAATTAGGAAATGCACCATGCTGCAGCCACCTCGGGTATACAGACCACTGAGGTGACCAGGGAAAGGAGAGGAAATGCACGAAGAAGAGAAGAAGGAGACAGTGGGAGAAGGAGAGAAAGATGTGACAGACGAATGAGGATGCACTGGACAAGAGGAAGGGACTTGGCAGCCACACAGAGCAGAAGGAGGTGGTGGGAAGGGGGTCACCCGGCATGGACGGACTGCGGGACACACAGACGCACAGACAAAAGTGCTCTGGTACTTACTATCATCTGTGGAGGTGGAGCGGGGGGGAGAGCGAGAATGTAATAACCAGAGAGAAGGGTCAGTGAAGCTACAAAGAGCCCCACATCAAATCAAAAGAACCATTAACATTCAGTCTACAGGACCAGCTTCAGGCCTGATATGATATTACAGTAAGTCCCAAGGTCTGTGCTAGCCTGAAGAACTAAAACAGGTCCAGCGTGGAGGAATAATTCAGCCAAAAATGAAAAATCAACCCTTGTCGCATTCCAAACCGGTTTGATTTTCACAAAAAAGAGACATTTATATCAATGTTCAAGCTGCTCTTTTCCATACAGTGAAAGTGGAGGTCAAGCTACAAAAAGGACATAAAGTAACATAAATGTATACCATATGGCTTACAGCCCGTTCACACCAAGCACGAAAACTATAAAGATAACGATAAAGATATTGTTCTAAAAATTTTTTTTTATATTAATGAATAGTAGAGTCCACACCACAATGATAACGATAAAGGCACAGAAGAACGAAATTGTTGTAATATTTTTTTTTTATTATTTTATCCAGCTGATGAACGATACAAACATTGACAGCCAATCAGAATCAATCCCGCTGTCACATGCTGGAGAATATAAAGCGGACAACGCCCTTGATAGAATAAATAGATGATATTGTTTGCTGGTGTGGACGAGAATATCGTATATATCATATATATATCTTTATAGTTATCGTGCTTGGTGTGAACAGGCCTTTATGCAGTGTAATCAAAGACTTCTGAAGCAAACTGTGGAAAACAGTATATATATATATGTATATATAAATATTATGTATATATAATAATATTTCCATTGCTGCATATTCAAAGGCAGTGTTTCCAAAGATTAACAACGTAATTTTAGTTTTAAGGTGCTGTATGTAGGATTGACACCTAGATATTGCATCCTAAATTCGAAATATTGGAGAGTGTTTTCTTTTACCCAGCCTCTCCTCCTCAGACTTGACACACATGCAGGTTGCCAGATTGAAAAAATGAAATGCGCTGTGTTCTCCGCCAACTGGCAACCTGAAGTTCCGAAATACTATTTGGTAAACTGGCAGTGGGCGGGTTACACAGACCAAAACAGAGACAGACATTCCGACATGGAATGCACATTTTCAAACTAACTCTAGCAGTGTTTTTTTTATCTTTAGTAGATGAAAACCTACATACAGAATCTTTAATTCTTCAAACAAAGGTGTTGTAGGCTTCAAAATGTTAAAATACTTGGAATAAAGTATTCTTCCAATATGGGCCCCTTTTATAATGTCCTATTTGGATCGTGAAAGCACCTTCATTGTAGGGAAAAGAGTAGCATCATCATGAACTTCCATAGACCGGGGCTGGTCCTGGAAGGCCTTTGTCCCACAGAGTTTAGCTTTGAACCCCACAGGTTTTCCGGACTTGCAGAAATGTATTCTTTGCCAAATGGAGGTAAACTCAGTAAGACGTTGACCCTGCAGGACTAGGACTGAATCTATAGATGTAAGAATGCCATACTGATTTGGAACAAGGGCGATTTACATGTGAGGATTTAAATTTTGAGTGAATTGCTACATCAATTTTTGGCGTTTTTTGCAGTAAGCATAACCGTAATTTGCAACTGGATAATTAAGCCAATAGGACGATGTCTCCAGTTCGAATTAACTGATGTGGGTCTCTTTTGTCAAAATAAACAAATACAAACAAAAATACACAGTTATATCAAGACAAATTAAAAGCAGTAAGTAGTCTCTGCTCCTGTAGAAATGCTCTCAAAAATAAACTAGCATTCAAATATATAGAAATACGCTTCATGAAACTTTTTAGTCAAGATTATTATACATGAAATGTGCAACTGTGTGACTACAGGACCAGAGAGCAGTCTCAAGAGGTGTTTGAATGATATGGTGCACTCCCAATGATTTTAGAGTGGAAAGATGTCTTTTGTCCAAGGTGATTTTTTTGGAAAGGGACATGTTTTGTTGGGCATGAAGAGATACATTTCCAGTTGTTCAGATTCTTCAAGATCCATACCAGAAAACACAATGCTGTAAACAACTTTGGCATTTATATAAAATTAAGTATGTCTCAAAAGTCTGCTCTTCACTAAATTATAAACAGTTCATTACCGTTTGGTCAGTCAAAGGTGGCAGAACAATCGTCTTCTCCATTGTGTTCATCACCAGCTTCCAAAGCTCCTTTAGCACTCGCTTCAACACTGTCTTCTCACAGATCTTGGCAAACAGTGTGAGACTAAAAAAGGAAAAGTTAAAGAGTGAAGCGAAGGTGTGAAATTTCCAGTAGAGTGTTTTGTAAAGAGATCAGCATCTTACTTGCTGTCAAGGAAGTCCATGATGGGCTGGAGGACGTTGTCAGCATCCTGTGCCACGCTGCTGCAAGCACTTGCTGGCACGTTTCCTGTCCCCTTCACCTGGCTAAGTATGTCACCCATCTGCTTGACATTTTCTTCAATGTTTGGCTGGAAACTAGTGGGTGGAGAACAGATGTTACTCCAAGAATAGAACAAAAAACAACTTTTTCCTGATCTCTGGTAACTCACCTGGTGGCAAAGATCCTTGCAAGGTCATCCAAAACATTGTTGAGCTTCACCTGTAGTTCTTTCAAGATGTCACTAGCTTCAACGTTCAACTGAAAGCCATACAAATCAATGGTCAAAACCAACAGAACTTGACCATTTTCTCAGAAGGTTGGCGCTCAAGAAGCAAATCTAGGCTTTGCTAAGCCATAATATTGGCATATTTGTGGTACACTTACATCTTTACCACCCATGGCCTCAAACATCTTCTCAAGCTGTACCCTGAGCTGTTGGATATTATTGATGAGGATGCATGGCTGTGGGGAGCAAAAACACTTTGTTAAAATGCATCAAATTCAACACAAGGCTAACTCAACCAAAAAAAGCTATTTTTTAGGCATATTTTAGTCATGTCAGATCAACATACTTTGACAGCGCCATCCTTTGCATTCTAGAATGAAAGAAAATGAGAACACAACGGAATGAGACAAATTCTGTATGTAAGCAACTATGTCAAAAATATAAACCTGATTCCATAGGGATTTTTAGACTATTACCACTTTCTCCTTGGTGCAGTGATTGGGGAAGTCTCTTGAGATGATGTCTGCATAGGACAGCAGAACATTGCTAATGGTCTGTGGGGTAAAGAGAGCATGTTAAAACAAGTCCAATGAAAACACAAACTATTTCATGGACTATTTGATGGAAATGCTAATTAATCGATAGAATTTTGTAAATGTCGACACAATCATTTTCCGTTCAACTTCAGCGCATAAATTTTATGTTGATACTTTAAATGTCGCAAAAAAATGTTTGGAAACACAGAGAAAATTTCCGTGTCGAGAAAATGGGCTAAACGTAGTGTCACATGACAGAATTAGCCTATTGGCAGCTTCTGTGTTCATGGTGTGGTGAAATAAAATGAACAAAATTAACATTCGTATTTCCAATTCAGTCTAAAAAAAGTTAATTAGAAAACAAAAAAACAATAATTGAAACCACACCTGCTTATGAATAGCCTACTGCTTGATGCTGGAGTATCTAAATAGTCTATAACAAAGTACAAAACAATGAAAACTCAATAAACTTGTTATTTTTATGTAGGCCTAAATAATTTAATAAATGTAAATAATTGAATATAAATGAAGAACAGACTATTTGCATTTGATTTGCTCAATAGGTGAAATTATGTATGGAAACAGCTGAAGGACAATTTTTTTTTTGCGATACATCAAAACTTATGCAACAATTAATTTTTTTAAAGATGACGTCATCACGCACACCATTTTTTTCTGAAAAAGGCCAGTTGGATGGAAACAGCGAATTTCGCAAATTCCTTTTTTACGCAAAAAAGCAAAACAGTATAAAAACTGGATGGAAACTAGGCTACAGAATGACTGTGAAGGTCTTGCTAACCCTACTCATTTGTAAAAAAAAAAATGGGGTTTGCTGTCTGAGGTATCAATTTTTCATTAGTTAAAGGGCTAAACTGACTTTGGCTTGCAGTAGGTTACGATCATGCTAAGAAAAATCTTCAACCAACACTTGCAACCAAAGTCGAAGCTAAGACTTTTACTCAGTGATGTAATATTTTACTATTAGACAAGCAATATATTTAAAAGGCTCTCACATTGTCCAATTGGCTAAAACGAACAGATTTACAAAATATATTAATGAAACGATCATGAGGACCTTGGCAAATCTCTTCATGTAGTGCCCGACGATCTGTGGGTCTGGACACTCCAGCTTCTTAATGATCTCGAAGCTCTGGTTAAGCTGCGAGAAGACGTCCACTACCGAACAGGAGAAGAGAGCATGCTCTGAAGTTTGCTGATACTGTAAAAAAGAAAGAGTTGGATGTGCAAGTCAGAAAAGGTACTAGAATAGAAAACACGAGAGACCGCGCAAGCAATTTGCGACCAGACGTCAGGTGTGAGCTCTTTCGTCTGGAAATAATTGGGTCGAGGTGAGGCTGTGGCAGATTCCCAAAGGGGGCTCGCTGGAAGTAATGAACTAAAGAGTGTGCTTATTGGTTCAGGAACATGCTGAGGAGCCCGGAAGGGCACTCATTCATCAAATTCTGACATGTCTGCCTGCAGGCATGAGGTCTGTTGTTACTGTAACTTATTCCAGCTGCTAAGCTAAATAGTAAGCATAGCTTTACAGTAAATTTCTTTAAGATTCAATTTTTTACTTTTACTAGTATTATGGCAAAAGTCAAACTATATGTTATTAGTTTCAAAAATATAGAGATACTTTTTTAATACTTTATTTTGTTTACTGTGTTTATTATTACGTTCATGTAGATGCCAATGTTGATACTTCAAAGGCTGATTGCCATTATGAATTATATACACCAACCTCTATGCCTCTACAACATTCATATTTGGGTTGCTAGGGTGCTCAGCAATGGTTGCTAGGGCGTGGAAAACAGATGTGCTCAGTTCCTTCACCACAGTGTGTCTATGGGGCAACATCGGGGGGCTCTTGCGCCCAAGGGGTACAACTTACACCCCATTGTTCTTACATAGTTTGCCAGCCCCTTCAACATAATTCTTTCTTTGAGATAAAACCTGTCAAATTTGGCTGCTAATCTTGTTTATAAATACATAACTTATACCTTTATATGTTTTTATTAATTTATAAACTATGGTATTTGTTGCATCTGCATCGAATGGCCTTGAAGATAATGCACCAAAAGGCAAGAGAAATAAATCTCACCCCGTCTTTCTTGTCGCGCTCCAGGGCTCCGTGCAAAAAGTCTCGCGACACCTCCTCATTCTCATCCAACCACTGGATGACAAACGGCTCGAACCACCTGCAGAGTAACATCACCACCTAAAGCTCTATTACCCATCATACCACGGTCACAGTGACATTTTGAATGTGCATGACACGGATAATACATGTGCGAGATGGGAGACGTCAGGAGTCACTCACGTGGGATATTCAGGCACTCTGCTCTTGAAGAAAGGCAGATCTTTGCAGTATTCATTGTAGAGCCACTTTACTTTGAAGTGCAGGTTCATGTAATCGGCACTCTTGCACAGGCGGTTCTTTTCATGCTCTGAAAGCCACGAGGTGAAGACAAAAGCTCTTCACGAAACAGTCTGAGATATAATTCCACATAACACATCTGCGCAGAGCGGAGAACCCCTACCGAATCAGCAGATGAGAAGAACTCCGCCACATGCCGACTTTTCACCAAGTGTGAAATTTAAGTGGCTATCAATGTGAAACCCTGCTTGTGTTTCTAACTAAAAATCTAACTAAACTAAAAGAACCTTTTTTATTGCATCTCATCTGTCAGTCAAGTTATGAGCACTGCAGACCTACAGCTGAAACTTTTTAATGAGCTTCTGGAGTCTACAAAATAGTCTACAAGACCAAGAATCAATCAATACAAAGGCTAGACAGATCAAGAAAAGCCTCAGCTTAGACTCACCTTCCATTGCGTACTTCATATCTTGAGCGAACAGGTTCCACATAACCTCTGCGCTGATCTTCCCAACATTGAGCTCCTGCGGAAACCTGTGTGAACAAGAATACATAATATTAAGAGCCTGAAAAGGTTCATGAATGTATATTTTGTGCAGTAAAATGATGCCGGACTCACTGGTTAAGGCAGGGGGTGTAGGAGTTCTTGTCCTCTTCGATAATTGAGACAATGAGGGTGATTAGCTTAGACCAGAAGTCTAGGTTCTTGATACTTGGACCTTGTTCCTCTGGAGGAACCTCTCCTTTTTTGTTCTGCACAAAAGGAATTCATTTTGAAATAGTAGCTTGAAGCATGTTATGGCTTTTCATAATCTGCCAAACTGACTGGAAGAAATTAGCCCACTAAGGCGCACAGCAGGAATGGCTTATTTCAGCCAGCAAACAAACAAACACAAATATGCCAACCACTCCAGGGGAACACGATATAGAACAAACCTGCAAAGCTTCACAGCAAAATATAGTAAGTAGCCCAGGGTTAGATGTTTAATTCAACAGGAAGAGTGTTTGATATTTATGAGGGAAGCCTGTAACATCTTCAAAGCAGCATAAACAAAAGCAGCAAGATGAACTGCTCTGATAAAATGACTCGGATGCTACCGGGTTAAAGAGCTTTGGGGCTGATCAGGGCCGGTGGGCTCGAAAGCATCGACTCACCGGGTCCGTTTGATATTCTCGACTATACAGCTCGTGGCAGTTGTTGAAGATGTATTCGTAGGTAGAGTTGAGGCAAGCCTTCACACAGTCCTTCACTACCTGGCTGGCACGAGGAGGGCTCTGGAGCTCTTGGACCTGGAGAAAAAAAGTTAATGGAAGTTCATGGATAATTAGATCGGTATGAACAATTGAATAGAAAAATGTATGCAAAATGAAAGTGATGTGAAAATTTTTTAAGAATCATTCAGAAATAATAATAATAAAAAAAAACGTATAAAAATAGTAGAATAACACCATGTGGAAAATAAAGGTGAACAAGAATTGTATGAAAAAATGCATACGAAAATTGCATGAAAAAAGAGAATTGTATTAAATGACAACTGTGGAAAAATAATAATAAAATAATATTAAACAAAGAAAACTGTATAAAATGGTATGAGAAAAGATATTTTATCAAAATATCTTGGTAAAGTTTTTATTAAAATATTTTAGTAAACTATTAGAATTAATATAGAAAGGAAGATATATAAGAAACCCATTAAAAAAGAAATTGCAGGAAAAAAGAAAATTGTAAACTATACTGAAATCTTTTTTTAATAAAAAATGTATGCAAAAAATAAACCGGTCCAAAAAACGCAGAGAAAAAAAAGAATAACATAAATGAAAGAAAATCCTCTTTAAAATGCATGAAAAATAAAATTGTACAAAAATCATAAAAATTAAATAAAATAAAATAAAACACACAAAAAATAAACTAGATTTTAGAGAACATTGTATCAAAAAAATTGCATGAAAAAGAAATTATAAAAAGAACAGTCACAAAAAAACTAAAATAGCATGGAAATCGGTAAAAAAAGAACACAATACAAAAATGAAAAGAACACAGTCAGAAAATAGAAAGAAGTTTGACAAAACTTGTATTGTAAAATGAAAAAAACATTACATGAAGAACTTGCATTTGTACAAACATTGTACCAAAAAAAGTATAAAAATATATATTTTTTATTTACTAAGTTTATTCAAGTCAACAACATCAAGGATTCACAACTAACCTTCATCCTGAAGAATGTGATACTGGTTAGGAGGTCCACAGTAGATTTGAGGTCCTGCAGTCTCTCAGGGCTGCTAGCTGGGAAATTATTCTTAACACACACAAGAAAAGAAAATGTTTCTCTTTGTTTTCAATACAACTTTAAGCTGTTATATGCAGTCACAAACAAACCAATCTCATTTGTCTGATTCAGTGAACCAGCAGGTGAACACCACACCAACCATTTACCTTTAGTTACAGACACAAGAAAAAGTGTGACTACTCAAGGAAACACCAAAAAGTCCCAATACCCTGTACATAGAGAGGTCAATCCTCAGGGAGTTGTGAAGCTGGTCCAGAAGCTTGACAAATCGCTCTTTCTACAAAAACAAAACCATTTCAAATTATAATTATTAGTACAAACTCTTCAATGCTGAAATCTTTCTTTTTGGTGTGGTTGGATGAAGCATTCACCCCAAAGTTAGAGGCTGCGAAGCGGTCCGAGGCAGACACGTTGTTGGTGGCCTGGGTTGTGTGAGCGTAGTAAGCGTTGATGTTGGCCAGTAGGGTGCTCATGACGGCAGGCACTCCAGGACACATATACTTTGATGACAAACAGGCAAAGTGTCTAGAAACAGAAACAGTACATAAGCAAACAGCTAAAACTTCAATGACAAAACCTAGGGGGGAGAATCATACGTCATGGCTTGATAAATTGACTCCACTCCGTAGCGCATGGCAAACTCGTCTACGATTTCTTGGGGCGTCTCTTCAAAGTAGACCTTCCATGCATCATCACCCTTGGCATCTGGTATCTTCACCACCCCGTTGTTCTGGATGTCCGTTAGATAGTGGAAAAGGTTCTATGGAGAGATGGAAAGAGTATCAGTTCTCTAAGGACTAATTTAATATACTCCAGCAGGCACTATGTTATTAAGCATGGTAATAAATAATAGTAGGAGGAAACTGAGAATGACAAATAGGATCATGACAGCATCAGACTGACCTCGTGCAAGCAAGTGTACTGGACGTGGTACGGAGCTACGGTTTCCTCTCCTTTGATCTCCACACTGATGTGCATGCGAATGGCTCCAGACACAGCAGACTTGTCCGTACGCTTGTCTGAAAGGAAAAAAAATGAAGTTCGTTGTGTGAGCTGTGTGATAAAATGAAGTTGTACAAAACCAATGCTATCTCACGACCAACTTGTACATATTTTATGAGGTGGCTAGTTTGTACGAATGTGTATTACTTCACTTTATACGATTTGTATGATTTTGTACGATTTGTCTAAACCCCAGAGATGGGTAGGTATAGAGGAGGGGTTAGGTGTAGGTCATTCGTACAAATTCATATGAATTAGCAACTCGTAAAATACTTACGATTTAAAAATCATATGAATCTGTACAAGTGAGGAGTGAGTGAGGTTGTACAAATTTGTATGAATTAGCCACCTCATAAAATATGTATGAATTGCTTTGAGATTGGGCTGACAAAAACCATAACGCTGAAAGAATACGAGTCTGAAAAAAACCCATAAAAAAAAAACGATAATTATGTGAAAATCCCGTTAATTGTATGAACTTGTAAAAAAAAAAAAATATGCAAAGGAAGATCATAAAAAAATATAATTTCATAAGAAACCCATAAAAAAGAAATCAATGCAGAAATTGCAGGAAAAAAGAAAATCGTATAAAAAATGTATGCAAAAATTAAAAACGCCAAAAACGCGGAGAAAAAAAAAAAACATAAATGAAAGAAAATCCTCATCAAAATGCGTGAAAAACTAAATTTGACAAAAATCATAAAAAAATCTAATAAAATAAAAAATTGGTAAGGCAAACATAATCTTATCAAAATCAAATACAGAAAAAGGTAAAAAAAAAAAAACACCCTAGTGTTGATTTTAGAAGTGCGAGAAAAATTTAAATTAAAATGTGTAACTTAAGTTAATCCATATTTTATATCAGTGCTACTATACAAATATGTGATAAAACTTTTAAGTGTCACAATATCAATTGTACAAGGTTGCTACAGTATGTTAGCAAGAAAGTGAGTGAAACCGAGCAAACAAGCCATGCCAGTCATTTTGATATATCACAAACAGACAAGATATGATATGTGAACGCCCATCTAATGATAATCACACTAATTGTTCTGTAATCCTCGGCCTCGCTTCTTCTAAAGGTCATTGGCAAATGGGCTCAAAGTTGAAATTCTGACCTTCTCGCAACATGAATACAACATAACATTTATGTTATGGCAAAGAATGGCTGGCAGAGCTCATTATGTAACGCTTGGCTACTCACCCAGGTTGTACCAGACGTCCATTTCTCCGCTCAGAGTTCGAACCTCAATGATAGTCTGACCGAGGAAATCATCAGACTCTCGTTTGAACTTCTGCTTTACTCTGGACTTGATGTCGTCATCCTCGTCCCAAACACGCACTTTGATCCGATCGGAAGAGTTGTGACACTCGCTGTTAAGATATTTTTATATAAGCACTGATCCTCAACAAAATATGTTTGACACATATTAATTGAGATTTGAATCACTTACAAATTGAAGCTCTCGTCCCATACAGGGTTGAGGTTGCCATAGATGGTCTTGGTTCGTTTTTTGGTCTTGCCTACTTGCACCGTAACATAAGGATCGCTGGAGCCGGTTTTATCCTTTGCCTGCAGGCCCTGGGCACATAATACTGATGGGAAAAACAACAGGGTTAATATTAATATAATCAATATGTCATAAACTACTAGTCAAAGTGGGTTATTACCGGTGATGCTGATCTTGGCTGACCACTTGGATGTCCCGTCCAGGACGCTTTGCTTCACCTGCTTCATCTGCGCCACGTGTGTTCCCTTGATGACTCCAAACACGTCCTGAATCAGCTCGAATATCTCAGGCTTGTTGCGTTCACGGATCTTCATGCGGTCTTTCAACACCATGATGATGTTCTGCGTGCGATCCTCAGCTCCATGCTTAGAGCTCTTCTCCGCCGCCCCTGTAAAAATCGGATAAGGTTTATTTAAATACTACCGCATACTTACACTTAAAGCCCAAAGTTCGGAATGGATGTGGTTTTTCAAATGTTTTTGAAAGGAGCCTCTAATTGTCACCATGGTTGAGCTCAACATTTATGCAATCAGTTTAAAATAACAGTGTCAATATATTTTAAAATACTTTTTTTTTTTTTCCCTATGATGGCAAAGCTGAATTTTCAGCAGCCATTACTCCAATCTTTAGTGTCACAAAATCCTTGACAGTGAACACATTTAAAATGTTACAAAAGATTTCTACTTCAAAAAAAATTGGGGGGGGAAAGAAAAATATAAATAAAATATTTACAATACATTGATATCTTTATACAATATTAAAGCGATATGCTGGAATGGCTGCTAAAAATTCAGTTGTCATAACAGAAATTAAATACATGAAAGAAAACATTAAAAAAAGTTGATCTATACTACAGTTCAGAAATTGTGTGATCAGTAAATTTTTTTATCTTTTTAAAGACATGTCTTCTGCTTATCAACAATGTATTTATTTGATCAAAAATACAGGAAAAAAATTTAATATTGTGAAATATTATTACATTTTAAAATAACGGTTTCTGTTTTAATACGCTGTAAAATATAATTACTCTGATTTTACATTCTGATTTATCAAAGGGGTCATCGGGTGTCCGTTTTGCACAAGTTGATATGATTCTTTAGTTGATAACATACTTTGGTTAAAATACCCTGTCAAAATCAGCTCTATTTTCATCAAGGCATTTTAGTCCATGTTCCTTTAAATGCTAATGAGCTCTGCCAGCCATTCATTTGCCATAACACCCATTTTCCTGATACTGTTTACGTTAGCCAAGGAACTTTCCAACTAGCACATTATTAGGAAAGGCGATTCGCAAAGATTCGAAAAAGAACCTTATACTCACTTCTTTTAGTAGGTGAGGCTGAATGACAAATTAATCGTAAATAAATAAACAAATGACGACTGCTATTCATTATTACATCCAACAACAAATACCTCAATCTTAGTAGACTTCTTGATTTCTGAAAATGTTATCTTTTGAGCAGTAGCGTATTTTTTGTATTGAAGACACAACATTTGAGAGTGAAGAAGAGCAAGAAGAGCATCTTACTCTGTAGACAGTCAGCATTAAGCAAATCCTGACACTTCTCGTGACACTTGACCCCACACTCGGTGCAGCGCATGCCTTGTCGAGCGATGCCCCACAGAAGCCCCTCGCACTCGTAGCAGTAGGTGGGGGTGGTGGCGGTCCACACCTCAAAGTTGTGTGGTGTAGTACAGGAAATGGGGTAGATCAAAGCCTGCAGGGTCTTCTTATAGACATGACTCTTCTGCAGGGTCATAATAAATCAACAGGTCAACAGAAAACAGTTCCTAACGGAAAAAGCATGAATATCCAGGAAGAAAACAAGGCTTGTTGACATACCAATTCTTCATTGTTAAGTGTGCTGGAGGCCATAGCAGAAGTGATGCCTGCCTTTCGAGAGTTCTGGACAAGAGACTAAAAGAGACAACATATGTAGGACTCAAAAATACATACGTACAGGTATGTATTTGTTGATTGAAAAGTGAAATACTTACCATTGCCTGCAGGAGGTGAGGCATTGGAAAAAAGAAATAAAACATTTTAGAAGCTTCCCAACGATAACACATGTTTTGATTCATACATTAACTCAACCAGGGTTGATTAAGCTAAAAAAAAAATCAAAAAAGGAAAACAAATGCAGGTTATAATTTTTATAAATCTACTGACTCAATCTCATGGAGAAAGTATTTATGTAAAGAGGTCACGAAAAGTGCTTGTGCATGTGAAAGACTGAAATACAGAGAGAGCAGAGAGAAAAAAGAAAGAGGCAGGAGGTACTTTGTCTCTAGTTGAATAGTTTTTGACATGCATTTTAATTCTGCTCAAGTCAGCACTTTGGCTTCTGACTCTTAGAGTCCGTATCGGTGACGTTAAGCTGGATTAAAACCGACAAACTGAAGAGCTGTTTAGTGCGGTATGGTAATTTCTGCCTCATCTTCCAGTCGGTAGCGTCAAAACAAGCCTGGTGCCGTTGCCTGCTCTGACAGATCTCCAGTGAAGGCTGCCAGGAGCGTTCTTGGCTGAATAAGTACAGCCAGACCTACATGACAGCTGTCAGCTAATGAACGTTTTTTTTTTTTTGGCTCTTGTTACTTTGTTTAATCAATACACAACTAACTCTCTTGTCAATCTCATGAGAAGTTTTGCAGAAAGCGATGTTAACAAGTCAACTCAAAAATGGAATCTGCGGCTTCTTTAATGTAGTTAATAAACATCAATTTAACACTTAGTGAATGCATTTTGCCTGTAAGCAGACTGAATTACTAGCTACATGTGGTTATTATATTACAACTTGCTTGTGTTTGAATATGCACTGATAGATTAGGAACGGTAAGACAAGAAACTTGTGTTAGTAGGATCAGTTTGGATTCTATCTTGGTTTTAACATCTATATTGCCTCTATCCACGGGAGAACCAATGATGTTTGATTTTATTTAAAATCTCCTAACCTTTTATGAAGCATCAGTGGAAACGTTCAACAAGCTTCCAAAGTAGGTTACAGGCACAAAACAAGGTTAGCAGGCAATGAAGTCAGCACAGGAAAAATTACACAAGCCAAAATGAATGGGACTGTAAAGGAGACTTTGAGGCAGTCGTGAGACTGGAGATTCATCAGTCTACAGGGTGAATGAAGCTGAGAAATGCTCTAATAACGTCTAACCCTGTAGCCGTGATTCAAACAGATGTGCCACAGAGACTTCCGTGAACTACAGACCCTTGACAGAACTGCTTCCCAAAATAACCACACTGATGCGTATGGACGGTGCTTTTGAAGAGTTGGTAAGGTGATGTTGGATCCAGCAGTGCTTTAGCTGAAAGTTTGATGTACTGAAGCAGGGTTGTGTGACTCACCAGGTCTCGGACGAGAGGGATGGCTTTCCTCTTGCGTAGGTCAGGCATGCTGTCTATGCTGTAAAGAGCACCTCCAGGTCTGGGGATCAAATGAGTATGTATTATATATATATATATATATATATATACATATACACAACTAAAATGTTCCCAGCTCCAGAAACATAGTAAATACTTTGGTAAAACAGTTCATGTGACATCAGTAGCTTAACTTCAGAGGTTTGAATTGCTCAGACACACAGCCATTCTGAAAATGAGCTGCAGTCCTTTGGTGACACTCACCCTGCTTGCAAAAAGAGTGACGCAAGTCCTGGAGTCTCACCTCGAGCCTGCGGACAACAGGGAGTGACAGCAGAGTCAGTGACAGAGCTCTATACCTCTCTTTTATCTATCCACTAAACCACATCAAACATATATTCTACATCCATGCAGACATCACAATGTAATTTCAATTATATAATATATATTTAAGAAAAAAAGACCATTGTTTATTTTTGATAGGACTCAAAAAGAGCCTCCAGCAGGCAGATCTCATTGATATCAGTGGCAGGCCTATCTCATGATTAGACTGGCTTTGCCAAACATCTTTATATCCATCATCATTATTCTGTCTTAACAACTCCATGAATATCTCAGACGAAGCACGTCGCAGTCATCGGTCAGGAAAATGTGTTTACTTTGGACCCACGCATAACCAGACCCACCTTTCAGACTGCTTGTCCAGCTTCAGTAAAGCAGTGAAGAGCATGACAATCGCTATGGCAATGACAAAAAACTGAAAGAAAAAAAGCAAAAACAAATGGGGTGGAACACAAAGGGGGACAAGGCATGAAATCTTAAAACAAAAACTTGTTTGTAAATGTATGTAACAGTAAAATGTAAAACTTAAAACAAGTGACAAAAAGTAACATGAAATGGACAAGACAAGCAAGAAAAAGGACAACAACGCAGGGCAAGACTAACCAAAAATTGACACCCCAATGTTGGCCAACAGAACTATACGCAAGCTGACAAACTATGATTGGTTACTGAATTACTATGTACTTGGAAAAGGCTGATTAAACAAAGGTAGTATCAATGTCAGGCATCACAAGACCTCATATACCTCCTGAAGTTGAAGGCGAACTCTGTTGAAGAGTCGCAGCCAGTTGGCTTTGGCCCTTATTGCAGGGTCCAGAGGTGGCTCCAGGTTTGGTGTGCTGGCAAAAGGATGAAAAAAATAGTTAGATGTAACTTGCATTCAGCAAAATGTCATAAAAGTCTTATCCAAGGAATCGGCACTTGAAACTTACCTCTCTGGAGGAGCCTCTTTCTTTTCTTGTTCTGCTTCAGGCGGGATCTCGGTAGCAAGGGTAGGCAAAGGTTCCTCAGAAGGAGCTGCCAGCTTGCCTGCAGGTGTCAGGACCTTCTCAGACTCCAACTCTGAGATTCGTGGTGGGGTCGAGGTACGAGGTACCTTGGCAAAGACATCAAGTGGCTGCTGAGGGGGTGGAGATTCTCGCTTAGGCTCCATGGTCTGGAATGGTGGTTGGGACTGTGGTGGCTGTTGCTGGTGCATGGAAGCCTGTTTCTCCAGTGGTGGACGGCTGGTTGGGACCTCAGGAGCCAACGTTGGGGCAGTGCTGGTTGGGGTGGGGGTGTAAGGTGGCTCCTGCTCTTCACTGAGAGTACCATCCAGTGGGTAAAGGTCTTCATCCTCTTCATACACCATTCCTTCCTCTTCCTCCTCATAGGGATACTGCCCTTCCTCTTGCTCATAGATCTCTCCATCCACCTCATTATAGAGTGCACCTTCTTCACCTCCATCTTTGTTATACTCCCCATCATCACTGTAGACGCCCTGCGGCTCATCTGGATCCCAACCAGGTGAGTCTTTACCATAGCTAACGGAGGAATGACAGGAATGGTAGGAGTCATTCTCATCGTAGAACTCTCCGGAACCTCGGAAGCTCTCACCATCCTCTGGACCAAAC
This sequence comes from Enteromius afrohamiltoni, assembly GCA_034779775.1. Taxonomy (NCBI): domain Eukaryota; kingdom Metazoa; phylum Chordata; class Actinopteri; order Cypriniformes; family Cyprinidae; genus Enteromius; species Enteromius afrohamiltoni. The sequence continues at coordinate 7,129,388 of JAUYWG010000060.1, read as the reverse complement.
TCCTCACTGAGTTGGGAGCTGCCACGGCTCAGCTCACCCGAGGAGGCATAGCGACTACTGCCGGTGGGGCTGTGGGAGTAAAGAGTTGTTAGTTAAGGAAGTCATGGAAGAAACAAGATGGGCGAATGCTGATATACAAGTTTATGGGTCGTAAAATGTGAGGCAAAGAAAACACAAACAACCAACCACAAAGGAAAATGATACTTGTCAGCTGATAGATGTCTCTCCCTGCTGAACACAACAGCTTAAGGGCCCCAATATATTTTACATTAAGTTTTATTTTGTTCTTCGTTGCTGGAGGCAGGGTGTAGATTAATGTAAAGATGACACGACACTCGGACATAGCCTAGAAGTTTGATTAAAAACAAAGGTTTATTTATTGTACACCTATTAAATTCGATTTGAAAGAAGAAGAACAATGACAGCAGCAGTATGGTGTAATATTGATTTGCTTGCTACATTTTCCTTTTCATGGGTTTGGAAAACTTATCTTGTGTTTCTCTACATTGCTTTTTGCATAACTCTGGGTCATTGACACAAGCTTCATTGTGATTTCTTTGTAGGAATTAATTGCTTTCACTTAACTTTTAAAGTCTCTCCGCGAGTGATTGTGAAGGTGCGGATCTATCTTTGGCAGCTCTATGTATATAATGACTTGGAGGTGTTGCTCCCTTGCCTGAACCAGGAAGAACAAATTCTGCATCAAAGAAGGTGGAGTTCCAGAACACATCCACCGAATGCATAACCGCCTTGGATCAATGGTAGCTCAAAGGTGTTAAGGAACTAAAACAAACTCCCCAAAAAGTTTACTTTGGTGAGTTGATTCAAACTTGATTTTGTTCGAAATTATGTCACGTCAGTCCGTACTTCGATTTCGTTTGAAGTATATCAGAGCCTTAAGCCAGCCAAAGATGGTTTTAATGGGTCTCTCAAAAGTTAGGCCAGTAGATCAGCTTAAACCAGCTAAGACAAGCAAACAAATTTAGGGTGGTTTAAGTTATTCTCTTCAGCAGGGAAAAAGTTTCTGCTCATATATGGATGTATGCGTGCAGGTAAGGTGGTGAGAGAACACAAGACAGAATCCTGAGGTTCATTGCAGGGAGTCAAATGGAAAAACTCACACTAACAAACAGACTCAAAAAGAGCTGTGTCTCAGAAAATGCTAAGATGGGAAGAGTTGTCAGTTAACAGATTCATCCAAGTGGACTTAAGAAAGGACAACACATTTAAAAAAAAAAAAAGAGAAACACTGAGCTGACAGAAAAGGGGATGCAGTGTTTTCCTGTGACACTTTAAACAATGAAAAGCTATTTATCTTTGCTGATGAATAAGCCAATTAGGTGTAGAGAGACTGAGAAAATTGAAATGAGTAAGAAAAGACACGCTGCCACACACAAACTCACACATTATCGATTATGGGATGTAAGGTTTAGTAATGCATGAAGAATCAGAAACGAAAGAGATGGGGTATGTAATAGGCTGTGAGCCAAAAAGCATCTGGGCTTCAGACTGGAGGAAATACGAGAGCCACAGGACACACACACAATTACACATACAATCACGCTTCTGTCAAGCCTTTGCGCCAGTTAGTCATATATCCTTGTCACCTTTTCTCACTTCCTCACGCACAAACCCATAAATTCTCACAACACACACACAGCTTTATTTCCTGTCTTCCACACAACACATTTTGGCATTCGGAAAGGTTTTGTCCATGAGATGCTGAAAGGATAAATCAGTGATGTGAACATCCCCTGATCTCTGTCACAGCCATCGACACGGTCCCGCCTGCAGCCCACACACAGCCTAGTGTGTCTAAAGGCTATGTAATTAGTGCACACTAGGCTTTCGGAATTACAACGTTATTTTCTAACTCTGTCAGGCATATAGCAGGCAAATAACAGACTTCACAAAAAAACAGACTGTGTGACCAACCCAGTGGACCCCCATCGGCAACTGCACCAAATTCCGATTACACGGTACAGAAGACACAAGAAAAAGCTTCTGAGACATACGGATTGGTTATATAGTAACATGTGACAGGTCATTAGCAGGTACACAGCAGTCATAATAGAGGACATAGATACATATACAAAGAGGTATAGATAGAGTATATATGTATATATATATATATATCAATAGACCATGTATGTAAAAGAAGGATTGGAGCGCATGCATGGCAAGCATAGCGAGGACCACAGGACCAGACAAGTCCAATTCCACGACATCATCACAGCAGGACGGAATCACAGGCTGGAGCAGGAAGAAGAGCAGGAGGAGGAGGTGGAAGAGGGTGGAGGTGTAGGAGCTATGGAGACCCACCTATCAGAGAGCGAGTGCCTACTGTCTAAGGAGTACTGGCGGCTGGTCCGCCTGCTCGAGCCAGAAGCCGAATCGAGATCGCTGCGGCCGTTGGTGGCAGAGTCTAAACTATCATAGCGTCTGGTGGGAGGGAAGGGGATGGGGGGAGGCAGGAAGAGGAGGAGCATGAGTAATGTATTTTTTCTTATTTGGTTTTTCATCTCACCTCATCAGGTCACATTAGACGGAAAATGACCCAACTTAAGGTAATGTTTAACCAACTGCTAAGAGACTCAAAGCATCACTTTGGGATCAGGATCTTTCCATTTGTGAGACTTTAGAAAGGATTCAAGAGGCTATAACAGAGTCCTGTCCCAAATGGCACACTTGATGTTGATTTGCAGGCCTTCTCTTGCATGCATCTGTTAAGTCCACAAGACTGTAGGATGGCTGCTTTGAGGCAGCTATGACTCCTTTAGCTTAAAATATCTTAAGGGGCAATTACTCAACAGTCTGCCCTGCTGAAAAAAACTGCATATGCTGGTTAGGCATGTTTTAATGCATAGTAGCTAGTTTGAGCTGGTTCAAGCTGGTCCTAAACTGAACAGCAACCAGCTTCTGCTCAGGACCAGCTCTTAACCAGCTTAAACCAGCTCATTACCAACTAGAGACCGGTTCAAACCAGCTACAATATTAAAATGCATAACTAACCAGGTTTTTTCCACCAGGGTTTGCGGTAAAATGCCATTTGGGACAAGGCAAGAGTCTCAGCATGCAATGCAAAAATGTCGGGAATACCACTTTTGTAAGACAAAATGTACAAAAAATAAAAGCTCGTTTTGAAGTGAATTGGGCCAAAACAAGCAACTGAGAGGAAACGTTGCATTCGTATCACAGAGTGGCACCAGTGTGGCTACAAACCCATGAAGTGTGTACAATGCCCCCTCATCCAACGTTTATATACAGTCACCAGTGCATAGGAATAAGAACAGAGTAAAGTCGCACAAACATAGTGAATGCTTTTAGTAATTGATAGATGCTAACGTGACTAGAATTAGCAAGTAGATTGCAACCAGGAATTGGGAAAATGTACCTAATGGGTCTCTGGTTATCATAGTCGTAGTCATGTATGTCGTTGTAGCGGGAGCCATGGTGCATGTGACGGATGGGGTATTGGTGCATGGATGCGTTGGGCTGAGAAGTGGTGTAGAATGGAGGCGGGATGCTGTTGCTGGTTTCACTGCGGTAATCACTGTCTCGATCGTCCACAGCACTGTCTGGATCATCATCTGAGAAGAAAGTGCAGAATTTCGAAATACCTGTATTGCTTTTTTTTTCATTAATGTTTCATGAGCAAAACCTTCTTCTTTTTTTCTTTTTTCATGCACTTCTTTGAAAACCCATAAAACAAAGTTTACTTACTTTGCTGGTCCCCCCATAGACTCCAGTTACCTATGAGAACAATGAGTCGGCATAAAAATTTGAAGCAGGCCAAGAAATTTATCTTTTTGAGACTCATGCCTCTGTGTGACCATGAACAAGCTGCTTGTTATAAATCTAGGTTATAAAACTACCAGGTGTGACACAGACGTAAATTTGGATGTTTGGAATGCAGGATTGTGACCTTGCCCATGCACGCTAAGTGCTAATGGTTAATAGCTCTGATGTAAAGCAATAAAAAATGGTCTCTTGGCAAGCCAAAGCTTCCCGCTCCTACTTAACCCACCCATGCTTGAGATATTACTGAATACTGTCCAGGAAATCTCTATGCATCATGATTCTAAGCCATCCATCTAGTGCTCAGAGATAAAGCAGTCTCATATTGGACCCACTGATGGGGTGATTGAACCTCTAATGAGGTTCTGCACACATCAACCTACCAAGTGGCCTTGCAATTTATAGTGTGTGTATTTGTGTGAGTAGCGCTTGAAAGCTCACAGCACTGAGTTGATGGCACTGGAAGTGGTCTCTCATGCTCCTCCTGGTATGTGTACTGCAAAATGAGCAAACAAAAATTACTGTTTGAACAGGTGCTATTTATTTTAACAGGTCAGTAGTTCCGAAGGCGAAGATAAAAAAAAATACTGTTCAGCTCTCAGGAGTTCTCTGACAGACTCAAATTAACACATGTTCTGCCCTTGGGCTCTGGGGAGGACTGTAAACACAACAAGACTGTAGTTGAATGAGGAGACTCACATCTTGGTCCCTCATGGCATTGAGCTGCTCCAATTTCTTGGCCCAGTATCGAGCTTCCTCCTCCGGTATATCTGGAAGTATGAAAACTTATGGTTAGCATTAAAACTTAGGACAAGTTTGGACCAAATGCAGTATTGGAGAAAGCAAAAAACAGCAAGGATACCTAATGGCAGTTCGAATCGTGTATCCAAAAGCACTCGATGGAACGTGGGGTCTTTGGTGCCACAGATCTCATTCTCAGCCATAATGACCTGGGAGTCTAAAGTCAGCCATTGTCCTGGACCTTCCTACAAGAGCAAAGAAAGAACTGTGATGAGAGACATGTTGTCTGTAGGAGTGAAAGAAATGCTCAAAAATGTGTGAAAATGCTACATGTAAAGAAATCGCAATAGAGATTATAGTCCAAAATTTCTACCAGTATATCGTCCACCCCTACTTGTCTGTATATTTAGTTTAGCTTATCTACTGAGGTATATTTAGCTTAGAGGTTATAGATCTTTGCTGGTAACCAAAGGGTTGCACTCTTTGAACTCTGTAAATGTCACAGCTTTTTCATTTAACAAATCATTCGGGTTGCTCAACGGGGGCTGTGCTTAGCACATTTTATGACAAATATTGCATAAACAAATTCCTCTGGTGCTAGTTCATAAAATATATTTGAACATATTATTGAATATATTAAGAAATATTAACATATAAAGTCTTACAGAAAATGGTTACTGCAACATGTTTGCAATGAGAATGAATTCTATGCATCAGCTACAGATCAACATATATAGCTCTACAGAGGGTGAGAAAAGCTGCAAGCTGTTGGGGGCCAGGCCGGCCATCTGGGCTGTACCTCGTTCGACTGCCGAATGCTGCCCAAAGGGATCCACAATGTGCCAACCATGGTGTCCCAGATCAGTCCTTTGTTCCATACCTCCACTGTCAGGCCCAGATCCAGCCTGTTAATCTCACTAGAAGATGAAGTGAAGGGTAGTATTGAGAATGAGAGAGATGGCCAGAGATATTCATGTGTTGTTATGATGATATGAAGACACTTCTCAGTTTAATATATCATCAGTTAATAAACTCACATTAAAATAAAGAGACCTAAGACAAAATTTGATGAAATACTGTATAGAAACTGGCATGACATGCTGAAAAAAAAACAGACCCTAAAGAATGGTGGAGGACAGAGGCACTATATTAAATGTACAAAAAAACAGAAAATAGCAATAAAAACCAAACAGGGAGCAGACAACAATGCCATCTGTGCCTTGGGCATCTTCAGTGCCGCTCCAAGTGAAGCTCCATAGGACTACGGTCTCTAAAGCTGCATCAAATGCTAATAATAGCCTCAACTTTGATATCAAAACCAATCCTTCTTACAGACCACAGGGGCTAATCTTGGGGACAGTGGTGGTGCTGCGTTAGACATCACACAGCAAGATACAGAAGTGCTGAAGCAGATCTGGCTTATAGATGACTCAAGATGAAGTTGGAAAGAGTTTTGCAGTGTCAGCCAAATGCTTTTGTGGTTTTGCTCTCAGTGTCTCAGAAGTGTCTATATTGTATGTATTAGACATTCTGAACAAAGCGCAAGCGCAAAAACATTTTGTTATATGTGAGTGGATGCAAGTGTTTTGCTATGCTGTTCAAAATGGTTGCTAGGGTGGTCTGTGTGACTAATAGTAAACAGAATAGTACACAGAAGTCACGTGCAGACAGCTGTGCAGAACAAAAACAGCAGACAGACTATATTAAAATGCTATTTTATTCTCTAGCAGTAGGTGGCGCTTGTGGGACAGCAGCAATATAGAGTTTCCTATATAAACCCTCACATATTTTTCTTCCTGGATTTCAAGCATCACAAACAGTGAGCTTGACCTGCCTAGTACGGTTAACAGACTTCATAAAAATCCCCACAAATTACATTTGTGAAATTATTATTATTTCAAACGAGCAGGTGGTTCCTCAAGCATGCGCTATTCTTGTTTTGGGCTGTAGCATAGACTTTCTTCTGCTCTTTCCTGTTATGATGGTTAGCATTAAATTACTGAGTGTGCCCCCTTCTGGATTGATCCCTATAACTGACTATATTAGTCGTCTGACTGCATGAACCAAACCGACTGTTTGGGACAAATACATGTACCGTTACACCCCTAGTGGCTACTACGTGTACTAGGACAAGTTATGAGATTCTTATATGTTCTGGGTGCTTGAAGCCCAAGTCAAAAGAGCTATCCATAGCATTCTCAAGTGTCTAAATTTAAGATATTACTTTGTTGTAAATTGCGAATTTCTCTATTTAAATGTTTTATATCTGCTGACTGTCACTACTAAGGGAATGTCAAGAAAATAGCTCCTTAATCAAGGTGCGTAATGCTTGAAACACACTCTACGCAGGTTTGTGACCACAAATGTTTCTAGCTACACAAGTTCAAGTTCTCACGAGATGTTATGGAATGTGTCTGCATGCAGTTTAACTCAAGTGCAGATGGCATTCTTAGCACTGCCACTAGGGAACACACATTAAATATGTGCAAAGGGATTCTGAGCTTGGAATGCATTGGCCAAACATTTACATCAGCATTATAGCTTACTTACATTAAGCATGTTTATAGCTGTTAAAGAGAAAGGGAAGAGGAACTCACAACATGAAGTCCTGTTCCCAACATGGCTGACTGCCGCGCACGGCTATGGTGGTGCTTTTCACGTTCTGAACCTTCAGTGACACGTACGTGTTGAATTTCTCTGCACAGAAAAACAGTGCATTTAATAAATACAAAAAGATTGTGTGGAAAACTAGCTACATTAAGACTTCAGGCTTACCTTGCGGTCCATCAAGCTTGGCTTTCTTCACTGTAATAGAGAGAGACGTGTATGTAAATACGTGATAAACACAGGTATTAGAAATAATCACACTTTACATATCAGGCAGTGCATTTCACATTCAGCATATTTGTATTTCTGCGAAAGAGATCCTCAAGGCTAGGCTCCAGTATTTGGACGTTGGCCCAGTGCAATGTTTTTGTTTTTTTCTGGTATGTACCATGTTGCATGGTGGTACCGTGAGGAATAAATACTATGCTAATCATTCAATACCTCTAACATAGCTGCTGTCGAGCAAGCTCGCGCTCTCGCTTCCTTTCACGACGGGCAAGACTCGGAAACGGGATTGCAAAAGGAACATTTAATGAACTCAGAAACATAAAGGAAACCGCAGAGAGCTACGCAGAGCTCATAACAGACATGACGTAACTTCAACAACAGACAAAGACAGACTGAACAGGACCCGGATT